>CM035232.1:23079891-23464701 GCA_020226215.1 Sindora glabra | reverse complement strand
TTATAATATCAACTCCGAATAATTATTTGTACATATAATTTTATTCATTCGTGCAAATTTATACAAATAATTTTTGTCCTTGAATTACTATATAAAAGGATAAAATTATTTTATATAAATTATAATTTTATATAATTTATAAATAATTTTGATAACAGTTTAGATTTGGATTCTTTTCTGTAATTGCAACTACAGTTGGGGAAAGGAACCATAAATTTGCCATGACCCCCATGTAGTGTGTGTGTGTCCCCATAGCAAATTAAGGGTCACCTCCCATTATAAAAGGTGATCCTAATCTATAACAGTTAATAATTTTAGATGCAAAATTGTATATTTCATCTTTTTAATACTACAATCAAGGGTAGAAGGTGAAAATTGTTTAAAGAGGCTAAACTCTATTCAACTTTATTATGTGGTACAAGAAAAAAAAATTATTCTATGGTAGGATGAGAAGTAAAAGCCATAAATAAAATCGAGTTGGATTAAAAAATTAATAAACTCAAATTTAACAAAAAACAAATGAGTTCGAATTCAAGCTAATCAACTTCCAAAATTCAAGTTGGAGCTTGAAAATTGTAGAAATCTAATCAAATTTAAATAAATTATGATATATTTAATTAATGGTTGACCCATGACATAAAGTTTAATGGGAGCAAATTTTTATATTGTATCTTAAAAATCATAAAAACACATTAATTAATACATTGAACACTTTAATTAAAAATAAAATAAAATGTAAGACAAATTATGTGCAATTGTTATAAGAGAACAAATATATTATATTTTTATCAATAAAATTAATTACATATTCTATGTTACTTAAAAAATAATATATCTAAAAATAAATTAAAATAGTGAGTTGGAGAATTATGCAATATATATATTTGCATGTTTCATTGACATATGTATATAAAAGACATAAATAATAAATAATTTTGAATAATAGAATTAATTTATTCATCAACTTTGAATCAAATCTTTATTAACGATATAAATTAGAACGTAAAATCATTGTATAATTTTTAATAAGTTAACCTTTGATTTCATTCATAAAACTTTTATCGATGGTGTATTTACTTCTTCAAATATCATGCTCCCCATTACAAGTACTTAAAAAAACATTCATCTGAAACTTTTCATCCTTAAAATTTCATGAGTGTACAAGAATAATTAGTCTAGAATCTAAATTTATATAAAGAAAACTAGGATAATTAATAAAGTGCAAAACATTCAAATATATACAATTTCCCATATATTTAATGGTTAGTTCCTTTGTTCATTTTTATTTATCGTATTTTGAAAAAAATATTTTTTTTATTGATCATTTTATAATTATAGTAAAGTATTAAATATTTTTTAAAAATTGTTCTTCTTTTTATTAATAAATACTTTATTATTCTATAATTTTAACTCACTTATGTTTATTTTATCAATTTTTTATGTTTTTAATTATCTTAAACTTTGTGTATAAAGAATAGTCTTAATAAGTTATTGAAAATAAACAATCTAAACTATTTTCTTGATATATTTGAAATCAATTAACTGCTACAAATAACATAGAACAGGGGAAATATTTTTAATAAAGCAAATGCTAGGGTAATGACTAAAAAATAATTACTAGTTCTTAAATAATAATAACCCAATTATTATTAAAATTGTATTTATTATTTTATTTTTAATAATATGATTAATAATGAGAGAGGAATTAGCATATTTTTCATTTATTTATTATTTTTTTTAATTTCCTATTTTTTAATAACATAATTAATAAAAGACAAGAATATTGTTTATTTTCTATTTATTTCTTTTTTCACTTTTCCTGAAGTCCTTTCTTCTTTATATTTTTTCTTCGTCTAGTTTGAAACCAACATTATCTAAAATTTAAATATTTAAAATATAATTTAAAATTGAAATCAACATTATCCTTAATTTATTATTATTATTATTATTTAACAAAAGAATAACATCTTAACAAAAAAACACAACATTATTTTTTAAATTTATTATTATTATTATTTTAACAAAAACACAACTTGAAAATAATATATTTAAAAGTGAGAGATTCTCAAAATTCAAAATAATAAAGGAGGAAAATAATTTGATGAAAAATGCGTCAATAAGTGTCTCTCTCATCTTCTTCCATTAGTTATTTCTCAATTTTTTTATTATTCGTCGTATTCAGAAGAAATTTTTTATCTTGTTTTATTTATTATTTTAAAATTTTAATAAAATATTAAATATTATTTTTTTAATTTTATCCTTTTTTATTAATAAATATTATTTTATTGTACACATTTATTTTAAAATATTTCAATAAATTTATTTTATTATATTTCTTACCTGATTTTGAATTATTTTGGAGTTTGTGCATAAAATAAAAGGCAAAGTAAATTTTGATTTTAAAAAAAAGAGAGTATTTTTGGAAAGTTCCATAAAAGTAAATAAACTAAACTACTTTCTTAATATTTATGAAAATATTTAAATGTGATAAATAATAAACAGTGAAGGAAATATATTATTAAAATTAAGTGCAAAAATATTAAATAAGATTCCACTACGATCTTACATATTATTAGTTGAGGATTAATAATTATTACTTAAGTATTGCCCTATGGATAACATTTGTATTTTAATAATAATATACTCTTCTCTCACACTATTTTTATGATCATTTTTTATTGATTTAAATATAATTTTGATCCTTTAATATTCAAAATAATTATATTTGATCTCCTTAAATAAATATTTTTATTTTGATTTCCTTAATATACAAATTGGAGTAAATTAGATCTAAATTATCAACCTTTGTCAAATTTAAAATGGAAATTCCTAATTAATATCTAAATCTACTCTAGGCTGATAATTATTATGAGGAAAATATTAGTATAATTAACTGTATTATATTAAAAAATGTAAAATTACTTGACTTATTTAATGTGTAAAAATACCTTAATTTAATAATTACTATCATATAATCAATTAATCTTCCCTCTAATGATTACAAATTTACAGTTTTGTTAGAGCCTTGTGTATCGATTAGAAATTTTAATATTTAATTTGATTAGAGTTATTAATGGAAATCAAATATGATTTAATTTATTTATTAGAGGGATCAAAATAGAATATTAGATTAAAGAGATTAAACGCAATCACTTTAAATATTAAAGGGATAAAACTTATATTTAAGCTTTTTCTATTTTTTGTAACTACTTCTCACACTTATTGTATTTTTTAAAGGGTTAAACTTAATTAATTTTATTCACAAAAAATCATAAATAATATTAGAAAATTCTTCAAAATTTAGGGGCCACGACCTCTAAGTACTACTAGGATATGCTCCTGATTACATACTAGCCTATAACTATCTACCATTTGCTTTGCTTGGCTTTATAGAAAAAGAAAGAGGAAAAGAATAAAAGAATAAAAATTGATTTTTAATAGAAAATAAGAAAAAATAAATTAAGTTAATTGATAATTTTATTCTTTAAATTAATAAGTCAACTTTTAAGTTAAATAAATTTAAATATCAAATTGTACTAAGTTAGTTTTTTTACTCAATTTTGCTTATACGTGTAATTTTTTTTTTGGTGAGGCTCATTTTTTTTTTCTACTCTTTTTTCCTTCCAAACTTTTTCTACCTGCAACCAAGAAAAGTAGAACATTATTTTCTATTCTTTTTTTTTGCTTTAAGTTTTCTTTCTACCCTTTACCTATAAAAACAATCAAGGGATTGGATTATAGCAATTTGACTCCCAGAAGTATTTAAGTTTCAATTTAGGTTCCTCTTATTCATCCATAAAAAAAAAAAATACATGTGAGAGGTGAGATATTACACGTTTTTAATACTATAATTGTGACCGTTAACAAGACTCCATTAAAATTACACTTTATCATATGTGATTTTGTTTATTTTTATTTAACTTGTCTCTAATTTTAAATATTAAAATTTACTCATTTCTATTTTTAATTATTTATATTTTATTTACTTAAATTATTTTCTATCTAAATTTTAATAAAAAAACTCATATCTATTATACATGGTCTTCATCTTCTTATATTTTAACTTAATTTGATATTTATTTGAAATTAATTTACGTAAAAAAATTTATTTAACACCCTCTATAAGGCAATCATGGGGTGAATTGTAAAAGTCAAATTTCTAATGGAATTAAGTGTTTTTTAGTAAATTAGTTTTAAATAAGCATCAAATTGAGTAGAATTATAAGGAAGTAAAATCATATGCAATAAATATGAGTTTTTTTATTGAATTCTAAATAAAAAATAATACAAATGAGTAAAGTGTTATTTGTGGAAAGTAAATGTGAGTAATACTTAAAATCACTTATATTAAAATTATGTTTGAAAACTGAATTAACTTGTTTTGTTCTATTGGGAAGAATTGAGAAATTTTTAAAATTTAATTGTTTTAAATATAAATATAGCTGGTTACTTTGAAAACATATCGCATCTATGTCATGTGAAGAGACACACTATAAAGAAAATTTAAAAAAGGCAACTTAAATAACTTTTTAGTCAAAATAAATTAAAAAATTAAGATATAAGTTATTATTTAAAACGTTTTATAATAAAAAAGGTTTGCTAAAAGTAGTTGTAAAATAAATAATGACAGTCTAAAGATTTCCGTCAATAGAAAATAATAATAATATAAATATAAGTCATTAGAATAGAATAGTATAGTATAAAAATAATGATAGTTAAATAAATAAACTGATACATTAAGTGTCAATTTATAATTCATACAAAATTTAAATCATCACATAATTATAAATGGATCAACGTTGACTTAACCGCTAATGAAATTTCCTATTTGTTGCTTGGATGGAAGAAAAACAGAGGGAAAGAAAAAAAAAGGGGTATTCTTTTATTTATTTAAGTGAAAAGTAAAAAAATTAAATTTTAGGAAATTATAAATTTCACTCCAAAATTAACACACCACTTTCTGGCTAAAAGTAACCATAATTTGTTAAATTTATATTCTCAATAAATATCATTACAGAAGAAGAGTAACAAGAAATTTAAGTATTATTTTGAGATTATTTGAAGTAACAAGAAATTTATATTATTTTGAGATTATTATATAATAAATAAATAAAGGGAAATAATGCATGCATCATAAAGTTTTAACAAAATTTTAATTTATTTATATTTAATTTTATTTGAAAATAGCATTTTAAAATTGATATCATGAATATATTGATAAAATTTAAATAAATAAATTTGATTGATATTATTGAATATTTTTTTAAAAATAATATACATAATTAATTAATTCAATTAAGCTTTTTATGACAAATTTTAAACATATTTAATATATCATTATAATAAAATAAAATATATTATATTATATTTATACTATTAAGCAATATTAATATCTAAATGACAAATGATATGAGCGAATATAAAAAATAAAAAAATGTGATTGAAGAAATCAAAAAGAGAAATAATACATGATTTATAAAATTATAAGAATTAAAAAGAAAATATAATTAATAATTATATTTTTAATTTATTTAAAATATTTTTATATTAAAAATAAAATATATCATATTATATTATATTTATACTATTAAGTATTGATAATAACGTTTAAGTTGTAAACATTCATATTAAAAAAAAAGGAAAAGCTTATAAATGGAAGACATAAGAAAAAAAATGTATTAACTGTTAAATATTTACATTAAATTAAAATCATAGTTTATTTAAATATTTAATAATAAAAATTAAATATGTAATGATATATAAATTATTTAGTAATAATTTTGCATGGATTGTAAATAATAAAAATTTATTAAAAACACAATAATATAAAAATAATACTTAAATTACAAAGTACCGTGGGAATTAAAAAAATTATATGAAAGGATAAAAGAAAAAGGATAAGACAGGAATGTTCACAATTAAAAAATGAATAAAAAATGTAACAGGATGTTGCCGCTGGTTTCCACATGATAGTGTAAGAAGTGTAGTACAAACCGAGTATTAGTACATATTTAGAATATAGATATCAATCTCCGCCATGCTTAGTTACCAAGGGTAGTTGAAACGTGCCACGTAAAAATTTCTATTGCCATTCCAAATTAGTATCATATTCATTTATATTGTAATACTCAAATATGTACTATAATTTTTTTCTTTTAATCTACCAATGAGATGGTGTCTGAATTTATGCGCAATTCAGCTAACTGATAGAGCTAATATAGTAAACAAAGACGCTAAAATTAATTTAAAAATTTTAGCCTCATTTAAGCTTCAATTTGAGAAATAAGTTTTATTATTCAAACATCCAAAGTGAAACGTTTAAAAGAATAAAAGCATGTTTGAAGGCACCAGACGCCCCCACAAAGAAGAAAAGGACCATTGTTATGATATTTTTTATATATTATGATAATTTTTGGATCATATAACCCTCAAAATAGATCATGTAGATGAGATTACATGGATTCCTGTCAATAGGGGAAATTGAAGCTGTAATGTGATGACAAGGTTATATGATCTAGACAGCTCTGCTATTTTGTCCGGAAATTTTATGATACATCATTGATATAATAATATATCAATATATCATCAAATCCGATGAGAATTTAATTTTTTTAAAAAGTAAACATAATTAACGATTAGATTTAATAGTACACTACTAAATTAAAATCATAACCTCTTCCATTTTGTTTGGGTATATACTGTCCATTTGAAATATGGTTGTCATTTTTAACATAAAAAATATATATTTATTTTTCTTTCAATTAAAATAAAATTACCCTTTCTTTTTCTTTAAAGGAAAAAAAACGGGGAGAGTGCCTCTCTCTTGTTTAAACGACGACGTTTTATGAAACGCGACCTTGAGGTGGTAGAACGGACTATCAACAACTATTTCTGTTTACGAGATGAGATTCTGTGGGTATTCTGACTGGGCTTGTGATAAGCCTAGATGCCGAACAAGCTTGCAAAAGCAGCAAACGTTGTATGACAAATAAAAAAAACGACCAAGCAGGCTTCTTCTAAATTCTAACGTATTGTTAGTTTGGACTTTCCTTTTTGTTTTATTCTCAGCCCACTTTTATAACTTTAAAAAAAGCTCGATTTATTGATTGAATTAGTCCCATTTTTTTAAAAAACTACTTTTATTATTATAAAAAAAAGATTTTTTTTTTGTACAATGACCCGATCACTTCCTTGCCTTGCAAATGGCATTTTGCTCCTTGCAAGCAGAAATTCTTTGCTCCAATAAACTGTGGTTGAAGCTAGTTCATCCAGCCTATATTGTAGAATTTGATGTCGTTTGTATGACTGATTGGTTGAACATGAATGTGATGCAATCTTTGACCCGAAATAGTGACCTGACAATTCAATGGAACACAATATGGGCCGTAGGCTGCTGGCACTTATGGCATTGGAGAAATAAGGCGAAGCATTGAGATAATTTGAGCTATCCTTTGAACCCATCAAGCTTGGTATTAAACTGTGTTAGTCAAGTAAATGATGCTCTGCTCTTATAAAGAATAGACACTCCGTGGACAAAGCGCTGAGTACTATCTCGATAACTTGGGAGCCCTCGCCAGAAAATTGAATCAAATTGAATATTGATGATACAGCTAAGGCACAAATGATCTTGTTGGGTGTGGTGGAGTCTTTTGAAACTGTAACGAATCATGGATTCTTGGCTTCACACAAGGCTTGGGGAAATGTTTAGCCTATGTAGCAGAATGTTGAGCAATTTTACATGGTTTCAGATTGAATGGAATGAAGGATACAAAAATATTATTTTGGAATGTGATTTCAAAGCCCTTTTTCATTGCCTAGCTTTTCCTTCTTAAAATAGTAACCAATTACTACAAGTCATGTATCATCTGATCCAGAAAGATTGGGAAGTTATTGTTCAGCATACATATAAGGAAGGTAACACTTGTGCAGATGCAATAACTAATCTGAATCTTTCTATGGATCCAGATATTTATCTATTTCAAAACCCCCACCACAAATTTCTATTTTAGTTTTGCTGATGTTTTAGGAGTCTCTTTAACCAGAGTGATTTCAAATTAGTTATTTTTTTTTTTGAGTATTTTGACCCTTTTTCATTACAAAAAAAAAAATATGGTGCACAGAATAAGGTGGGCTCGTCAAATGTATTGTAATTCAAACCAGTCTAATTTGTAAACTATAATATTTTATCTTAAAACAAACAAGTCTTCTCCATCTTTCCATATTATATATAATTTTATATATAAAGGATTTATTTTAAAATTATACATAAAATATATTAAAATATTTTATATATAATTCTGTCTTCTTGTTTAAAACGATATTTTATATACAAGAAGCCTTCTTTATCTTTCCAAGCAGTTCAAGCCTTCTTGTTTTAAAATTATATACAAATGCATCACATGTGGAAGTATATTTACTTATTAAAATTATATATAAAATATTGTTTTAAACAAGAAGGTAGAATAATATATAAAATATTTCTCTTATAAAAAATATAATATACTTTTACCGTAACCCAAAAATTATATAAATATTTCCCTTATAAAATGTTATTAAAAATAATAATTATAAAAAAATTAACAAAATGGTTATATTTAAGAAGCAAGAAGATAGAATTTCTCTTATAAAAAAAATAATATACTTCCACATGCGAGAATTTTCTAAAACAATATTTTATATATAATTTTTATCTTATAAATATACTTCCATCTCTTATCAATATACTTCCACATGTGATGCATGATATTGTTTTAAATCAAACTAGATTCAGTTACGGTAAATATGCTGGATCGATTTAATTGAAGATGTCATGTGAAAAGTAATATATATAAATATAATATTACACTAAAAAATATCATTGAGTCTTTTGACTCTAGATTAAGAAAACATTAAATTTTGATAGTAATTTGAGTGATTTGAAAAATGGATTTATATTAATTAAAATTTATTATTCTTTTTAACGTTTGTGGTCAAGAATCAAATTAGAGCAAAATTCTATAATAAAAAAGGTAAATGAGGGAAAAACTAAAAGTTTTCTATTTATTTTGATGAAAAATATTTTTTTTTAAAAATGTAAATAAATTATTAAGATGGTGAAAAATATTTAATATGTTATATTAAATGTAAGAAATTTGATAAAAGATGATTTTTTCTTTTTTAAAAGGAAGTTATTTTTGCTGATTCTAAAGGATGGAGATAATACATTATATCACTCCTTTATCCATAATTAGAACTTATAAATTTTTTTATGAAAAATATTTTTAAAAAATAAACTAGCCCTAACTTTTGAAAATAAATGGTGGAATTTTTAAAATTATTTTATCTATTTTATATTTTCAAATTGATTATGCATGTAATCATATCACTTTCAATTAATTAATCAGATATATTTTCAAATTTTCACCAAAAAATTTAAATATAATATATATATGATACGTTTTAACTAATCAATATATTTATTAATTTATAGATGAATTTGAAACTGAGTCCTATCATTTTATTAAAAGTTTATATGCAAATCAAAATTGATGTTCCACTTAAATTACTTAGAAGACAATTGTTAGATGCAGAATTATATAAGAATTATGGATACAAATATAAATATTATATCATTTATTCTTTACCACTTATGTCAATCCATTAACCATTCTTTTTCATCGTTAATTTTTTTTTACATTGGAATCTAGTAATTTCTATTTTCCCATATAATCAAAATATCAATATCCAGATTCTTTAATTTGTGAGTATGGTAGAATGGTCCATAAAACAAAACATATTAATGCCTTGAACTTTTCATACAATGAATGTTAAAATTCATGGAAGGATCAATGCTTTGTTTGTATGTAGTTCCTTTCTCCCTGAAATGACCAGAAAGCGGGTTTTCACCGCTAACTCATCGACCCAAACAGGATGAGTATTAAAGTATTACGAGCAAGTGGATGTCATATTTTCAATAATAGTTGTTGTATCCTTTAGATAATTTTTCCGGCAACTTATATTGTAGGGCTACATATAGCTTTCAGAATATAATTTTCCTTTATGGGGAAAGAAGTTTGTCTGTAAAAGGAATTTTCTAACCTTTTTGCAATGTACACAGTATTCAGACAAAGATGATTACTTATTTTCCTTTTTATTCTCATTTCTGTTTTCTTTCTTTTTTACTTTATGTTTTGTACGAAGTTTTGTAAAATTAAAATGAAATTTTAGAGTTATTATTTCTATTTGCATAATAACTTATTCTCCAATTATTGAGTTCGGATTTCTCTTTAAATTTAATTTTTTTTAAAAATATATTCTATCTATTATATTATATTATTTACCTTTGATATATTATTTGTTGCTTTGATTTTTAATTTTAATTTTATCTCATATACAGATAATAATATTTATTATATTTTTTATTATTTTTATTATAATGTATTATTTATATTTTAATTAACATTTTATTTTTTAATTTAATAATTATTTATATTTTAGTTATAATTATAACTGTATGGCAGGCCTTAGAAAAGTTTGAATTTATAGCTCTTGATATTACTAGAAAAATCTATGGCTTCGTTTCGCATAATAAATAAATTAGTTTATAACTTATTGACCTGATCAATAAATTATAAATTATTTCAAGTAATTTATAAGCTCTAATTTAATAAGTTACTTAGAATAACTTATAACTTATAAGCTATTATTTTTTTAAATTATTTACAAATTTACCTTTATTCTTTTTATTAATTTAAGACCCATATCTTTTGTAATATAAATTTAAATAATTTTTATAAAATATAATAAATTATATTTTAAGTAATTATAATTTTGTAATAAATTATAAAATAAAAATCATATAAGTAAATAAATATATAGGTTTATAAAATATAATTAATTAAATATTAGAGATTATACTTTTATTTTAAACTTTTTAATTACATTAATATAATTTAATTTTTAGATAAATATAAATTATTTTAATTATATATGTATTTCTATTAATATGTCCTTTTGTAATTTTAATTAATTCAATAGGTAATTATATGAAACACTTTAGTTAATTTATCAGTTATCAATTATCAACTATTAGCTATTAAGTAACTTATCAACTAATTTATCAGTTATTTGCATGAAACGAAACCTATATTTCATGAATATTGGATGTCAAAATATATTTAGAATCAATACATCATAGAGATAAATTTAAATAAGGAAATCAAATATTATTACAAAAATTTGTAAAGGCAATGATTTTCCTTCTTTCCATCTTCACAAAGGATTTAAAAATGAATATTTTACAATAAAAGATCCTTTTATCTTTTGGAAAATTTTAAAGGAAAGATATGACTACTAGAAAAGTCTAATCCTTCCAAAAGCCGATTATGGATGTATTTATGTTTTTAAGATTTTAAATTAGTAAAAGAGTATAATTTTGTAATATTCAAAGTCAGTTCTTAACTAGAACTGTATAGAGACAAAGTTATTGAAGAAGATGTGCTAAAAAAAATTCTATACTTTTCATCAATCTAATGTGCTCTCATAGCAATAATATAAAGAAAAAGATTTTAAGAAATATTTTGCATTGATTTCATATTTTCATGGGACTAAACAAAATAATGAGTTCTAAAAGAAAAATCATGAAACTCTCCCAACTAATTTTACTTTATTCCTTAAAGTAACTATATTAAAAACTAAAAAGTTTAGGTAATGCTAAGGCTGTGGTTATAATTATGGCCATAGAAGAAATTAAACTAGTTATTGCAATTGTGGTTGTTATAGGAACAGTACGTATAGTCATAAAATTGCTTCTTACCATTAGAAGTGAGAAAATAATAAAGAAAATGGACAATATAATAAAAATTCAAAAGGTTCAAAAAATACATATTATGATGTGGCATGAAAATACCTATTGTATATCTAAGCATCTGGTTAAACACTATCAAGCTTTACTTAAAGAGAAAAGGAAGAATATGGAAGCAAATTTTATTTATAAGAATAATGCCTTCAACCATGATCCAATGCATTTAAATATAGTAGATTTCTTTAAACACCTTGAAAGAAGAACTAATCATTTGATTAACGATGGAAATCTTCAAAATTAAAAAAATTTATTCTTTGACTTTTCCAGTTATGTTTCTTACTTGTTTACTTGTTTTAATTTGAAATTTCATATGTAACATTTCTTTTTATTATATCACAAAATTTTATACATAAGATCCTCTTTTTGTTATCTTGTAATTTCTTTTAATTTTTTATTTTGCTTTAATAAAAAAATATAGGCACTTCCTAATTTTTTGGATCAAAAGCCAATATTAAAGATTTATATCTTGTAGATAGTGCAACGACACATATTATCCTTAAGAATAAAAAATACTTTTCTTAATTAAAGATTTGTGAAATTTATGTTAAAATAGTATTTGGTAATACCAAATTAATTGAAGGCTCCAAAAGAGTTAATATAATTTTATTAGGAGATATATAAATAATTATAAATGATACATTGTTATCTACCAAGTTTTGAAGAACAACAAAATGGACATTATACTAAGACAATAAATGAAAAAGATCCCAAATATCTTTATATTATAGTTGCTATTTCAAATGAAAAAATGTATTGAAAAAATTACCACTTTTCCTTTTCGACTTATATATGTAACAATTCAATTGAAATAAATGCTATAGTGAACTAGAAGTCCACTAACAAAAATATTTTTACTATTTGGCATGATTGATTAAGCCACTTGGCTCAATAATGATGCAAATAATTATTGAAAATTCATATAGCCATTCATTCAAGAACCAAAAGATTCTTTAATCTAATAAATTTTCATTTGTTGCTTGTTCTTAAGGTAAATTAATTATAAGGTCATCACAAGTTAAAATTGGATTTGAATCCCCAACATTTTTAGAAAGATTATAAGTTGACATATATGGACCTATTCATTCATCAAATAGGCCATTTAGATATTTTATGGTTTTAATTCATGCTTCCATAAAATGGTTAATTGCATATTTATTATCAACTCGTAATTTAGCATTTACTATATTACTTGCTCAAATAATTCAATTTTAAATGCAATTTCCTAATTATCCAATTAAGATAATACATCTTAATAATACTATTGAATTTATATCTAATGTTTTTAATGATTATTATATGTCATTTGAAATAACTATTGAACATCATGTAACATATTTTCATATATAAAATAATTTAGCAAAATCATTTATCAAACATATTCAACATATAGCTAGACTATTACTTATTAGAACAAATTTTCTTGTTTCCACTTAGGGACATGACATTTTGCATGCAACAAAACTTGTATGCATCAGGCTAATAAGTTATTATAACTATTTTACTTTACAAATGACTTTTGGTCAAAAGTCAAATATTTCTTATCTGAGAATTTCTAAAATATGTAATATATGTTTCAATTACTTCATCATAACACACAAAGATAGGTCCTTAAAGGAGGTTAAGAATCTAGATTAGATATAGATCTCTCTTTGTCATTAAATATTATGAACCAATGGTAGGAGATTTCTTATTGCACATTTTCTTAATTATCATTTTGATGAAACAAATCTTTCAACATTTAGGGAAGAAAATAAATAGTTGGAAAAGGATATCACATGGAATACATAATCTCTAAATTACTTTAGTCTATAAACAAAATAATGTGAACTTGAATTTTAAAAGATAGTGAACTAGCTAACAAATGCATTTATTGACCCTAAAAAGAGTAATTAAATTATATATTAGCTATAAATGCTTTGATTTGAATTGATGTCCTTGTAGGATAATTGAATTTGATGTAGCAAGTGAATCTAAAGCATGTTTGAAGCTTGTTAAACTAATCAATTCCAAAAATAAGAACCATCATAAGAGAAAGGGAATAAAAGAGAAAAATAATGATGAGACAAATGCTTATGAAGAGAATCAAGACATAGTTAAAAATAAACTTCCAGAAGAAATTAAGGTATTTAATATTATTGAAAATAAAGAAATACAAACAAATTATTTCACATTAGAAAAATGAAATAAGAAAAATAGTTATCAATAACATTTTCTCATGTAAGGTAGCAATTAATGTTATATAAAATGATAAATATCTACACCAAAAGACAATTGAAAAATGTCAATATAGAGATGATTGACTAAAACAAAAAGTAATTCAAGTAGAATTAAACTCACTTTCAAAATGTGATGTTTTTAGATAAAGAGTACAAATGCCCAAAGGTGTAAAGCTAGTAAGATACAAATGAATTTTTATGCAAAAAAAAAAGAAAAATGAAGTTGCAAGATATAAAGCCAAACTTATAGTACAAGATTTTTCTCAAAAGCCTAATATTGATTATAAAGAAATGTATTTTTCCTTAAGTAGATGCAATTATATTTTGATATCTCATTAGCCTAGCAATTTAAGAAAAACTAAATATGTGCCGATAGATACAATTATAACTTATTTATATAGTAAGGTTACAGTGATATACACACACATATGAAAGTCATTGAAGGATTTAAAATGCCTAAAGCATGCAATTTGAATTCTCAAAAATTGTATTCAATTAAATTATAAAGATATTTTTATGGATGAAAGTAATTTAGACAAATGTGTTATAATTATCTTAATAAATATCTATCTATTGAAAGAAATATATAAAAATAATCTTATATGCTCTTGTGTATTTATAAAGAAATATGAATTTGACTTTGTCATAGTTATTATATATGTTAATGATTTAAACCTTGTTGGAACTTATAAAAAACTTGCAAAGGTAGTAGGATACTTAAAAAAGGAGTTTGAAATGAAAGATTCTAAAAAAAAATTGTCTTAATTTGTAAATTGAGCATTTGGCTAATGGAATCTTTGTTTAATGAGCAAATAATATTGAATCGCATCCATTAAGCACTCTACAGGTTGTTTGTTTCACCTGATATTAATAAGGATCCCTTTTGATTTCAAGAAGAAAATGAAGAACTTCTTAATCTAGGTGTACAACATTTTAGTGCAAGTGATGTATTAATGAACTATGTTAATAATACACAACTTGATTTCTTTTAGTAAGTTTATTAGAAAGATATAGTTTTTCTCCAACTTGAAGACACTAGAATGAGATTAAATATAAATTTCGTTATCTTTGAAGAATAATTGAGATGAGATTATTTCATTTATATGAATTTAAAATGTAACTAACCAATTATGTAGATGCAAGATATGTGTTAGATTCACATAAGACTTGTGGTGGTATAACTATATCATGGCGTTCGACAAAATAAACTATAACTACTACTTTTTCAAATTATGCAGAGATAATAACAATACATAACATAAGTTAAGAATATAGGCTAAAATCAATTACTCAATGCATTCAAGAAGCATGCAATTTGGATTCCAATAAAGAAATTCTAATAATATTATATAAAGATAATGTTATTTGTATAGCTTAGTTGAAAAGCAAATGCATAAAAGAAGATAGAATAAAGCACATTTTTTGAAAACTATTTTTCACTCATGATATTCAAAAGTATGATGATATTGATGTTCAACAAATTTATTTAAATGATAATTGAACATATTTATTCACAAAAGCATTCCTTACATCTACCTTTGAAAAATTGTTTTATAAGATTGAATTGCACCGCTTTAGAAATCTTAAATAATATTCTTAATAAAGAGAGTTAAACACACACTATGCTCTTTTTTCTTTATCAATTTTTTCCTATTATATTTTTTTGATGTGATTTTTAATAAAGTAATTGTTAAATGATCATGTACTCTTTTTTATTGATTTTTTTAGTATTTTTTAAGTAAAGATTTTAATTAGATATATTCTTTATAAAAACAATGTCCAAGGAAATGTATTAAAATAATATAAAAGCTATTGTATCCTTTCTATAATTGTAGGTGACAACAAATATTGTAGGGGTACATATAGTTTCATAAGTATATCTTTCCTTTATGGTAAAGAAAGTTTATCTATCAAAGGGACTTTCTCATCCTTTTGCAATGTGCATAATATTTAGACCAAAAGGGTAATTTAAAGTGTGTTTAAATATGCTTTTATTTTTTTATTTTTAAAAATTATATTTGAAAATTATTTTTTATTTTTAAAAAATATTTTTAAATTAAAGAAAAATAAAGAATAAAGAGTAATTGATATTGTAAATAACAAAATATTTCATTTAATTATAAAATTGATATATAGAATAAGAAAATAAATTAAAAAAATAACAAGAAATTGTTTCTATTTTTCTAGTTTAAGTTATACATTAAAAGAATTATTTTTTAGAAATATATTTTAAAAATAGGTTGTTAAATAGGTTTTTTTTATTTTTAAAAATAAAAATTATTTTTAAATTAAAGTAAAATTAAGATTAGAGGGTGATTGATATTATAAATAAGCAAATATTTTATTTAATTACAAAATAACATCCAAAATAAGAAAACAAGTTCAAAAAATAATAAAAGTTATTTTTTTTATTTTTAAATTACATATTTAGAGAACAATTTTTAAAAATAAATTTTGAAAATAGATTTCTAAACAAATTCTTCTATTTAAAAAAATAAAAAATAAATAGACCCTTATTTTCCTTTTCATTGATGATTTGTTGTCATTCATTTTACTTTATATTTTATATCAATGAGAAGGTTTTGTTCATAATATTCCCAACTTATTTGAAGGCAGGGGAACGAGATTACTAACCATGGGCATTTAAGCAATATTTAGTTGTCATTCTTGACTTTAAACGTTCTTCCCCCCCCCCCCCCCTTTCCCTTCTTTAAACTCATCAATTCGAAAACTACACTTTTCTTTTTACGTCAAATATTGTTCATTCACTTGATAGCTCTTGTTTAAGAATGTCAAGTAATATGGACATTAATTATTTTGGTGAATCAGTAACTATGTTCATAATAAATAAGTTAATTTTAATTTATTAATTAAGTTAATAAATTATAATTTAATATCTAAAAATACTTAGTGCACTAGAAGTTAGTAGTTTATAAGATCTTATTTGATAAATTTTACAATGTAATTTATATTTTGTAAGTTAGTAACTTTTTAATTTTTTTAAAATTTGTCCTCTTTTTTAGTTAAATAACAACTTAATTATATAAATAGATATTTGACATATTCTTATTAATTCAATATAAATAAAAAATAAGTAAGTAAATAAATACATGATTTTATAAAATATAATTAATTAAATTTTAAGTTATTATATTATTATTTGAATAATAAATAAATAAATACTATGTAATGCATTCAACAAAATTAATTAAATTTTAGATAATTATATTCTTATTTTAAATATTTTGATTACATTAATGTAATTTGATTTCAAAATAAATATGTATTAATTTAATTGATATATATTTATATTAACATATTATTTTACGTTATTTTTATATTTTTTAGTTAATTCAATAATTAATTTTGTCAAACACTTTTAACATATAATAGAATCATGTGTGAAACAAAACTCTGCGAGGATTAATAATTACCTTGAAATTAGAGCATTAATGAATTTCTCTCTTTTCTCTAATAAGACTTGTTCACAGATAGAGGTATAAATAAGATAAGTTGAGTTAGTCTTTATCCTAAATAGATTAGGCTGGCTTTCTAAATTATTAGCCTGAGTCTGGCCTGTTGGCTGTTAGCTTGTATAAGACTAAAATTCAAATTTGACTTGACCTATTAAAGAAGCTTGACTTAGTTCGTTAACCTATTTAAAAGCTTTTTTATTTAAATAGGCTTTCAAATTTGTTAATAGACTAAAATTTTCTTGAGATTTAAAATTGTCCAATAGTTTAATTAAACCTATATACATAAATATATATATTCATATTAAAATATTTATATTATTTATATGTATAATATATATTATATCATATTATTTATAAATATATTTATAATTAAATAAGTTAGTCCAATAGACCTACAAATCGAGCTTAAAGAAAAAAAAATCTTCCCTATTTATTTAAATAGATTAATTTATTAGTCTTAACCTGACTTATTTAGATAAATAAGTTAAGTTAAATTAAGTTTTAATTTAGACTAGACTCTTGATAAGTTATCTAACCTACTTACACCCTTTTGTACATAATTTGAGCTCCTCCTTATTAGTAAAGTCTACTCAAGCTAAGCTAGTAAACTTTTCGATATCTACTCTCTTAATAGTCCATATCAATATTTTTTCTTCCCTACATGCTTGTCTGTTCTAATAGCTGGTCATTACAAAAATAAAATTGATTATTATAAACATTGTACACGATTCTATCAACTATGGCAGCTAGTATTATACCATGGAGGTTAATTGAGCACCTCTTCTGTCACACAGTCCATCGTAAACGAGCCACTAGTAATGCTGATTGGATGATGCTGCGTTTTTGCAAATTTGATGTAAAATAGAACTATAATCCTTCAGCTTATATTAATGTCACACGGGATTGCCTTGTGAGTTTGATACTGAGATTACTTCGTTATCTTTTTCCTTTCTGAAAATGATAATGTTAAGCATGAGCATAATGATGGAATTTCATGTTGTTGTGAATTTCCATAGAACTTAATTAGTATGAATTTAGAGTTGTCTCAGCTAACCTTTGCATGTCAATTTTCTTATAATAATATACTATCTAGCCAGCAACAAAGTTTACAATTCCATTAGAGCCATATAAAATTAACTTAAAATTAAGTTCATTCACTCTATAAACAGTTCATAATTCCAAATAATTTTAGAAAATTATACAATTATAAATAATGCATCCATAATTTCAAAGCATGCTTCATATTTGAGAAAAAAAAAATTTCAATTCCTTATTAGCACGAGTCAAACATCTTCGATCAAAAATTTCGTTCATCCATGTTTGTCCCGCAGCGCTGAACCATATAATTTTGGTTTTGTGCTGGCAGTGCCAAAGTTAATTAGACGTGCATCATGAAAAAAATCATGACTGTGATGACACACTTTCTACTATCATTTATCAATTTTGATGATAATATTTAGAGGAAGTCTAATTCCAATCCTCCATTTGATTTCTGTTAATTTTTATCAACTCATTTTTAATTTCTAAACGTTCATTATATTATTTTGCAAACAAATCATATTTTTTTTTAAAAAAAAATTATATACAATTAACTCTCAAAATGATTCAAGTTTTTATATATTTTCATATATAATCAATTGATTTTGTTCAAAATTTTTAAAATTTAGATAAAAATTTCCCTTCATGCTTATATAAAAATTATTTCATATTAATAAGGGGAGAGCATTATGTAAAAAAAATCTTGTGATGTAAAAAAATTGGCAAAAATTAAATAGTAAGATCAAAACCATATTAATTTTATATTTAGGAATTAAAGTAGATTATTTTAAATTAAAAAATTAAAATCATACAATTTATATTTTATAAAACTAAAATTGCATTTAAACCTTAAAATTATTATGAGCCAGAAGCTTTTTTTTTCCCAAATAAATGATCTACAAACTGTAAATTGTATAACAAAATGGAAACCATAAGGACATATATTCATGATACTATAATATGAGAAATATGTTACAATATTGATGTATTTTCATGATTTCAGAAAAATAAAACTGACTAGGCAATTCCGTATTCATCTTTCAGAACAGATACTTACAAGGGAACAATGCTCTCCAAATAATTAAAGCTATGAAACATAACTGGCTCTACATGAATTGGAAACTTCTGCAGAGAGTGTGTACAATAGTTATACCAAACCAAGAAACCATTTTCATCTGCAGCAAGAATCTCAACCTCATCCCAAAATCCCAGGAACAAATCAACCTGGGGAATTGCTCCAATCTTAAACTTTCTCGTCCAAGACTCTTCAACATTGTACTCATTCATAATCCAAACCTCAAAATAACGATCAACCACTTCATCGCAGCACACGACAGCATAAGCAATATGATCGTCGATCACAGCAACATTCTTGTCCCTGATGAATTCCCCTTCATTGATGCGGCCTTCAATCCCGGGCTGCGGCAATTTCATCTTATGAAATACCTCATTGCTCAGATCAAAACAAAGAATAGCTTTGTCGTTATGATCATTGGTAAGCCAATGATAAATTCCCTTCAAGCATGATCCGGATTTCGGATAACGTAAACTGTAAGCAGGAACCTTAACATCGAGAATTCGCCATGAATCAGTACTAAGATTATATACCTCGGCCGAAGGAAATTCATCATCTTCCCTGTCGAACTTCATAATCATGCTCACAATTTTGAAGTCCTTTGTTTTGGGATCAAAACCAAATCCATGCACATGAGATTGCAACACCGCATTCGTAGGCAAAAGATGCGGCGACGGAACAACCTTGACCCTTCTCGTCGCGGGGTTCCACAGAACCAGGTTGTCCTTGCGAACAGAGTCCCTGCTAGAATAGGCTCCGTACAAACAGAAAACACCATTGCAATGACCGTAGGGGATTACGTAACCCAAATCCTTCTCCGCAAATGGCAATTCTAGGTTTTCGGGAAGCTCTGATTTTTCATCGGAGAGCAATGAAATGTAGGGATTTCGCTTAACAGAATCCAAATGGAAGATAAGGGGGTGTTTGGATTGGGATTTTGTGGCGGAATTGGAGCACTCGAGCTGTTTGGTGACGAAGATAGGGTCTGAAATGAGATTGAAGAAGGATTTACTCACGGATTTGAATCGAAGCAAAGATTTAACAGGCAATCTGGCTAGAATTTCCAGCAACAGATCCTGGGGAAGATTTCTGGCTAACATTTTTGCTCTGTTTGGATTGTTTTGGAATAGGAATTGCAGAGAGAACAAAGGGAATTTAAAGTGGAATGATTGGCATGGAACAGATGGTCAGCAGATAAGGAAGGCTGAGGGGTGCCGCAAAGTTGCGTCTTCATTACTTGGAAGCAACAGTGAGTGATTTGCCCTTTGGTGATGAGTAAGAAGGGCAGTTGGCTTCCCTTCTCATTCACTCAACTGCATTTTATGGAGTTGATAGAATTTGGACCCTCATTTTTCTTTTTTTAATTTAATAGGGCCCTCATTTTTTATTTAATTATATTTCTATTTCTATTATGTTAATAACAAAAATAGTATTTTACGTATGATAGGATAATAAAAATTTTACATACAATAAAGAAGTTATGTTCTGTTTCCTTCAGCTTCAATGCAAAAGAAACACGTCAAAAGAAAATAGAACGGATTCAAATCGTAAAGTTACGTTTGTTTTTTCAATGCTTTTTAAAGAAAAATTTTCTATGACTAAAGAGAATATTTTATGATTTAAATAAAAATAATATATAATACTGAAAAAATAACTTTTTTTTATTTTATAGAGGATTTTTTTAATCACACTTTTCATGTTCAATATTGATCAAGTAGAATATTTCTATTATCTTAATATTTTATAAAATTTTAGTTTATTCTACTAATAAAAAATGTTTTATACTATTAATGAATTAGAAGAAAGCACGTCATTAAAAAATTAATAATTAAATTTTTTAAAAATTAATAAAAAATTTTAATAATTTTTTATTAATATGATAATATATGAATAAGTGATAATATAAAATTGATTTATATTGACATTAAATTAATTTTAAATCCTATTTTATAACTATAAACAAAATTAAAGCTCCTACTATTGTTTTATCATAAGACATTTTTGGTAAAAAAATCTTATTTATTTATTCATAAGTAAAGAATTTTTATGTCATTTATATATCTTGTAATTAAAAAAAATGCATGGTAATATGGTTAATGTAAAAAGTAACTTTCTTTTTATAACACTCTTCACAATTAATATGAAAAAATTTACATTTTACTAATATGTAATTTTATTGATTTTTACTTAATGCACTCATATTTTGGAGTACTAAAAGTTTGCTTACACATGTTTTCTCCGGTTAATATTTTACTTATTTAAATATTTTTATCTAATTTTTACATAAAAAAACTTTATAAATAAGTGAGTTAAATAAAATCAAGTGAAATCACGTGTAGGTGAAGTGTGATTTCTTCATATTTATGTGAACTGATGTGAAGAATTGTAAATAAAAATTAAAATCTTTTAATTTTGTCTCCTTGTGCTAATAACTTTTTCCCTAGGATATTTAGTTTAAACAACCATAAAAAAATATTTTGCAATATATATCATGATAAAAAAATATCAACTATAACTCTTAATACTTGTAAATAATAAAATTTACATATTCCAAAACTAATTATTTTGTAAAAAAGATAACATTGGCATATAGTTTATCCATTTGAAATAAAGAATCACGGTTAATACATTTTTGATTTCTTGATATTAATTTATATAAAGGTAAAAAATATGTGATTTTATTTTAATTCATTTAACTCACTTATTATAAAATATTTTATTAAAAATACATAAAAAATATAAATGAATAAAATATTAATAATAGAAAATATTAATGGATGAAAGGTAGACTAAATAAAAATTGACAAAATTGTCATGGGTAAATTTTAATTTTTCCTTTGATATTTTATAAATTTTAAATTATTTTCATGTAATATGGTTTGGAATCTAAATAAACATCTTCTTTTGAAAATAGAACTCGAGCTAAAGGCTTTGTCCTTTTGTTCCTCGAAAAAGCTTAGGATAAATGTTTGTCGGTTTTTTGAATTTCAGTTAATAGTTGGTCAGGACCACGGGCAGACACGGAATTCGCCAGAATTAACGTCAGGATTAGAGATAGAATAATATTTGATATTTTAAAATTTTTATTTTTATCTTATAAATTTATATTCTTAATTTTACATATAAATATTAAATGAATTATCATCTGTGCAATTACTAAAAATTAGAATCAAAAGTTGGAATATTGGGAGAAAAATGAAAGTGTATAATACTTTATAAGCTAGGGGTGGGTGATTCGATCGGTTACGTTATATGATTGATACTTACAAAAAATGGGTTGACTTTTGCAGAAAGCTTGATCCTCAAATACTGGGACGGCAATGGCGGGAGGGAATCTTCCCATGCTTCCTTAACGTGGAGGAAAGTTTTTCCGGGGGCATGACCGGTCATTTTTTCATATAATACACATAATTATTCGAATTATTCACGATGTGTACATTACCCTCTCGACTATTAATTTGATAAGTCAAAATCTATTGATTTGGTTTAATTAATAAAATTTGCACTTTTTATTCATATTTTAGGTTTAATTTTGTTATCAATAATTTTAAAAAATTAAATGATTTGTAATTATTATTATAAATTTTAAAAAAATAATACATTTTATTATACGTATTTTAGATTAGCTTAATTAAAACGATTTGTTATTTTTTATTACTTATCTCTCAAGTATTAGTTGGGCTGCTAATGATATTTAGAGATTAAATAATTTATAAATATCTTATAAAGAAATTAATAATTAAAAATGCAAAATGGAGCGGTGGCACAGGCTTAAAAAAAGTTGCATAAAATAAGGTCGGTTCACAAAATTAATTTAAAATCCAATTTTTCTTGGATTAAAACATTAACTTTTTATTTGGATAAATAAAAAATAGGAGAAAAATAAAAAAATAAATTTAAATTTAAATATTAAAGAAGAAGAAAATTTTATATTTTAAATCAATTATAAAATTTTAATTGTATATTTTAATTTTATTTTTTTTATTTAAACAAGAGAAGGAAGAAATTTTAAAATTTTCTTTCTCCTCCGTTTTTTTTTTTCTTCCCCATCGAAACAAAGCCTAAAGCAATATCAGTCATCGTCAATCCTGGCTTTACAAAGACTCTTGCTTTCGAGTTGGTTTCACTTTTTTATGCCTGAGAATTTGCTAACTTTACCATTTTTTATTGTTACTAGAAAAATCGAAGCACCGAACGTAATAATTGTTTCGAACGATATTTGATATTTTTTCCCTTTTTACTTTGAGATTAAACTTAATTCTTTGTACGTGAGATTAATAATTTCGCCATTTTTATTGTTAAGAAAAATGAAGAAGCAAAGCTATGTTAAATTCGTCGTTAAACATCAAAGCTGTGTTGATGCCCAACTCACCCTTTGATTTATGGCTTTTTCTTCATATCAATGTCAATTTAACATATTAGTTAGATCTTGCTAGAAGTGTATTTATTTGGTTGAGCATGATGGAGATCACACGCAAAAACCGATTATCACTTGCAATGAAACTAAATAATAAGTGGTCGTCCACTTTTAACTTTTTAAATCTAAAATTACTATAAATGCGATCATATAATAGAGAATGAAGAGTAAAATAAATCTATAGAAAATGTAAATAATTAATACTTATTATTTATAAGAGAGATTATACTTAAAGTAAATCAGTCATTTCACTATATTAAAAAATTTTCGAAAAAAGTATCGAGTCTTTTAACTATGATAAATCACTTTAAAAGCAATAAAATGTATTATCATGGGCAGATTACCATCATGACGTTTCAATCAATCCTTTTTTGGTGAAACAGGCTAGCCTGCTTATGGAATAGGCTGATTCACTTTTTATTGGGTCAAGATTAATCTAATAATCAAATAGATTTGGCCTGATTGTCAATATTTATCAGAACATATATGTTCATGTCTGATATGAAACAAGTATAGTCAACTAGTGTTGATCAAACTTATATGCCTAATAAGAAATAAGTATACTCAACTATCTTCTTAAGAAGAAATATTTTTTTTTTATACACAAAGTATTCCTATGTAAATTTTATGAGATATGAGATCTGTTCAAAATGAAAACAATTAAATGGCAAACCACTTTTAACAAAGGTACTTTCAAAAATCAAATTGAGGATCTTTTATTAAATAATAATAATACTATTTTCTTTTAAGTAAATAAAAAAGTGGTTAAGTAATAATATTTTTTTTATTTTCTTATTTTTTATGCTCTCACTCATTCTTTGTACAAATATGAAGGATTCAAAATTTTGATCCTAGTCGTTGACTAAAGGAATATGTTCTCGTACATTCAAAAATAAATATAAGAATATCATCTTTATTTTAATCTTTAAGCACTCTTTTTGGGTTTTGATATATAAAAGGCCAATTTTTATTGTATGTTTGGAAATTAGAAATAGAAAGAAATGAAAAATAATGATAGAGAATAGAAGGAAAGAGAAGAAAAGTGAATGAATAGTTAAATTATCAATTTATTTAAAATTATACAAAGAAAAATAATGATAAGTTAAATTAAAGTGTATGACTAAATATGATGCTTTTCCATTTTTATCCTTTGTTAAAAAATTAATTTATTAATAAGTGTTAAAAATATAAGTTAAAATTATAAATTAAATAGATAATCATACAAAAATTTTAAATTGAAAAAATTAAAAGAAAATTGAATGTTGGGAGAGTTTGAAGAGCTAACCGTATCATCTTTACCTTCTAATTTAAAGGTCACATCATAACATTCTTTTTTTATTTTTCTTTCATCCTATTTTCGCTCGTCCAAGCAAACCATTAAATTTCAAACACGTGTTCTCAGTATTCTCTTGTCGGTTGTACGATACACAATGCAAATATAATTTATATTTTTGGTGCCTGGAGAATTTGTATCTATATCTATAAATTTTGTGAAAAGTTTGTATTTTTTCACAATTTTTTTATAAAAAATTATAAATTTTATATATAAACAAGAATATTTTTTAGAACATGATGTATTGTAAATTTTTGTGTATTACATACAAAAATCATACATGATACATATTTACAATTTTTCATATAAAAAAAATATCAAAAGCTTACAAAATTTTCAAATATACACCAAAGAATAACCCTGCAATCATTCGGTGGAGTAAAACTTTTCAAATCTATGATTGTAATAGTAAAAATAAAAAAGCAAAAATACTGCATACAGAACTCCCCAATTCAGTTGTGAGGCAATTGTGAGAATTGCTCGCGTCAAAACTGGTGTTTAATTGCTCCAAGCCTTGGCTTAACGTGCTGCAGGAAGTGGGGTTCTTGGACTGGGTAGTCCCATACCCGAAAGCCTAGGAGAGATCCGCATATTTGGGCTGGGCCGTGGTGAAGGAATTGGGCCATAGTTCGCGTGCTTTGCAGAACCAGGTCTTGGGGACAAGTTAACGTGTTCCAATGCTATAGCTTGTAAATCTGCAGGATAGTCCCGGACACACCCAATACGAGGCCCAGCCCCAGTGGTCCATTTGCAAGGTAGCCTCCTTGACAAGTCAAATGCTGGGTCCTCAGCGTTCTTCCCAACAACCTTAGCATCCTTTTCATGAACAACAGTGATGTTGGTTTTCTTGGCATCGCTATTGGCACTAATGGCAGTTTCAAGACCAGGTTCGCTAGTTAGAGTAGGACCAGCAGTTTGTTTTGATGGATCAGTCACAATAAATGAGACATTATCATCATCTATTGCACACTTCTGAAGGAAACAAGAAAAAGTTATCAGTCATTTTGTCTCTGAATAAAAAAAGTCCTGGTCTAATTTGCAGAAAATTATGTGAGAAATGGGAGATATGTAAATTATTTTGTCAGTGATTAACAAAATAGAAGAAGTAGAATTTTTAAAAAGTTTTGCTTTCCACAAAAATTATAAAAATTATTTATCTATCTCTCCTAGATGAAATAAACCTACAAAATCTTATTTTTTATTATCAATCAAATAATTTTGAGAATTTTTTGAAAAGTTTACAAATGAATTTATTTTTTAAAAAATTTAACTTCCTGTAGATACTTATTGCCTATGAACCAAATAATTTATAATTCTTGGTTTTATTCATATGATTTGCTTGAAAAGTAAGAAAAATGAAGAAAAAAGACTAATTTTTTTTTTGGCTTTTATGATTTTTCTTCTTAAATTTCTTTATTCCTCTTTATTACCCAACCAACCAATTAGATGAGATTCCAAGAGAGTATTTGGTTAGCAGAATAAAATTATATATAAAAAAAATGCAATTCCTTGGAAAGTTGGAGATAAATAAATTATTTTATTGAGCATTAATTGTTAATTGATAAAATTGGGAAGAAGTGCTATTTTTCAGAAAATATAAAAAAAAAATTTAACCATCTTCCTTAAATAAGAATGATTCGTACGTGTGTGAAACAAAAGACTTCTAGGAATTACTATTTTTCACAGAGAAAAAGTTATAAAGGACCAAAATTTTCACCTTGACATTAGAAAGGTCAACATGGTGCTCCTCAAGAAAGCTAATGAATTCCCTGAAGTTCTCTTCTGTTGGGTGGTAGTGGCCACTATATGGCCAAATAGCCTGAAATGTTATTCCAATAGCACTTGTAAGCTTATCTGCTTGTAACAAACAATTATTGTAATGAAATACGTGGAAATCCACGAAGTGGGTCTAAATAATTTGTAAAAGATTTTATGTTGGAGCTATTGTTATTGAAGAAAATAAAAAATGCAGGTAAACTGTGCTATAACATTATTGAAAGTGCTTGTTATAATATTTTTTGAGTTTTAAAATTTGATGTGACGTGAAAATTTTAAAAATTATTAAATCAAGATTATTTAATTATAATTATTATTTTTAAACCAATGTAATTAAATTATTTTAATTTAATAATTTTTAGAATTATGGAATCACATCAAATATTTAAAACGTAGATTGAAATGAGGTCATAAATTTTGTACCCCAAGGACGCCCTGATGGGCTACTAATCTCCCGGCAGCTGTGGTTGCACCACCGGATAGAAAGCTCGAGTGCTGAAAGGAGCCCTTCTTCTTTTGCCCCACATACAAAGCCCTCACGGTGCTGAGAACAAATATCCATTTGGATTTGTCATCGTCGGTATCCACAAGCTTTCCATTCTGCCTATAAACCAGCTTCCCATTTTCAACAATCACTTCATATTCCTCCCTCTCTTTCTGCAATGATAATATCAAAGTCAATATTAGATTTCACATGGTCATGTTTGGCATTCTACTTAATAATAATAATAATAATAATAATAATAATAATAATAATAATAATAATAATAATAATAATAGGCATTTTCATACGGCAGCATCTATTCAGATTCTTACTTTTTATTTTGGTAGATCAAGATAAATATGAATCCAACTATATTCATAAAAACATGAATTTTTTTTAAATAAACATTATGAATTATATATATAAAGTTAAATTATAATTTGACATGCAAATTACGTAATCATAAAATATCTAAATGTGTTGGTTCATGATTGATTTCACGTCTGTAGGATTTGTCCAAAAAAGCGATAATGTTTAGTAACAACTTACCGGTCCAAGATATTGAATGCATTGGCCATGTAGGGTGGTCCTTGGGCATTTCTCAAGGTTGATCTCTTTGCCATCTCCGACATCCAACCTGCATATTACAAAGCAGAAAGTTAGTAATCCATATCTTATTTTTCTTTCTGTTTGATCTTCAAAATGCACCTATGACGGAAGATAACAAAAATGTATTTACCAGTAGAAGAAAGGTTGGGTGCTTTGGCTCTCAAACCAAATGTCATAGTACAAGTGGAGATTGTGCCCATAGCGATGGCGTGGATCAATCTGTTTAAAAAGAAGAAGAAGAAGAAGAAGAGAAGATTAAAACGGTTAATACCTTATGATTAATGTAACTAACTAGTTTCAATGCCTCAATGGGTATCTCAATTTATGAGAATGGACTAATGAATGAGAAGCATTCAAAGACTTACAGCTTCAAGCCAATGCCGCAGAGCTAGTTTCTGTGCCTTGTCATCTTTGGACAATCCTTTTCCAACCTGCATGAACATAAGACTATAAATAAACATAGTTCCAAAAAACTTGGTACTAGAATGAAGGAGGGCACTTTAATAAAATCATTTTATAAAAATAAATTAAGTTGTGCAATGTTGTTAAATGTACGTAGAAGTAAAGGTAAAATTTTTGGCAAACTATAATGTAAATATGTATATATAATCCAAGATTTTAAATTGTGATTTACAGACAGCAATATTACACGTAATATTGTAACATTTTTATTAAGAATGATATTGCAATCCTACCCCTTTTTTGCATTTGTTCGGAATTTTATTCATTACAGTAAAATTGCAGCTGTAATGGCAATTTAAAATCATGGTAGGTTATATTATAGGATTGGTACCTTGGCTGCTCTTGTCCTTGCTCTTGCCCACCGTGATATGGCGGTTTCCGGCTTCTGGACATCAAAGAACGAAACAGAACTCCGTTTGAGAGCAGCAAAGTCCAATGCTTTCCACCTACATAATTCAGCATCAACCAATTAATAACATCAAAGATGAAAACTTAAACCCAAAATCCACACAAATATTGCTTTATATATATATATAAAAGAACTAACCAGAGCTCCTCCACCACCACTGCACAATCTGCAAGGTTTCTCCTCGTACGGTAACTTTTGTACACTTTCTGAAGCTTAGTTGCAGCAGCGTCGAGCTCGCTGACGGGTCGGGGCGACGTGAAAACTGCGGATTCGGGCAGAGAAAGCTTAGGCACCGGCTTATCCCTGAATTCACCATTCTCTTGAACCAAGAAAAGATTACTTTCAGCCATCACTTGTTCGGGTCTGTTATCATTCAACCGGGTCGAACCGTTGTCACTGCCCGGCTTATTAGACTCATTTGGCGATCCGATGGATTCTGGTTCTCTTTTATCGAAGCTACTTCCTCTTAGAATCACAGCTCCATCTTTAGCAGCCAGGCTGAAGTTGAAAGATAGACCAAAGAATGAATGTCTCGCAATCTCTTCCCAGGCTGACAAGAGCAAGGAAAGTGATAATCCCATAGAGCTGCAGCCACCGGAAAACTGACAGTTTCTTTGGTTCAATTCCAATAGAAATGAAGTCCGACTCAAAGAAGAAACGGTGGCCCTCTGAATATAAATGATGGAAAGATGAGTTGATCTCATTGGCAGCCTCTGCTTATATATATATATAGTTTCTTGAGGGCAGACAGATATTGCAGTGCGGCTTAAAAGACGTGTGGAAACTGGAAAGGAGGAAAAAAAGGGGGTTTGAATTTCTACTGAGAATCTGCCGCACAATTTCCTGTTGGAAACTAGAAGAAAAGGTGGGTGAGTGCGATTGATTTTGATACAAAGGGTAATATTTTCCAGGTCCAAAGCCACGAGTTGGTTTGACGAATTCAACAGCTTTGACAGTTTGAACAATTAAAAGCAATGGCTTTTTACAAAAATAATTAGGATATATATAGGGCCTTGTTTTCATTCTCCCCACATTTGGGGACCATGCATATGAAGATGAAAAGAGAGAGGGACGGGCAATGATGGTAAAAAAGTAACCTTTGTACGCTTCCATGAAAATTCAATACGTGTTGGCCCCCTCCATAAATTTTAAAAGGAAAGGAAAGTAACACGTTAAAATTTTTTTGGAGAAAATTATTGGTTTGAAATTTAATTTACAAATATTAATTAAAAATTTTAAATTTATAATTATTTATTTATTTTTTATTAAGAATTATAATATCTCACCTTAATTTTTAAATTAAATTTTATATTTTAAAAGAGTCCGATATCTATGAAAATACATAGCTTGATTGCTTGTAATATTCATTTTTTTCAGTCATATTTGGTGTACTAATTTATAAAAAAAATATTTTGCTTCAATAATTTTCATGGATTATTTTATATTTTCTCACTTTTTTAAAATAACCCTTGTTATTTTGATTAATTGATTCCTTATTTTAATTATATAAATTCTACTCTTTTTATTTTTTTAATATTATAATATTTCTAATCATTTTTCCTTTTTCACAAAGCCAGAGAGGACAGAAACACAGATGCATCATTAAATGTTTTGTCTACATCCATTAATTCAGTATAAAGAATTAAAAAATAAATTATCAAATAAATATGTGTTATTATAAATATAATTAATTAAATTTTATATAATTATATTTTTATTTTAAATATTTTATATACATTAAAATAATTTAATTTTAAAATAAATATAAGTTAATTTATTTCATTTATCTATCAATATTTTTAGTTATAGGCTAATAATTAACGCTAATAAAATAGTTAAGAGATAAATCAAGATCCATTTCTTCTTCTTCTACTTTTCTACTAAAACACAATTTTAATTCTCAAAGAAAAGCTACACGTGTCAACCTTGTATTCTTTGGCTGAAAATTTTTCCATCTAAAACATTTCTCCATATCCCAACACACATAAATCAAGATCAATATCTTCTTCTTCTTCTACTTTACTACTAAAACACAATTTTAATTCTCCAAGAAAAGCTACACATGTCAACCTTGAATTCTTTGGCTGAAATTTTTTCCGCCTAAAACATTTCCCCATACCCCCTCCCGCACACACAAGGGCTTGACCCATGCGGTGCATGAATCTTTATTTATTTTTTTTTTAAGATAGGAATATTAAATATATAAAAAATTATAAAAAAATATCAAAATTTATTTATTATATTTATTTTTTAATTACTATATATTTAAATTTAAAACTATAAGTTTTTAAAATATGATATAAGAGTTAAAATATATGATATATAGTAAAATAATTTAATAAAATTAGATTTTTAACTATTAAAAAAATTATAATAAATAATTTTATGTTATATTAATATCATTTAATGATATCAATATTTAATTTATAAATATATAAATGTAATTTATATAAATTTTTATAAGATTAAAATAATTTAATATTTATAAATTTTTGACGATAAATAAAAAGTAATTTAAATTTAAATTTAAATTTGTATTAGAAATTAATTTAATAATAAAAGATAAGTGGATAAAAAATATTAAATTGAAACCTAATGAATTATGAAAATAACGTAAAAAATAAAAAATATCTCAGTTAATATATATATATATATATATATATATATATATACGTTGATTAGCTAGCGACAAACCTCGGAGGTCATAAATTTAAATCTTCTTGCAGCTATGTATTAAATATATATATATATGTTAAGTATGAGCATGTCCAAATTAAATATTAAATTACTGTTATAATTATGGCTCTTTAAATTACATTATTGTTACTGTATTTAATTCAGTTTTTTAACTTTTTACTTCTGTTGTTGAGTATATTATTCTTATACTATTTTTGGAAAACAATAAAGCATTCTTTATATCAAAAAGTTTATAACCCAAGAAATCAAATATAACCCAAACTGGGTTAGCACCTCAGGCTCCCAATTATTTCGCTAAGAAACATGATTATAATAATATAATCATCAATTAATTAACATTAAAAAAATAACAAAATTTGATAGATAATTAAAATAATTGTTTTTGATTGCGAGTTATGAAATAAGATATGCAATGAGGTTGTCTACATTAAACCTTCATTTGTAGGCTATGCATTTGTAACAATATTTCTCTCTTATTCTCAAGTAAATAATTGTATATCTATTTGAAAATGATAAAAAAAGGATTAAAAAAAGAAAAGAATTTAAATTCTACTTTTTTATATTTATAATAAAAAATTAAATGATAATATATTATTATTTAATAGATAATTAGTACATTATTGATATTTATTTATTTGTTTCTTTTTAAAATATAAAACATATAATTAATCTCATAATTGAAAGAAAAAATATAAGTGAATTTTTTAGCTAATTCCTTGTCTATAAATCCAACTCTTCTAAAGTATAAGATACACTTTAAATGCTATAGTAGATGATTACAATTATTGACAAAAAAAAATTAAGAAATGAGATAATTACAAATTAAAAAATTAATTTTTTGATAGTTTGTTATTTATCAAATTCTCAATCTTTTATTTTTTATTAATAGTTATAGTTATTCATTTTATTCTCTAACTAATCTTTAATTTATCATTAAGAATGAAATAATTAAGGGTATATATTGAATGATTGATTGACACAATGGGTACAAAATTTTATCTAAATATTTGTGTATTATACTTTAATTATAAAATATTATAAAAAGTTGATAATAAATTTAAATTGATGTTTCTAACTTTTTGTTATTACTTTAAATAGAATAAATAAATATTTTATTTCTTATAATTTAATATTATTTTTAAATTCTCTAATGCAATAAGATATATTAAAAAGATAAAAGGATACAATATGATTAATAAATCATAATTTATTATTTAAGAAGATATAGTTTTTATACAACAATCATTATAATATAATTTTGTATAGATTATTATTATTTTTTAATTATACATATTATATTGAGTTATAACTTTTAAAAAATGTACATTTGTTTGTCGATATAAAAATCAAGTACAATCCATGAATATTAAAAAAATTACAATTCCTAAATCAATGTTAACAAATTGAAAATTTACTAAGTCTTTGATAAGGTAGATATTATAATAAAATTATATATATAATTTTAATTATTAAATTTCTTATAATGGTCTTTAGTGAGAAAAATAATAAAATAATAATATAGGTTATAAGATAATGTATGATAAGTACCTTAAATATAATTTTGATTACAAATCTAAATAATAAAAATTGTAATAATCATTTATGGAAAATAAATCTTTTAATTCTCAACAACCATCTAAAAAACTTATAATCATCCTAAAATAAAAATATTAATTAATTTTAGTCATCTAAAATTATTCAAAATATTAACCTATGAGTTTAATATATATTTAAACAAAATGCTTGTAATTTGAGTAGCATTATTTTGATATTTGACGTCTCTGATTCTTGGTAAATAAAATATATTTTTAATAAAAATAAAATATTAAAAATAATGATAAAAATATAATTTATTTCTCATCTGTAGAAGATCATTATTAATACACCTTTGTGAATTTGCAGAAAATAAAATTATGTAGATTAGTAAATTTACAAAAATTATATATTCAAGATGTAGATCTAATACAATCAAATAAAGTAAGTGAACACCTCATACGATGCAATTATTTTTCAAAAAAAAATTCCTAGATAGAAGGACAACCCAAAAAAAAAAAAGAAAGATTGAATTTTTTCAAAAATTATATTAAATTTATACGAGAATTGATTTTGTGTACAAACTAATCAATATTATAGAATTGATTTTACATACTTTAAAATGTTCCATTATAGCAAAATATATATGTATGGATGATTCTAAAGATAATGATATAAAACTAAAAAAATTCATTCAACTTTTTATAGCAAAACAATAAGAATTTTAAAACAAAAAAAGAAGATGAGAAAAATAAATTAAAAATCTCTAGATAAATTTTGTAAAGGAAAAAAAATGAAAAAAATATGAGATTACACTTTAAAAGAAAAAAAAAACAAAGAAGAGGTAAAGAGGAAAAAAAGAAAGCAATAACGCATCTCTTTTCAAGATAATCTATTAATTTAAAATTCAAAATAAAATTATTTTAATATAAAATGATACTAGATTCAAATTTAAAATTTTATTGGGAATTGATTTAATATTGGAGATATAAGTGAAAGAAGCAATCAATAACTTTACATTTATTATTGATCATTGGTGGCTAATAAATGTAAAAAAAATATTATTTTATTTCGTAATTTGTCTTTAGGTGGATAAAAAATGACAAATTGACTTTTTATTAAAAAATAATAAATTGACACGTAGCAAATTATAAAAATAACACTTTTCATAATAAAAAATAATAAATATTACAACTATTATATAATATAAAAATATTTTATTACTTTTAAATTTTACACACTTTATATTTGTTCTATTGCTCTATTATATTATACACACATTATTTATTTTAATCCACATTATTGTATATTTTTTCATATTCACTTTTATTAGGCATAACTTAAACGTCAACACCATTTAGTAATATAGATATAATATAATATATTTTATTTTTATTATAAGAATATTTTTATAAGTTAAAAAATTAATTTAATTAAATCATTTGATTATATAGTCAATTTTTAACTATTATATTATTTTAGAGCTCACCCCTTACTCCTTTTCTCTTTCTTTACTCCATTACATATTTTTATCTTTTCTCTTCTTTTATGTTTATTCTTAATATTTATAATTTCAATGCCATTATTATTAAATTTTATATATGTAATATAATATATTTTATTTTTATTATAAAAATATTTTAAATGAATAAAAATTTTAATTTGATTACTTTACTTAGTTATATATTAAATTTTTATATCTTATATTACTTTTCAACTCATAACTTAGTCCTCTTCTTTTAATTCTTCTTTTCTTTATATATGTTCACACTTGTTATTTATATGCTAATATCATTAAAATATATGCATATAACATGACATATCTTTTTATTAAAAAATATTTAATTATGTTAAAAGATTTAATTTAATTAAATATATTTTTAACTCTTATATACTTTAGAACTCATCCATTATTTCTCTATTGTTTTATAAAGATATTTAAAATTAAAATCAAATTTAATTATTTAAATTTTGTAAATATGTTATATGAATTTTTAAATGTTATATATATTAAGTTAAGTATAAATCACTTAAGATTTTATTAAGGCTTTATAACTCATGATTTCACTTCATTTTATCAAAATTTTATTCTCTTTTTTTATACCCACTCATAATAACTCAAACACTAATATCACTAAAAATATATATAATATAATATATTATATTATATTTTTTATTATTTTTATTTTGAATAAATTTAATATTTAATTTAATTAGATTACTTAACTATATATTTATTTTCAGCTTTTATATTACTTAACAACTTATCCGTTGTTTCTCTTTCTTTATTTGTTTTATTGATGTTTTTCCTTTTTTTACCTTTTTTTTATCCATTACTACTGTTTACAATTTAGATGTTAATATAACTAAATAATATATGTTATACTTAATATTAAATTTATTATAAAAATATTGTAAATAAATTTGAATTCTAACATATAAAGTATTAATGATATTATATTATTGCATATTCTATTTTTAACAAAAATGCATAAAGTATTAATAGAATTATACAATTACATATTCTATATTTAATAAAAATATTTAAAAATTAAATTCAAAATTGATTATTTAAAATTTGACAATACTTTGTTTATGTCAATTTGTAAATACTTTATTTGAACTTTACCTATACATTAATTAAGATTTTATTAAGTTTTTATAGCTCACACTATAATTCTATTTCTTTTATTTATATTTTGTTGTATATTTTTCTTTGGTCACTCATATTATTTACAATTTAAACATCAATAATATAAGGTAATATAATACAACATAAAATAATTTTTATTATAAAAATATTTTTCAATAATATGATATATATATATATATATATATATAAAGGTGTATAACTATTAAATGAGTGGATTGCTCTGAACTAAATCAACTATATGTAACTTCAATCTATGCAAATTAATTTGAATAAACTTACAAGTCTCATATTAAAAATAGATCAAATTTTAATTGTTTGATTTTGTGCGATCCGTAGAATTTGATTATAAAATTTGCAAATCGGTCAAATTCAAATCAATTTCCTGAATTTTGATTCCCATTGACTGATCCATATATACCTGTGATTGAAACAAACTACGAGTGGTACAATTCAATCAAATTTGTAAATTGAATTGATCTGGTCTATAAACTGCAAGCTTACACTTGAGCTTGAGGCAGTTTTATTATCTCTCAAGTATTAATTGGATGTATTTGGCTTGTTGGTTCATCATTTGCACACAGAGTCAAACAAATCTACCCTTGATGAATGTTAGCCGGTAAGCTGATGATTATAAGGTGTAAAAGACAGTTGATGAATAGGTGCCTGTTATGATATTTTAAGGATTTTAATACTTAAGGTGACATAATAAATTTAGAAATTGTTAAATTAAAATTATTCAATTATGATTATATATTTTGTTAATGTAATCAAACAATCTTAATATAACAATTTCTAAAACTAATATATTATCTAGATTTTTTAAATCCTAAGGGTACTATAGAATTTATGAACATTATTATCATTGAAAAGATGATTATGTTTTATTATCCATGTTTAACATATCATAAATTATTAGTGATTTCACATGGCTATAAGAAAATGAAATTTCCTCAACTGAGAGTTAAAGTATCAATTCATTCATGATGGTTAAGCTTTGTAGGTTCAAGTATTAAGAAAAAAAATACCTTCCTCTCAACATGAATGGGAATCTAAAGAGAAAATATTGTTTATTCTCAAAATTAGAAGGCTTTAAAGTGCATTCACGAAGTTATTTCTACTAGTTTGAGATGGTTAATAGGTAATGGGAATAAAATTACCTTTTAATACAATAATTGGATTGGTCTAGGATAGTGAGGAGATGCATCTAGAGTCTTTTATTTTCTAGAGAAAATGAGCTTAATGTTGAAGATGTAATTAAATAAAGAGCTTGGAATTTTAATGGTATATCTTTTATCCCACTTGAGAATGTTGTTATGGGTATTCTTGGTACTCTTTTTAGCCTTGCTAGGAAAGAGGATAAATTGGTGTCGGAATTGTCTAAATCTAGTCAATGTATTGTTAAAAGTATAATATAATTTTTTGAAAGCAACTAATGCTCCTTTTCTTGATATGTAGTTTAAATAGATTTGGAAAGTTCCAACTTAACCTAAGATACAATTCTTCATTTGGCTGACTATTTTGAATAAAAATCCAATAAGAGACCTTTTAAGTAGTAAAGATATGAATGTTCCTTTGTCTTGCTTATCTTGTATGGGTGGCATTTATTCCATTGCTTATATTTCATGAAAATGTCTTATTATGATGGAATTCTAGCGAAGTTTTTAAATTCTAATATCATATACTACTTTTTTTCATTCAAATTTTGCTACGTGGTTAAAGTATAATTTATCCACTTTTGTTTTATGTGTTAACTTTAAAATCTTTTAGGCTATTATTTTCTCCTTTGGCATCTAGAACCTTTGACTTTATGGAAACAGAAAATTATTCAAAGATGATCAAGGAAGCTACAACAAAAAGAAAATGACTATTTCTAAAGTTATCAAATTTTAGGCTATTATAACATTTAACAAAATACAAGCTTAGCAACTAGTTAAGGAGATTAGATGGAAGCCTCTTCCTATAGATTTCTTCAACCTTAACACAAATGGTACTGTTGGAAATAATCCAAGATCAACAACATGTTTAAAAGTTCTTAGAGCTAGTGCTGTGCAGTGAATGGTTGGTTATAGTAAAGGTTTGGAAGTATGCTCCAATTATATGATAGAATTATGGGATAGAGAGATGAACTTCTTTTAGCCTACAGGCCTTTACTCCCAATAATTATGGAATTGGATACTTTACTAGCTGTTAATATGATATTAAATGATGTCAACTTATTTTTTCTAATGTTTATAGTTTGGTTGAATACTGCAAAGATCTACTACGTAAATTGGGATCACTTGAAGTTAGAGATATCTATAGAAAGGCAAATTTTGTGACAAACTATATAACTAAAAATGCAATCAATAATTGTAGTATATTGAATATCATGCCCTCCCTCTTTAGGTGTTATGTTATATCTTTTGACTAATGGTAGTGGCAAAACTTTACCCAAAACAATGTATGTTTCCTAGTTTTTTATGAATTTTTAATTTTTATAAAAAAAGAATTAAAGCATCAACAAAAAAAAAAAAGAATTAAAGCATTAATTGATTTGATATTTAAAAAAATTAATTTAAATGATTTTATGCTAGACATGGATTTATGAGGATACAATCTTCTATTCTAGGTACTTAGATATTTTTTTTCATTGGAACTTATCATTTTAATGCAAGCAAGGCTTCTATATTTATCTTTTCCCTAAGTTTAATCACTCAAATTTCGGGTAAACGAAGGAGTTCTAAATTAGATTGGAAACGATTTTGTTGTCCTTGATATATGATGGAATGAAATGAAAATGGAATAATTATTTAATAATTACGTTCGGTATAATAACAAATGTCATTTTGTTTCATTTTTATATATGGTACATCAAAATAATGAAGAAATAGAATGGATAAAATATAATTAATAATAATAATAATATTCTTATCACAAAAATAGTAATTGTCTTATTAAATAATTAAATATCAGTAAAATATATAACATGATAAATAATAAAAATCACCAAAATTTAAAATTTATTATAAAAATTATAATTAACAAAAAAAATTTATAATAAAAGCATTAAAAAAACGTAATTCATTGATTTTTTTATATTAGATAGTTTTTAAAGAATATAAAATATCATATTTTAAATTATATCATTAAAAATATGATTATAAATATATTTTAATATAAAAATATTTAAAACTAGTATTATTTTATTTTTATTAACTAAGATAATATTAAAATATATCTAAAAAATGTGTGAAATAAGGATATGAAATGATTATTTTATAAGTGATGGAATGATCTATTCTATTATTTTTATTATAAACCGGAGATTCTACAATTATTTGATAGAATAGAAATAGATATTCTTGTTCCATAACGTACACAAAACGAACTTCCTAGCTGTTCCCATCTTATTCTATCTGAGGCAAACGTCAATGTTGTTTTTATCTTCAGCAGAATAAGGAGAAAAGAAAACGTAGACAGCCCATGAACTGACATACAGTGGCCCGGTAAAATTTGTATTCATTCGGGCCTGAAATGGAGGCCCATTAACTGTTTTAACGTACGGTTAGCCCTGCTTTGTCTGGGACGTATCGACCGCATTCCCGCTTCCCTCCTTTGTTCGCTGTTAATTGCTACTCATCAAGAACATACTATCTCTGATTTCCCAATACCGAACTCTGCTTCTCTCTCTTTCATCCTGTCATTGTTCAAATCAGATGGCCGATTCTAAGTCTGATCAGAAGAACTCTTCCTCAGGTGAGACTATTGGGATTTAGGTGGGTTTGAATCGAGCTTTCTAGTATTTTGATAACTGAAATCCGTTAGAAATGGAATGGACTTTGTTTTTTTGATCGGTTCGAACTTGAATTTGTCTCTGCTTATTCCGTATTCTATCAGTGATTGATTGTAAATTATATGTTTTATTTTTATGTCAACAAAGATGGGATTTTTCAGGGGTGGGTGTTCATTTTTTTTCCCCCTCTTCCTATTGCGAAGCATTGTAATCGATGAAGTTCTATTCGATCTCTAGTCTTGGGAATTGATACCAAAAAGACACTGATTTGAATTGGAGTCAAAGTCAGACATAAATTATACATGTGTTAGTACTGGTAATATAGTATAGCATGGTGCCTATATGGATATGAATGGATGATATCTCTATCTGGTAGCAGCTGAAGAAGTACAGGCGCCCAATTTGCTAGAAAGAGCAAAGGAAGAATTTGAAGCTATATTGCATTCTCACGAGTCACCTTGCCGCCGTCACAAGGAAACTCACGGACAAGATAATGGCATTGACGAGAAAACCTCAGTTGATGATGTGAAGGCTCCAAATCTGTTTGAGCGAGCAAAGGAGGAGTTTGAAGCCATTGTTCAAGTGTTTCAACAAAAGAAATATTCTTCACCTCATGATAAAAGGTTTGTAAACATACTCTCTTTTTTTGTCCATTTTGACAAGTTAAAAGCAGCTATTGAAATTTGACAGATTTTGGTTGATTCTTTTCTCGGTTTGTGTTGATACATAATCATTAGGGATGAAGCTCAAAAGACTGAGTTGAAACATGAACAGGAAACCTCAGACTCTCCATCTGGTATGCTATTATCTGAAAATGTTAATTTAGTTTGAACATTAGGTGATTGTTGACATACGATGTTCTGGTAATGCTGTTATTGAAAACAGTGATGCATTGCCTTCAAGAATTTTCATCATCTGGAATTCGTTCTGGTACCTTACTATTTTTATTTCTAAAATCCATTGGAATTATTCTTTCTCTTTCACTGCATGCTGAGTGAAAGCAAAAAACACTTTCACCGCTCTTGAATAAGTAAAAAGCATCTGTTGGCTTGAATATGTGAGTTCAAGGTAAAAAATCTGTATATAATGCATTTGTATTGGCAGGAAAAGATGCAACGGCAGCAAACCTTTTTGAGAGATCTAAGGAAGAGATTGAAGCCATTATCCATCATGATAATGATAAGTCGCGACACCATCATCATCGCCGAGAAACTCATGGAATGACTGATGACATTGATGAGGACACCCCCATTGGTGATGTAAAAGGTCCAAATGTCTTTGAGAGAGTAAAAGAAGAATTCGAAGCTATTTTTGAAGGAATGCATCCCAAGAAACAAAAATGACTATCATCTTCTCTGGTTCGTGAATGATAGTGGATTCAGATCGACTGGTTGATGAAAGTTAGTGTCCTTGCTAGAGGTAGCAGTAACCCTGTGCAAATAATTTAAAAAGGATTGGATTTTCTGGAAAACTGATATCAATCACACAGATGTTCTTTGTTATTCTTTATTATAGAAAGATGTGAACTTCTGTTTGTCATTAGCATCCCTGTTCAGTTTTCTGTCGCCTTAGTAGCTGTGAGCTTTATAACTGAACTTATTTTTCTGTCGGCACAGCATAATTTTCTTGCTTCAGCCCGGAAGTGCTTTGAGTACTGGTTGCTTCCAACGTGCTTTTCTTGACAAGCAAGCTTGAGAGAAATTGTTGTTTGCGCTAATAATTTTGTCATGTGTCCTTAGTCATAATTAATAAATAAAGGATAATTATTAATTTTTATAACTCTTTATATTTTGAAAATCGAAAAATCAATTTTTTAATGTACATGAACTCTAAAAAATTGACATATGGACAATAAAATTTATAAATATCTTCTATTTACTAGTTATGATTAACAACATATAACATAATGGAAGTATGTAAGAATTTCTTACCGGCTTGAGGAGTGGTTTAAAGTAAAATTCACAGTTGAACCAGAAAAGGTTGTTTATGTGCTTTGAGCACACAATATGATTTCTTTTTACGGTATTTTGAGCAGCCTGTTGAACCCTTCTACTTATATGTTATCTATGCTGACTTTCGGCCAACCTTCACTTTCAACGTCTGTTTAATTTGCTCAGGTCATGCCTCACTTCATTAAAATTAGTATTGAACTTATTAATAGAAAAGCTAATATATTAAAGAAGGATATGAATAACCCAATTTCTTACTTGTTAATTTCTTTCGATTTAAAAGAGATAGAAATATAATTTTTATTTTATGGACCATAATTTTTTACTGGGGCAACTGAAAAAGGGGATTCATGTACTGCCAAGTGAATATGCTTCCGCATACTTACAAGCATGATGATATATAACCTATGAAACGAAGAATTTTTAATCAAATTGACGCCACCAACTCCAAATAAGCCTAAATTTTTTTAACAAGTTCTTCCAAATTAAAACGATTTTAAATTGTGACAACAATTATCATGATTGCGTTGTAATAATCGCAATCACACAAAAATATAAAAAAATATAAAAATTATGATGCAATATTACATTTATGAATTTTATTTTAAAATTATGACCTAAAAAAATTACTAGTTAGTTTAATAAAATTCATATATAGATAAATTATATTTTTTAATTTTTAATATATTTAAAATTATAGTTAACTTCTTCCTATTAATATTAATATATATTATAATTGAATCCTACGAGAATGTTTTTGGAATTTCACGAGGTCAACTCCAGCCTTTTGTGCAGAGGTCCATATTAATGGTTATGCTTCACATACATGGACTAAGAAGGAATGGCTTCACTGTGAAGGCAGGCTCACATACTCTTCATACACGTAAGGGAAAAAGGAAAAATGCATAAAAAGCACCAAGCCGGTGGTCATCAACTCATGTTTTCATCCTTTCGTGGCCTATCTATACGTCATCACTCGGACAATCCAAACTATTCATACGTAGGTAGCCGATTAACTTATCCCCGAGGTCATCGCATGAACAGCCGCATCTTAATTTCAGCTTTCATCCAAAAATATCTACCTTTCCTCGCTTATCACATGAGGGACTGAGCACTGCACTCTCTGTTACACTCGCATAATGTCAGACGTGTCACCCCTGGATTCCCTTTTAGCAAATCTTATCCTATTCCTCCCGTAAACATTGGCAGACAGCAAATTATCATGGGATCCCAATGTATAAAGCGAAGGAAAGGTATAGATTTTGGCTGAATACAAGGCGATTGTGATCGAAGGAAAAACCGTGAGTTGGAATCCACGATGTACGGACAAAAGTATGTGTGTTTATAGTCTTCTCTAAGCCACTCGTTGCCTGTTTTCTTCTTCGTCAACCATATTTCTTCATGGTGCAACCCTTCTGACCTGGTATTCACTGCAAACTGGTGTCGTTTTTTCTCCTTAATTTCACGTCCTTTGGATATACATAGCCGTTGGAATACCTTCCTCTCTTTTTCGATTCCTCACTTAAAAGGGTCTTTAGCTCTCTTCACATCTTCTAGGATCCTCAAAGTTTCCAACTTTCTTCCATTTTCAATGGCTGCTTAGTTCTTAGACTCTTCCTGCCATGGACTCTCGAGTTGGGTTCTCGGGTTCCAACGAAATCAGCAATAGTAGCGGCATATGCTGTATTGCTAACAGTAGCGAAACCTATTCTACATTAGAGCATCTAGCCCCAGATATTGCAGCTCTCAGGCGCCTCTCAGACAACCTCGAATCAATATTCGAAGCCTCTGATTCTGATTTCTTCACTGATGCCAAAATCGGACTCAGCGATGGTAGAGAAGTTTCCGTCCACCGCTGCATTCTATCGGCAAGGAGTCCATTTTTCAAGGGTGTTTTTTCGAGTTGGGCTGCTAAGGAGAGAGGAACCTTGTTTAAAGTGAAGGAATTGGCTAGGGAATATGATGTTGGGTTCGATGCACTTGTGGCTGTATTGGGTTATTTGTACAGTGGGAGAGTGAGGCCATTGCCGCAAGGGGTTTGTGTGTGTGTGGATGATGATTGTCCCCATTTAGGGTGTAGGCCTGCCGTGGATTACATGATTCAAGTGCTTTATGCTTCTTTCACTTTCAAGATAGCTGAACTGGTTGCCCTGTATCAGGTAAGCGGCTCAATATTTTGCCATCTTGTGTCTGTGTGTTCCATTTTTTATGAATTTTGATCGATACAATTATACAATATCTGGCATGCCTTTTTGACACATCGGAATTTGGGTCGTATTACTTTGAAGAATCCCTATAGAGATTGTGATTTCCTTTCCCAAAATAGCAGCAAGAAAAAGGGGGTAATATTTATGTTACATTAAAATTTTTGGATGGATCGATGAGGTGTTAGTTCCGTAAAAAGCATACTGATTCTAGATAGATTTGATTTGTTAATGGATAAGGGGTTCCAATCTTGGAGAAGATGCTCTTTGAGAGAAGTGAAATTCTTTAATCTCTGGAATAATAGTTGCCCCGCTTGTCCTTTTGTTAATGGTTTGGTCAGTGATCTTCATGTATAAGAATTAGGAGTTGGTGGCAAACCAAATTACAAGCTATTGTATTTGAACTTCGCTTCTTGTATCAAGATATAACTAGTGAATAGAATCTCTGTTAAACTTCGCTAGCTAGTTTCCATCACTTGTAAGAGCAGAATCATCTACGTACTTCTACGACATTAGTCCTTTCTCACATAGATAGCCCAAATAGTCATTTGTTGGTGCTTTTTCATGTTAAGGTTAATTTGTCTAAACTCTATATTGATTTGTTTAAGCATGGAAGTTTACCTTTTAAAGAAGCTCTGTCTGATTTTGGAAATATTGACTTCTTAGAGGTACCTGCCATGACTGGCTGTCATCTATTTTTAATGCATCCAGTGCTTAATATCCTTGTTCGCACTGGTGAACTGCATGCAAGAATTTGCCACAAGTTTTTACCTTTGGATTTTTTTGATATTTTTCATACTGATACTGGTGTACAGGTTCCGATTAATTTATCATAGTTAAGATAATAGAATGGCAATATTTCCTTACATCATATAGAAAATATCATGGTGACTTGAGTTTCAAGAAACAACCTGCCGCATTCATCTTTACATTTATTTATTCGTTGTTGGCAGTATTACTGTATTTCATTTGTTTGTTTACTTGCAGAGACATCTACTTGACATTGTTGACAAGGTTGCAGTAGATGACCTCTTGGTGGTTCTGTCTGTTGCAAATATATGCGATAAACCATGTGAAAGACTGCTGTCGAGGTGTATTGAGATGTTAGTTAAATCTAATGTTGATGTCATCACTTTTGACAAAGCATTGCCCCAACACATTGTAAAACAAATAATGGATAAACGTACGGAACTTGGCATGGACAGGCCTGAAAGCACTAGTTTTCCTGATAAACATGTAAAAAGAATGCATAGAGCTCTTGATTCAGATGATGTGGAATTAGTCCGAATGCTCTTGAAAGAGGGACATACTAATTTGGATGATGCTCATGCTCTTCACTATGCTGTCTCATACTGTGATTCAAAGACCACAGCCGAACTTCTCGATCTTGGACTTGCTGATGTTAATCACAAGAATCAAAGGGGCTTCAGTGTGCTGCACATTGCCGCAATGAGGAAAGATCCCAAGATTATAGTTTCTCTCTTGACAAGGGGAGCTCAGCCTTCTGAGCTTACATTGGATGGTATGAAAGCTCTCCAGATTGCAAAGCGGCTTACTAAGGCTGCAGATTATTATAAATCTACAGAGGAAGGAAAGACATCTTCTAAAGATCGATTATGCATAGAGATATTGGAGCAAGCTGAAAGAAGAGAACCTTTACTCGGGGAGTCCTCGCTTTCACTTGCTATGGCAGGGGATGATTTGCGCATGAAATTATTGTATTTCGAAAATAGAGGTAATTTCTTATTGGGTCAAACTCCATATACACTTTCTGGTGTCTAAAATGTGTTTTGAGAAGTTTTATGTGGCATTATTCGCTAAAATTGCAAATTTAGTCTAGCTGTTCACAAGAATCACAACTAAAGGAAGAGTGGGAGTGTAAAAATGAGGGGATCTTTTAAAATAACATTGATCATATAATGAAGGATTGTTGGCTTGTAAGCCTCTGGTTTGGAAGGAAAAAGGAAAAGTGTAAAGAAGTTATATAGTGATTATGATTTTCATGTTCATTTGTGTAGAATGGTCAAACCACAGAGAGTGATATATGTCCTATTCTGAGGCAAACACTTTTTTACTCTTGTATGATACCATGTGATGAACCAAAAACATTCTGCAATCTCCTGTGGCCAGGTTTATCGCAATATCTTGCAGCATCCAACCGTTGCAAATAGCAGCCTGATGTGATGCGGTGTATGATGAATTTGGTTCCTTTTTCTGCTGCACAATGCTTTACAGCAGAATCAATAACTTCTTTTAAATTTAACTTCCGATTTAGGGTAACATGTCATTGTCTGTTTGAGTTTCTACTAGCTATTAGCAATGACCAAGAAGGAACTTCAGGATAAATAATTTCAAGCTAACTCTCATTATTATGACACTGATTGGTTTCTCTCTTTCTCTCTTTTTTGGTTGTCAGTTGGGCTGGCAAAACTTCTGTTCCCCATGGAAGCGAAAGTTGTGATGGACATTGCTCAGGTTGATGGCACTTCTGAATTTCCATTAGCAGAAATTTACTCTAAAAGCGTTAGTGGCACCAAGCAGTCAACAGTGGGCTTCATTGAGGCACCTTTCAAAGTGGAGGAGGAGCATTTGAGCAGGCTGAGAGCACTGTCTAGGACTGGTAATTTATACCCCACTCCTATAACTTATCAGTACTTCTAGTAAGGAAAAGCAATTCTTATCTTATGAACAAGAAAAATGCTTTTTATACTATTTAAAAAGGGAGTGATTATTCACTACTTTCTGACAGACACTGAGAGATTTGCAGAATCGTAGATTTCACAATCTGTGAAGAGATAGTGAGCAAGAAATGAATGTGAAAAAATGAGACTAGCATTATTCTATAAATAACAATAATCTGTTTGGATGGATTAAAAAAAATGAAAGGAGGAGTTATCATCCAAAAAGAACTCTAAAGATAGACAAATAACTTTTCATTTCCGTTACTCGCAGGCAAACCATGAGAAATACACGTTGCTTGTCTTTCAAGCTAACATTTTGGTTTCTCTTGCTTTCCATGAGCAGTTGAATTGGGGAAACGCTTCTTCCCTCGTTGCTCCGAAGTACTGAATAAGATCATGGATGCTGATGACTTGTCTCAGCTTGCATACACGGGCAATGACACTCCTGAAGAGCGAGGAGTGAAGCGGAGACTGTACATGGAGCTCCAAGAAGTTGTGAGTAAGGCATTCAATGAAGACAGAGAGAAGTTTGATAGGTCTGCTATGTCATCATCTTCATCCTCAACGTCTATTGGAGTGGTGAGAACTAATGGTGAGCTAGCCATGCGGAAGTAGATGAAAATAAAAGGAAGCAGATTTGCAGTTCTATTCTTAATATAGAAGCTTAATTCTTCATTAGTTATTTAGTTTTTCCTTCTTATTTTATCATGGTATTTTCTTAATCTTTAGGAGGGTATAGATGAAGTTTGTTCCCTGTTGTCCATATAGTGATACTCTCACTGACTTTTTTTATTTTTTATTTTTTTCTCTTTTGTCTGTTTTCTCCTCTTGAAAACGTGCGAGAAGAGTAAGAAATTGCCCTCCCCCCCCCCCCCTTCATCCATCCATTTGAGGGAATTTGCATCACATCACATATGTAAAGGTGAAAGGAAAACATTAATTTTGGAGTAAATTACATTTACTTTCGTTTCGTGCAAGTTTAATTTAATTATATTTAAAATTTCTTGTTTAGTTGTACATAAAAAGGAAAGAATATTTTAAAAAAAAATATATATATTTATACATAAAAATATAAAAAAATAATTTACTTTTCATGAGCAATAACATTAATGTATTGACTGAAATTTAGAAATTTAATATTGTTGCATTTTATAAGAATAAAAATACTTCAAATATAAAATATTTGTTTTTAAAAATAAATAATATTAAATATAATTAGATCGAATTTAAAATAAAATTAATGTGATTGACCTAAATTCTTTATTTGGCATACTTAAAAATGAAATTTTATTTTATTTTTAAATAAATTTAATTTTAAAGTACTATTTGATTTTAATTGAAAAGGAATTTTATTTTATTTATAATTTTTATTTTAATTATATTTGTATTATTATGGAATTTATTAAATTTAATAAAAAATTTATTAAAATTTATTTTATTTAATTTAAAATATATTATATTTGATTTAAAATATTTATTATAAAAATATTTATATTTATTCTAATATTTTATTTATTATAATATTATTAAAAAAAAATTGAAGTTGGTATTATTATAGATAAGAATTGAAAAAAGAATATGATAGATGTAAAAAGGATATAGAATAGGATCTTATCTTTAAGACTGATAGTTGCAGAGGATATTATTAATATTATTAGCACTTATATACCACAAGTAAAATCGGAGACACATTTAAAGGAGAAGTTTTGGGATGATTTAGAAGGGTTGGTTTAAGGAATTTCATAAGGAAAAAAAATTTTCATCGAAGGAGATTTAAATGGACATATTGATAGTGAGGCAAGGAAATTTTCAGAAACGCATGGAGAATTTAATTTTGAAGTACTAAATGAGGAGGAGCAATCTATTCTTGATTTTTCAGTGGCGTATGATTTCAAGATTATGAATACTTGTTTTAAGAAATAGGAGGAGCATCTAATCACATATAAAAGCAAAGCTTTAAAATCGTAAATTGATTTTTTTTTAGTAAGGAGTTCAAATAGAAAAATCTGTAAAAATTGCAAAGTGATTCCGAGGGAGATTCTTACTACACAATATGGGATCTTAGTCCTAGATATCCATTTTAAAATCCATAACTAGAAAAAATAACAAGTTATAAATCTAAGGATCAAATGGTAGCAGTTCAAGAGTGAGAAATAGATGACTTTTAAGAGAATATTATTGAAGAAAATAATTAAAAAGTTTAAGAAAGTGTCAATCATATTTGGATGTGATGACTAAGAGGGTTAAGATGGTTGTTAAGGTAATTTTAGGCGAATCAAAAGGTTTTGAATCAAGAGATAAAGAATTTTAGCAATGGAATGAAAGTGTGTAGGAAAAGATTAAAATCAAAATGGAATGTTTTAAGGCCTTACATTTGTGTAATAATGCTAAAAAATGGGAAATGTATCGGAAAGCTAGAAAGGAGACAAAAAAGGCAGCGAGCGAAGTATGATTTAAAGCTTTTGAGGAATTCTATCAAGATTTAAGGACAAAGAATAGAGAATGAAAGATTTATAAGCTTACCAAAAATAAGGAAAGAAAATCAAGAGGTTTGGATCAAGTAAGGTGTATTAAGAATGAAGAAAAGTAAGTTCTGCTCATAGATGAAGATATTAAAGAGAGATGGGAGAAGTACTTTTATAATCTTTTCAATGGCGAGCAAGGATTGACTAGGGATATGGAAAGATTAGAAACTCAAAAGGATGAATAAAATTTAACTTATTATCGTAAAATTTGAGTTAAAGAGGTAAAAAAAACTCTTAAGAGGATGGATATTACTAAAGCCGTTGGTCCTGATGATATTCCTATTGAAGTTTAGAAATATTTAGGAGAGTAGGGTATCTCTTGACTCACTAAGTTATTTAATAAGATTTTGATATATAAGAAAATGCCAAATGAACGGAGGAAGAATATTTTAGTGCCTATATATAAAAATAAAAGAGATTTTCAAAATTGTGCAAACTGTCGAGGGATAAAACTTATAAGTCATACTATGGAATTATGTGAAAAAATGATTAAGTATAAATTAAGAGACAAGACTAGGATTGTAGAGAAGCAATTTGGATTTATGTTAAGAAGGTTTATAATAGAGGCTATTCACCTTTTACAGGAGTTGATGAAAAGGTATCGAAATAAAAAAATAAACTTACATATGATTTTCATTAACTTAGAAAAAGCTTATAATCGAATACCAAAAGAAGTATTGTCGAAGGATCTGGAAAAGAAAGGAATTCATATTACATATATTCGAAAGGAATTCATATTGCATATATCCAAGCTATACAGAATATGTACGATGGAGTAACTACAAGTATAAGAAATCCTAAAGGAGAGATAAATGATTTTATTATAAGGATAGGTCTACATCAGGGTTCAACCTTGAGTCCTTATTTGTTTAATCTAGTTTTAGATGTTTTTATCGGGGATATTCAAAATACTATCCCTAAATGTATATTTTTTATGGATGATATAGTTTTGATTGAAGAGTCGCGGAAAAAGGTTAATTATAAACTGAAACTTTAGAAACAAGCATTGGAATCAAAGGATTTTCACTTAAGTAGGAGTAAGACAGAATATATGCATTGCAAATTTGACAAGGAGAAAGATTGAAATGATTTGAAAGTAAGAATTTGAGAGCATGTCACAAGTATATAAATTTAAGTATTTGATATCTATATTATAAAGCGATGGAGAAATTGATAGAGATATCACACATAGAATACAAGCTGGAAGGTTAAAATGGAGAAAAGACATCAAGAGTTATTTGTTATCGCAAAATATCTACTAATTTTAAAGGAAAATTTTATTGAATTGTTATACAATTAGTTATGTTTTATGATACTAAATATTGAGCTCTAAAGGGACAATAAGAACAAAAAATAGGAATAACAAAAATGAAAATGTTAAGATGGACATGTAGTCATATAAGAAAGGATAAGATTCGAAATAAATGTATATGATGACATATTGACGTGGCACCCATTGAATAAAAAATAATAGAAAATCGATTAAGGTGATTGGGTCATATTCAAAAAAGGTTATTGGAGGTACTAGTAAGACGAATCGATTATATAATTTTTAGTCTTGTGAAAAGAAGTAAAAGAAGGCAAAAAAGAACATTGAAAGAAGTTATAAAAAAAAATCTCTTAGTGAATAATATTACTAAAAATCTAGTTACTGATAGAGCTATCTATTGGCGTCGTGCGATTCATGTAATTGATCTCATTTAATGGAATAATGTTGTTATTATTGTTGTATAATACTATTAAAATTTATTTTTTATTAATTTTATGTAATTTTTAATACATTTTAAATAAGACTTATTTGTAAATAAATTAGAATTATTATTTTTGATAAATTTTTTAAAAAATAAAATTCATTTATATATAATTAAAAATTATTTTTATTAAAATAAAACAAAATGTACTCTTAAAAAATTGTGATCCAAAACAAACCCATGATCTTATTGTTGATCGCGGGTGAGTAATTTGCAATGTTGCCATGACGGCTGCATAATTCTGGTTTTTGTGGAATATTGTCATATCTTCTTTATCTGCTTTCTTGTAAGTAACTGTTGTTTTTGATTATGACTGTGACTTGAGCATCCATGGTAGCCGCTAATCAATTTGTCCTTTTTCACTTTGGGAGATCTGTGATTTGACCCCTTTGAAACAAAACCTTATCGTTAAGCCTAATGTATTACTCGTCTTTATTCACACTTCACCTATTTTTATTTGTAATAATAGTTATGCAACTTATTTTTTCACTTTTACCATACTGCCTTTGTATTACTATTCCCCCCCCCCCCCCCCCCCCCTAAATTAACCCTGATTTCTGCTGTGTCTGGGAGATTGAAAAATCAGGGGAGGGAAGAGAAAAGAAAACTTTAAATTTGAATTAGAAAAGTAAATATGCAGAAGAAATTTTTTTAATTTTTAATATATAAAAATAATGCTAACTTCTTTTTTCTCTTTCAATCCAAATAAAAAATTTAATTTTAAAATTTTTTACTTCTTTTTCCTTTCTTCTTTCGGATAAAATAATCTGTGTAGCGGCCTTTTTTTTTTTTCTTGCAAGAAATTCTAAAGCACAGAGTAGATAAGAGTTCCTCCTCTTTCGTAAGAAAAAGAAAGAAAGGGACTCAAAATTATTAGCTTTTCACGCAATAAGATTTATTTACACCCATTGTGTATTTGTCTACCAAGAGTTTCTCTTCTAGTTTAATTTTGACGAAAAATATTTTTATTTATTTATATTTATAATTATAAGATATTAAATTAGCATAAACTATATTATATATTTGATATTAAATACATTTAGTGTAAAAAATAACATCATTTATTTTAAAAATAAAATCTTTTCTGTCATAATAACATATTTTTTTTAAACAAGATATATAAATAGAATGAAACTTGTTCACTTATTATAATATACAAGTAAATAATATTTTTCAAAAAGATATATGATGCGACAAGACAAATAAAAGCTTTACTCATCTAAGGATTTCCCCTTCTTAACTCGTTTATCTAATTTACTTGTCTAACTTTTTTTATATATGAAAGCATTAATTTCAAGGAAAATATTTTTTATGTACATATTTTCAATGCAACCTTATCCTATATATGATTTTTATTATTAAATTTAGACTCACAACAGAAGTAACTATGTGAGAAGTACAGGCAGATTTCGAGAGCAATTCTTTACCGGAAGAAATAGTGAGATTTGCTTGAATACAAATGGCTAAAAGTTTACTATTTAAAAAAAAAAAGGAAAGAAAAGACTAAAAGTCTATCAACAACAACGATTCATTTCAGATCCCGTCATTAGACTTGATGGTACACGTGGCTAAACTTAGAACACAACAATCGTAATGCAAGTTCAATTTCATTTTATCACGGTGAAGATTATAATATATCATTTTAAGATGTATTATTGGGCTTATTTAACAATTAATTGATAATTATATTAATTAATTAAATTAATTATTAATTGATAAATAATTATATTAATTGATTTGATTAACTAATTATATTAATTATTTAAATAAAAATATTTAATAAAATTAACTATTTATAATTAGTTATTTGTATATAAAATGATTATATTTTATAAATTATTTGAATATTTTTTATTTCAATATTTTAAATTTTATATATTATTTAATAAATTAAATTTTTTATAAATAATACATAATTATAATTTATTATAAATTAAATATTTTTTGAAATTAAATTAATGTAATTTTTATAAAAATAAATTTATGAATAAAACACAAAGCAGATGCATTATAATCAAAGACTAGCTATTTTGTTTGTTTTTTATTAAAATCAAACCAGACGCATCTCCTTATTTCTATCAAAGAAAAAAAAAAGATGCATCTCCTTAAAAAAAAAAAAAAAAACAGCAGAACTAGAAGAACCAAATGGCACACCAGACAAATCGAAACCAGCAGAACAGCCAAGAAAAAAAATGCAAACCGGACACGTTAAAAACAGAAAAAATCAAAGGGACAGTCATTTTATAATTTCATATCCTAGCAATTGAAGCAATTTTCAAATCAGTTGAAACAAATATTCTAAACAGTTGATTTAGTTGAAAATCAAGTCAACCATCTAATTTTAATCCAACCAGCTATTTGAAAAATTGCTTAACAAACATCACCATTGTTTTAAAATTATTAAATTTTATTTAATGTATATAATACTATATAAATTAATAGATTTAAGTCATTAAATCTAATAATTCAATATAAAAATAATGTACGGTAATTTGTCCCTTCCGTCAACCAATCACATAATGTTAGAATGTGGACGGATTCGTTTGTTTGATTTTGGGGAACAAATTAAATTACAAGCTTTTCCGCCAACATCTTCATTTCTGTGGGAAAACTTGCGGCTCTCTCGTCACTCTCCGAGTAGTTGTTCATTGTTTGTAAAGCGAAGTTTGATGTTGGGGCCCTCGGTTTTGTCTTGTTCTACCGGCATCTTTATTTTAATTATTCTTAAGCTTGACTATCGTAGGTGATAGATGGGTTGCATGGGTATAATTCTTAGCCATTTTTTTAAAAATAAAGTAAATTAAATCTTTAAATTATACAAAAATTTACAATTAACCTCCATCATTCACTTAATTAATAATTTTGTAGATATTAATTGTAAAAAAAAAATTGATTTACAAATTTCTAAAATTGATAAAGATAAAATACAACTACCTTAAGATTGATAAGAATATTTTATATTTTTCTCAACTGATAATTTTGTTCTTATTATGCATTTAAAAATATTTGATTTTTTACGATTAAAAAGAGACTTCGATGCACTATTATTATGATATAACACTAAATTTAGAAGTTTAAATTCATTGATCTATATAATTTGTATAAATTAAATGAAATCTAACAATTTAGAATCAACGTGTATCATAAAGTCATTTCCTTATAATAATTAAGGTAATGGTATGAAATCTCAACTCATATTGGACCTCCGGAAGTCAAGATTCTATTAGCCAAGGAAAAGAATTGTTATTTCTCAATTCTATAGAGATTAGTGCTGTGTTCCTATCAAGTCCTTACCAGCAGAGTTGATTACAGTATCACATTCCAATTAAGGTAAGTCTCAGATCGGAAATCTATATTTTTAACACCAACATTTTGGTAATAGGATCATGCTCCAGTGATCAATCCTATGAAAAGAGGCAAACTTTTAGTACAGAGAAGCGGCGCAAAGTTTCAAATGCCAGCACTAGCTGATTGCTTTTCTGTCTAAACCAGTCCCAATTTCAATCAAAGTAAAAAGAGGCAATAGGGAGCTGAAACAAACCGCAAATTATTTTCACGTTACAACTACTTAGTGCATCATAAAAGGCTCAAATACAGAACAGGGCGATTTAGATGACAACCTGTATAATGAGGGGAGACCAATATTTACCGGAAGAAAGGGAACAACACACTCAGAGTGGAAGAGGGACGAACAAAGTATTAAACTTTTGGACCCAGCCAAACAGAGACATCACAATTTAGCCAAATGTGCGGTAATGTGGGTCTTGCACATTTCAAGCGGTGATCAGAAGAGTTGTTCATCGTTTGTGCTGCGGCAGCATCCACAAAACCACTGTCTAGCAACCTGCAAAATGCATAATCAGTTTTGATGCCTATAAATTTGAATAAAAATCTGAGAAGCGCTTAAAATTGAAGAAAATTCTAAAAAACTTCTAGGCTTTTGATATTCCTGCAGTAAAAAGCCTAAGGAGGAAGTCTCTAAAATTTGTTCTGACATATCGCGTCAATTAGGATGGAGCATGCGCTCAAAAACATCAATGTAACAAACAACCAAATGGTACAAACTATATAAAAAATGGACCAAGGGCGTAATCAGCTATACCATTTCAAGGCACTAATTAAACACAACCAGTTTGCCCCACCAATTCACATGACGATTCCCCCCAATCAGCTGATTTACTTATCAAATCCTCCAATTCAAGATAGAAATTTGAATCATTCACATCTAGTTCTTCATCCACAACCGAATTCTCCCGCATTATTTTGTCAGACATAACATGGTAAGCAAATGATTCATCATTAACAGTCGCTCCAGAAGCACGGGCATTTAAGCCTTGTGTAGGGCTGCATGACTCATCTTCCAGAAGGAAGGGGGCTGGAGGATCTATTCTGCTGATATTCACAGGTTCAGCTTGGAAATTAGTGTGGTCAATTTGCAATGGAGTCAATTCTTCATGAACTTGTTGTCTATAATCAAAATTGGGAGTGGTGTTCATGGCATCAGAAAAACTTGCAGAACATTGTGCTCCGAGCAATCTGCGTTTCTTATTAATCTCGCCCCCATCCAGCTCTCTTTTTTGCGTTATCTTCTGAATTAGTTGCTGAACCAACATGGGCCTTCGTGCCATTTTGGTCAGAAAAAATAGCATCTGGCGCTGCTTCAACTCTGCAGACTGAATTTGCTCTTGAACATTTAAAAGTTTACTCTTTGAGTTCTCCTGTTGCTGTCTAAGCTTCAAAACTTCAATTTTCAACATGCTCTGGTCTTTCGTCAGTTTCTCAAATTCAGCCTCCAGGCCAGGTATCATCGAATCCCATGCTCCTCGTTGCAGTTTGTTGTCCTTAGTTCTTCTCTTAATGTTCTTCAGCAAATGCTTCTTTCCTCCTTGAAACTTTTCATTTGCAAACTCCCATCGGTCAGAATCAACCTTTCTAAAGCCCTGCACACATATTGCATAACTAAATCCCACCAAGAACACATAAGAATAGTAAATTATATTTGATGCCACAAAATTGAAATGCTGAAACAACAAAGAGATTTATATACGAAACATATTTGTAGTAGACAAAGCCATATAATATTTTAAGCTCATTTAGCAAAAACCAAAAAACAGTAGTATACAATATACTTTTAATTAAACTAAGCATAAGAATGAAACTCTCTTGCACCAAAAAAAATAAAAAAATCGTCTACTTCAACTTTCTAGTAGCTATGAAGGCAATAATCATATGTAGAAGCATATGCAAGTAATTCAATTACTTTTGCAACCAAGTTTGTAGATATGATATGGTAATGAACATAGAAGATTCACAAAGAATATAGTAACAATGGTTTCATTGTTGCATAAGAACTCTGGAAATCCATACTCACATATGTGTTCAGCTGGCGGATGAAACTGGAAAAATTACTGTGTTTGAAGTATATAGGGAGAAGAACTTTGGAGAATTCATGTGAATCCCAAACTATGAAGCTGTCACGGGCTTCGCTCCAAGAAACAATCGGATCGGTCTCCGGGTCCTCCACCATTTTGAATGTCTTCTTCAGGAACGGCGGTGGACTCACTTCGTGCAAACCTATCATAGGTTTCGGAAACTCAATCGACGAAGCAGACGGCGATCCCTTAGCCCCAGAACAGCCATAACCACCATCAACATCATCAATGTCTTCTGGTTCCTCTTCTTTGATAATAATCAAAGGAACCCCTTGCATAACCACTTCGTCGGTCACTTTTGAGCGCTTCATTTCAGAATCATCACTGAATTTTGCAGATGAAGACGATGAACGCAAAACGTCGTCGTTAGTTTCATGATTAACTTTAGGGGAATCAGAGCAAGGGTTATCATCAGAAACCGTTACTTTCTCTGGTTTGATTGCTACTACTTGTGCCATGGTTTTATTCAATAGTACCTTGTGAATGGGTTCAGTGAACGTGGTGGAGGAGACTAGCGAACAAGAGCCACCACCATCGCTTTCACCGCAGCCACCGTGGGCAGCCTCCATTTTACTTTCTTAGCTTGTATCAGAAGTTGGGTCTATGTAGCTATTTGCCGATTGCGCGTGACAGTGTTGAAGATAGGAAAATGAAGGAAGGAATAAGCGGCGAATTTATACCCCATGGACTACGGTGACAGAAGATTGAGATGAATTTTCTCCCTTTTTATTCTTTTAATGGGAAATAGGCGTTCTATAACATTGGGCCGAACCGGCTCGATCGAATGTGTATAAATTTGATTTTATTTATTTTATTGAAAAATATTTTTTAAAAATATAATTATAAAATATTAAAATAAAAAATATTTTATTTATTAAATATTAGATATGAAGAAATTAAAAAAAAATAACTTCTCTTGTTTTAAAAAAATTATTTTCTTCCATTTCAAAATTTTTAAGTATTATTTTTTAATTGGTATATTATCTCTTCATCAATATATATAAATATTTTTTTATTATAGAAAATGCTTTTAAAACAAACAAAATTTTAATATACTTTTATTTAACTCAAGTTCAGTCTTATCTAGATTTATTTTATATTTTTTATGTTCAAGCTTAGTCCTTTGTGAAATAGAAATATTCAAATCAGTCTGAATTTAAGCGCATTTTTAAAATTTTAATGTTTATAATATAGTTAAATCTTACAGACATGAAAAAAATAATTATATTTACAAATATATTAGTTTTAATATGTATAATAAAAAATATTATTAAAAAATCATATATAAATTAATTCTTTATTATTTAAATTTGTGTAGCATAAAATATTTTAAATACATAAAATAATAAAATATTTAATATATAAATAAAAAATATTATCAAATTTAGGATAAGCTAATTTTAAATAAAGGTATTCACAGGTTAAGTATCGAGTACTAGGCCAAACTTTTTCATATAAAGTGCAATTACTTATTTTTTAAAATTATGCATGACTAGAAATTTGATTTGAAAGTTCAATTAATTTTATTTTCTCTATTATTTAAAGTAAAAAGAATTTTTATATTAAAAATACATATTTAAATAGATAATATATCATCCAATTATATAAACAATTCAATTATATTAAATTAAATATTTTTATATTAAAATTAATTAAATATCATTATTTTTTATAATATATATAATTGTATTTATAAAAATAAATTTATATAATTAAATCGAGGCTGAGCCAACCTAATTCATTTAATCATGACTTAAACCTAGCCTAAATATTAATTGAATTGTAAAAAAATTTTTTAACAATATTTGAATTATTAAAAAGAACTTAAATTTTATATTTTTTTTAGGATCAAGCTAATTAGATTGGATGAACTATGTACAAATATAATTTTAAATATGCAACCCGATTAATTTACAAAATAGGACCTAAAATTTTATTCAATTATTAAACCTAACTCTTAACTCAAGTCTTATTTATTCAAAATTATGTTTGAGTTAAAAATTAAGTTAAGTCACATTTGTCTCTCCTAATTTTATCCTTTGGAAAATTTACTTGTCTATCTATACACTTTATCCTATCAACTATTTGAATAATAATATCATTAGGAATTCAATATCAAAATGTATTTTTTTTTAACAATACAATGGGGTTTAAGTCTAAAAAAGAAAAAGAAACTATCTAATAATAATATTACAAGTTTTAGAGACTCCTAAAATATTAACAAGAAGCAATATATATATATATATATATGAGAGGGGAAATATATGAAACAAATGTGTCTTATGTCGAATCAAAATGAGATGATTTCCTTTATGGTAGGAATTAGTTGAGCAGCAAAATATTGCCTTACCTTAGAATCGCATGCAAATTAAATCTTTACATAACTGAGAATTGCATGCCAACATTCCACTACAAACGAAGAACAATGGCCAATAAGTTCAACGAAGTCCGTTAACCATCTCTCATGCATATCACATTCCTTATTGAAGTTCTACGTATTGAAGTTCAAGTCTTATCGTATCCAATTTGTGAACCCAATGAATAGGTCCACGGACTTTGCATTTTTTTTCAAAAAGCTTATATTTCATCTTTTTTAAGTTCATTTTTTTAAAAAAGGTGTAGTTTCTACTTTTAAAAAAAACATATTTAAAACCTTTCTTATTCAGTCATTTTTAAGCTTAAATTCCTAATTATCACATATTTAATGAAAGAAATTAAAAATCTATAAAAATATGCATCCACCCGTACATTTATATAAAATTTTTAATTTTAGTTGAGGGATGTGGTTGTGCCTTGGAGAATAACAGACTAATTTTTGTTAGGTCATTATGTAATAAAAAATTAAAAAAATAAAAAAATTATGGATAGATCTGCAAACTATCCAATCTAGTCCATGCAGAGCTACTGAACGGAACAATGTTGGATTTACATTTAAATGGATCTTAATTTTAAATATCCCGGTTTGCAATTTTTTATAGATTTGTAGACTCTTTTATGAACTTGAATTCATTTCAATGGTTTTAGGTTTTAAAAAAAATCTTTTTTTTTTCAATCTAGACAGTGGCTATAACTATTATTTAGATGTCATTTTATTTATTTATTTTTAAATTCTATGATAACCCAAAGATTTTAAAATCTAATGCAACAATTTCATAAATAGGTAGATTGAAATTATTTGAATACATCCATAAAAAATAGATAATTATAATTAAATAATTTTAATATAATGATTTCAAAATTTACAACATCACTTTAAATTTTGAAATTCTGAGAATATCATAATAAATACTTTTTAATTACTTTTTAAGAATATATTAATTATTGAAAGATTGTGTTTATTAGGGATATCATAAGAATGTTAAACTCTAGAATTCAAATAGAAATACTAGTGCCCAACACTAAGATATACTACAATATACCCACATATATTTACACCATTTTAATGATTGTCTGTTAGAGTAAGGTTAAATAACAAGTAAGAAATTGGTTTAATAAAAAAATATGTTGGTCTCAAGGATTTAGTACTAGGCGATGATTTAAATTTTGGAGATCATACTTATTAGAATATGCGAAATCTATTAATATCCTAAGTGCTTGTTTGGTATAGTGATTATAAAATAACAATTAATGATTATAAGTTAAATAATTGATTATTAATTTTTTAAAGGTATTTGATTGTACTTTAAAAAATTTTCAACAATCAATTATAAGTAATAATCTTGATTAGGAAATAAGCTACTTGAAGTAGTTTATTTTTTAATTGTAATTATAAAAAGAAAATTTTTTAATTTTATATTCATGCTATTCTTTTTTTTTATTCTTTTAACTTAATTACCTTTCTTCTAATACTATAAATTTTAAATTTTATACTTATAATGCCCAAATTTTTATTTGAAATTTATAAATGACTTTCGAGATTTTACAATTTAATTATTTACAACTTTTTGAATATAAAATATTAAACTTTTTCATTTATGAAAAGTAATTTAAACAAATGAGAATATATATTAAATAAGAATATATGTGAATTAAATAATATATTATTTATTTGAACTAAGAATATATATATTAAATAATATTATATATCTCTTTTATAAATAATTCTATCAAAAATATTAAAAAAATAGAAATTTTGATATAATCATGTTATTTTATTGTCTATTTTAGTAATTTAATGCTAAAAGGTGATTATTTTGTACATCATTCATATAAAAATAAATTATGTATAATTAATTGTTGACTAATATTACTAAATATAAAATAATTTATGCATGATCAATTATTTTAAAATTAATTATTATAATTAATATTTTTAATAATAAATTATTTTTATTATTATAAAATTAAATATTATAATTAATAATCTTAATAATCAATCATTTTTATTACTATATTAAAGAAGTCCTAGTACTAGAATGATTATCTATCCGGTGATTCCCAAAAAGAAAAGAGTATATTCCTTATTTGGCACATTAAAAAATAAAATTTATTTCATTTTATTTTAACAAAAATAATTTTATTTCATTTCTAAATGAATTCTTTTGTTTGGAATAAATTATATAAAATATGATTTTATTTTCACTTTAAGATGAATTTTTTTTTGAAATTTTATCAAAATTTATGAAATTTATTTCAAATATTTATATTTATGACATATCCTTAAGAATGAGAAGGAGAAAATTCAAAGAGAGAGTTATTAATAACTTGAAAAATTAAGAGTAAAATTGTCTAATACAAATATTACATTTGAAATGAAATAAATTTCTACTAAATTCTATCCAATTTAATGAGATTCCAAAATGATAATAATATAAACAAAATAATATTTTAAAATGAAATAAAACTTAAAAAATTTAAATCCAAACATCAATTTTTTAATAAAATTTATTTCAAAATTAAATAAATTCTAATTTTAAAATATGTCAAATAAGAGATAAGTCTAAATACACGCATCACTTTTATAATATTCCCTCAACACCTCTAAAGTTTAGATAATTATCTTATGATTTGAAGACATTATACACATGTAATGAGCATAAAAAAAAAATTATACACACGCAGTGTGTCTTCGATGCTTATGTTCCTTTTTTTTTTAATCTTATCAAAATAAATAAATGTAAACTTTTCTAAATTTTATTATACATAAAAATGTTTCAAATAATTTTTATATGATATCTTTATTTCTTTTCTAACGTGCCAAAAACATAACTAAATAGAGACCTAACATATAAATTTGTGTAAATAAATCAAATAAGAAACAAATTATGATAGAACTCCATCATTGATTATGAACTATACCTTGTGTATAAACCTATACAATTTTTCCTACAGAAATAGTAGAATGATAAAATAATAAAAGATTAGAAAAACGTTGAAGAACCCTCATTTTTTTTTTAATGTAATATAATCCTTAACTTTCTATAGAGCACTCAGGGGAACATATATAAAATGAGACTTAAAACAACAACTACTACTTGTTCTCCTTCTTCTTCTTTTAACTGGTTAGATTAAGTCAATATATCCATTATAAAAAGACTTAGAAAAAAAATCATTAAATAAGATATTTATATAGCCTTAAATATTATAATAAATTCAATCATAATATGATCATAAATTTAAATCAGATTAAAATGGTTTACATTATTTATACATTCACTTTTTCGTTCACGCGGTAATTCTATCATAGTCCTCGCCGCTAACCCAGGAACATTCGGCCCTGCCCCTGCCGAGATGGTCCAATAGTTATGAACCCCTGTATTGCCTTTGGTACAGCATGTGCACCGTCTGACTTCCAACACCAGCTCCCAGTGGTGAGAGAGAGAGAGAGAGAGAGAGAGAGAGAGGGAAGGGGGAGCGAAGACAATAAATATTAATTATAAAAGCACTTTTCTTTGTTGTGAAATATTTTATTTGAACTATAATTATTGTATAAATGATGAATTTATTATTACAGTTCCATAAAAATATAAGTGATCTTAACGGTGTCTTAATTTTTCATTAATTACAAATTAATATCTTTTTTCATTGAATTGTAATTTATAAGATAAAATAATAATTTAATACTATTAAATTTATCTTAGTATTCATTCATTTGATTTTGTTAAATTTCGATATATATTAATTATAAAAGCATTTTTTTGTTGCGAAATATTTTATTTGATTTATAATTATTGTATAAATGGTGAATTCATTATTACAATTTTATAAAAATATTAGCGATCTTAAGGTCTTTCAATTTTTTTTTCTAATTATAAATTAGTATCCTTTTACGTTGAATTATAATTTTTAAGATAGAATAATAATTCGATAGAATAATATTTCAATACTATTAGATTTATTTTAGTATTCATCCATTTGATTTTGTTAAATTTCAGTATATATTATCCAGGTGAATATTATAATATTTCAAAAATTTTAAAATTAGAAACATATAATGATTTTAAAAAATACTAAATTAAAATTATTTAATTATATAAATTAAAAAATAAATAATTATTATATTAGCCTCGTTTTTTTTTCACAATATTTATGTTTATTTTCTCGAAGCAGCCTTCTTGTAACGAATATTTTTACGGTGTCGGCATCGTTGATGTCTGTAAATTACCGCATGAATGCCGTGTGATGCGAGTAGAGAGGTTCAGGTTGTTCAAGGTTGTCTCTATCTTCTAGGAGGTTTGCTAATATCCCAGCCTCGAGTGCGAATTGTCTTTTGCTGATGGAGGAGAAAATAAGGGGGAGAGAAGAGAAATTTTTTGAATTTGAATGGAAGAAAAAATAAAAAAGAATTAAAATTAAAAAATTTTAAAAAATAATTATATATTTTATTTTTTAATTTTATTTCTTTTTTTTTCTCTTTAACCAAGTAAGAAAAGGGAAAAATATACAAATTTTTTCCCTTATTCTTTTTTTTATCCTTCCAAACAAAATATTAGAGTTACGAAGGTGGGCCAAAATTTGTGGTCGGCCTGCCAGTTTGTGAATTTTGAAGAGTTAAAATTTTTATTCTAGAAGTCTTAGATGATGTGGACTGCAACTGGTTCAGCCCACGATTAATGCGATTTAACCTATGGACAGATAGGATTGATTTGTAATTTTTTTATATTTGTAATTTTTATGTAAATTAAAATTTTTAAAATTATATTTTTAATTATACAGAATTATATTATAAATAATTTATAAAAAATATTTTTATTTTATGAATATTTTATAATTTATATTTTATATATATAATATTTTTTAAGATTATATATAAATTTAAAATATATTATAATTAATTTATAGATGAATATACATTATTTTAAATAATTTTAATTTTTTATCGTTGAAAATTTAAAAAAATTAGAAAATTAAAATTAAAAAAACGAACCCACAAGCTAATTCAGGTCCACAATAATCGGATTAAAACTTTCATATTAAAATTTGTATTAGAAAAATGAACGGATCCGATCCGACCCAATCCAACCATTTTCCAGTCCTACTATATTTTGTCCCGGCCCAGTATCATAAACACATGAAGGGTACGGCCTCCAGTCGAATCGGATGAATTCTCCAAACACTCAAATCCTCGTTGGGCGGGAAAAGGAAGGCGAAAGCCACCTTTGGAGCTTATTTTTGAGTGAATAATATTATTCTTATTCTTTTAATTTACTCATCTCCCATGTATTATAGAGTTTATAATTTTATAAACTTCATTATTTATTATAAAAAAAATTCTTAAATACATGATATGTATTGCATAATATCTATTAAAATAATTTTTAAATATTAAATTATTATAAAATTTAATTCGGTGCAGCAATTATTATTGCAATTGATACCTTTAATTGTTCAAATGAGTGAACCCTTAAATTTTTTATGGATCTCGTACTAATCCTAGTTTATTATAAATTTTTTATTTGACTTTTAATTAATATATAATCCCTAAAAATGTAAGGATTCATTCATTTAAATAATTAAATACACCAATTGCAACTACAATATTATATTTAATAAAAATTCAAAATAAATTTAATATTTAAAAGATTAGAAGAAATACAAAATATTTCCTTCAACTTTAAAATGGTTTGATTTTATCCTTTTCTATTTTAAAATCTTGGAAATCATTCCCTTAAATTTCACCAAACTTGAATTGAAATTAACATCTATTATCAACTTAACTAATCATTTTGTAAAATTATATTTTTTTATGAATTTTGTAAGTAGGAATCACAATATTCTAGTATATTAATTTATTTCTTCATTTTTTACATATTATTTTACAACTTATATTTTTTTATTTAATTAAAAATCTCTACCTATATATTTAATTTAATTTATCTTAATTATATAATATAGAAATTATTTGTAAAAAATAATAAGATAAATTAATATGTTACAATATTGTAATTACTATTTAAAAAGATTATGAAAAATTATATAATTTAATAAAATGATAAATTAAGTTCACAATAAATACTAATTTTAAAACTTGTATAATTTAAAGGATGATTTTAAAATTTTTAGAACTGAAAGCATAAAGTTCAGTCGTTTAAAATTGAAGAAAATATTCTAAATTTTTTACTAAAAAATTATTTTAAATAATATCATTTACTATATACCATGTATCTAAAAATTTCCCCCGTTGAAGAGGAGAACTTCTTATAAAACATACATATATTAAATATTGCTCTTTTGGTCTCGCCAAAAAAACAAAAAAATACTCTTTTGGACAAGCTTCATAGGCCTTGTGACAGTGTGGCTGTTGGCGCTATATATGAGAAGTCGATTCGACCATAGGAGTATAAAATAGATCGAAGTCTACATGTCGGTCCACAAACTCTGCCAATTTAAACCGGTTTAAATTATTTAAAATTTGATCTTTTTTTGTCAGTAATACGGAGTAATTCGAACGGACCAAAATTCACATGAATCTACATAGATCGGACGGATACAAATCGATCTATGGATTTGTAATTAAAATTCGCGAATCGATTTATGGACTTAAAAATATGGATTCCTTGACACTTAATTTATTTTTTTTATGAGTAATACGGACCGAATGTAAGACTTTAAATGAATTAGTCCGTATCCTAATCCATTCCACCCGTTTTACGCTCCTGTTCGACCAAAGCGGCATGCTAGGGGTCGTGAGACTACAAAAGGTCATGTCGTTTCAATAAAGATGCTCTTGTCCGTACATTATCTTTCCGCATTTTTCACAACTTGCGTTATTGTTGGTCCTATGGCCCCTATTGCATTGTCGATCAAATTCTAAAAAGTGGGAGTTGTATTTTAAAAAATAAAGTAATGATTATAATTTTTTGATGAAGAAATTAAGGAAATAAATAATCCTAAATTTAAAAATTATTTTTTTAGTTATTTGTAATTCTAAAATTTTGAATTTTTTATTTTTATCAAAAATTATAATCATGCCTTTTATTTTCTAAAATGCATATTGCGTTTAGATTTAGAGGAGCCAAATCGATTCCATTGTATTTGTAATAAGAAGACAGTCCTCTTACCATCACGAATCACATCCAGTCGCTTTAATGTGAATTAAATGCATCGGATGCATTCACAGCCACACGGGATATAGACAGAAGATCAATTTGTCTGCAATTTTACTAAAAAGAATTTATTTTAGATCATTCATATCTCTTCTTAGAACGTTACATATACAGCGCTCTATAAATCAAATTGACGAACAAATATAATCAAATTTGATTCAAACTAAATAATACGTAAGATTTGTGAAAGAAATTGTGTGGGTAAAAAATGTTTGTCTTTTCTTTCTTTTTATACTAATAAATGAGCTTATACAAATTGCATATCATATAGTTCAAGTTTATCATTAAGTTTACAAAATTTGAACTTGAGTTGGAAACAAGTTTATACAAATTTAAATGAACAATTTTTTACATATGATATCAAAATCAATATATTATATTATAAAATAAAAAATTATTATTAGGACATTTGAATTCATAAACACTTTAAGCAAAATAACATTAAGATTTTAACTTGATTCATATATTAATGGGTATTATTAACCTTTACATCTACAGATGGAGGTTAACAATCTCTACATTTTAATTTGAATGAAAAAATTATACTATTAATTAATGATAATAATTAATAAAAAGTATTTAAATAATTTTAATTAAAAATATTAAAGTAAATTTCATTTATTATCTCTCACCTTTACGATAAATGCATTTAATAGTTCAAGAAATTATTAGTGGTTTCAAATCAACTACAATATTATTTTTTATTATTTTATTATTATTAAATTAGAAGTATAATTTTTATCCAAATAAAAAAATGAAAGTTACTAATATTTATATTATTTATTAGTCATAATATTTCTTACTTCCTTTCTTATGTCAAGTATCATTTTTTATAACTTATCAATATTAAATTTTCATTCCTTAATAAATATTGTGCTATAATGAGTTACATTCTTGTAATTAGTTTAAGATGCTAAATATCTTATTTATATATAGTAATATATAATAAATTCAAAAAAAAAATTCTAATTTTTTTATTTATTATATTTTTATAATCTTTCTAATTTCTTTTTCTAATTTACTCAATTTTTTAATTTTCATACATTTTTTCCTCCCTGTAATAATATTTTTTATTTCTTTCCTTTATTTATTACATTTTTATAATCACTTCGATCTCTTTTCCTAATTAATTAAGTCCTTAATGTGGAATTACAACATAATATGATTTTCTATTTCCATTTCTATGTCTCCATTTACATTATCAAAAAATATTTAAATCCTTATTATCTATATATATAGTTATCGATTTTCTTTTCAAATGAACGTTGACATTCTCTTTGTCTTATCTTTTTCTTGGTTGACCTTCTTTTACCTCACTTCCCTCTTTCTTTTGTTTTTCAATTCTAAATGCTAAAATCTATGATCAGTTCTACACCAATTATGCAAGTTATTTAATTTTATGAGTAACATTATTTTGTTATTAATAATACTTACCCTTTGAATCATTGTGGTGTCATCTTACTAAGCTATATCTGCTGCCTTTGGTGATTACTTCTAGCATACTACTTCATTATGATTGTTAATCATTGAGTATTAATATTTTTAAAAATAAATCTCTATTTTTTTTATTTTCTTCTATTAATAACATTTTCTTCTTTGATTCCTTCCTATAAAGTTATATATGGCATAATTGCATAGAAGAATTTTTTTAATAATACACAAAAATTTACTTTTTAATTTTTAATATTCATTCATTTAATTATATCAAAATATAATGTAAAATAACATTAAAATTTTAATACAATAAAATTAGAGATTATCCTATTTGGAAACATTGTTGCCACAATGTTTAACTTAGAATAGTTATATAAGTAAGAATGAATTTAGATAATAAGTTTAGATAATGATATTTTTCCAACTAGAAGAGCAAATAAAGGAGAATTTTATTCTAATAAACAATTTTTTTGAACTTAGAAACCTCCTTTTCTCGCAAATTTTATACTTTAGTCTAACAAACCTCCTTATTCTAGCAAACTGTTCCTTTTCCAAAATATACAGTGTAGTCTCTTACGATTGGAGAAAAGTATCACCAAGGTAAATGGGAATTAATAAAAATTGGTGAAGAAAGATGCTGTGTCTAGTGAGAGGAAGACGCAGAGTGCAAGATAAAATAGAAAAAATAAAAATATTTAGTAATACAATGTGTATAAATATAGAATAAATGAATAGATTTCAAACAAAAATATAAGTAGCGATCATTCACTGTTAAATAATTTTTTATAAAGAACACTAAAACATTTTAATAATATAAAGTTAAAAATAAATGTTGTTTTCTTATTTGTTAATAAAAGATAATATTGGGACGTATAAAAAATATAAGAATTAAGAGTATAAAAAATTCATTTCATAAATGATGGAATAATCATTCTATTACTTTTATTATGTAATGAATATTTCATTATTTAATGAAATAATTTTTTCCTAAATAATAGATAACCTCATTACAAAATGCCAATCAAACAAAAATCTTCCATTCCATTGCATTTTTTTCCATTCTACTTCATTCAATAATACCAAACAAGCTTTTTAAAGAGAAATTGATTCACTCTATTAACAATGAGTACATAAGAAGAAATTAGCTTTTTTCAATCTTTAAAATAATTATCATCAAAATTATTATAATTATTTGATCATAATAATAATTATCTTATTATTTGCTATTTTCTATTATTTTATTACTCTAATTTTTATTTGTTATTTTATAATATTTATTTTTAATAGTATTAATTATTTTATTATCATTGATATTATTATCTTTATTAATATAATTACTAGTTTATTAATATTAGTATCACTATTATTAGTATTTTATTTTTATTATTTATTTTTATATTTTATTATTATCATTACTATTATTATTGTTGTTATTATTGTTATTGCTACTACTATTATTATTGAAGATAATAGATCGAAAGTTTAGAATGAAAGAATTGAATTTCTTATGAAATAGGGTAAAATTGTCACTATTTCATCTTAGTAGTATTTGGTTTGTGAAATAATACATTTTTAGAAATTTAATTAGATATATATTTATTTTAATTATAATTATTTCTAAAAATGTTATAATATTATATTTTGATTAATTTATGTATTTTTAAAAATATTGTTAGATTACAAAAAATATTCTCATTAAAAATCAAGTGGTCAATGGCAGCATGTGGTAATGGGAAATGATTTGTAGCAGTAATGTTCGGTAAGGGTGCTCAAGATTGGAAGACTCGAGCTTTTATGATTAAACCCAACTCCATTTTTCATGATGGCTTAGCTTGAGTCAAGTCAAGTCACGGGTAATGGTAGGTAATACATTGGTTCTATATGGTTTCCTATGGTCAGGCTTAGTTACAAATTTCTTAACCTATATAAACTCACACCCAACCAATGTATTGAAACATTTTTTCATTTCCTTTATTCCCCTCGACTTTGCCACCAAATATGATGTCATCTTCTACTAAATATATAAAAAAATACTTCAGATATTTTGGTTTTGCCTTAGTCTTCTCTTTTTTCACTTCCTCTTTCATAATATCACCACCATACGACGCTATTCTCTTATGTGTCATCTTGTTGTCCTCCTTCTTTAGCTCTAAGTAAGTAAAGCAGTCATCTTTAAGAAAAAATTTCCTAAATCCTGCTTCATTTCCATTTTTTCTACAACTTTTGAAGTTGTTAATAGATTATACAATGCTAGATTATAATGTATAGTTTCATTCCTTATTCATTTCTCTCTCATCCATATGATTTTATTTATTTTCTTCCATAATAAATTCTTTGCAAACGACATTCTACGGTAGCTCTAGGATCTAAATAAAGGTAAGCATAGTCAGCTACTCATATTTACATTCATCCATTTATCTTGTTATTTCCACTATATTATTTCTAGTTTGTTTTATGCTTATTGTGTTCTTCAATCTTCATTTCTACTACATATGTTGTCTACTTTGTTCTTGCTTTTTTTTTCCTTTTCTATTATGTTGTCCAATTTTGTTGTTTATGTTATGCTATTTTCTACCCATGATATAGTAGTTTGATAGGAGCAACTAATGGAGGCCAATTAATCTGAGTTGGTTTAGCCTTATCCCTATTCATAACGAATATGACTTCTTGTAAAAAAATATACTAAAACTTGGGTAACTTTGCAAGCGTATAGGCTTTAGGCACAAATCTAATGATTTGTATAAGTTGCTCGAAAATTCTTGCAATTTCTATGTGCTTATGCAAAATGTTTTCTTTTATTATTTTTTTAAAGTTGGATATCACCCAAAAAAAATGGAAGAAAGAAAGAACTTGGACAAGAGTACTAATTTTAAATGGAAGTAGAATTGAAAATATCTTCTATAAAAATTATTGTTATAAAATATTAAAATAAAAAATATTTTATTCATTTAATATTAAATATAAATAATTTTAAAAAATAAATTTTTTATTTTTATGAAAGATTTTTTTTCATTACTATGATCTTAAGTATAATTTTTTAAGTACAAATACAAATAACTTGTCACTTTTTCATTAATATATGTGTAAATGATAGTTTCTTACAAAAATACTTTTTCAACCAAACAAATAAAATCTAAATCCTCAAAGTTAGAATTGAAAAGTATAATTCATGCACTAAATAAAGTAAAAACTTAGTAATTTTATAATTCTTAGATCTTTGATTGTGGACCATAGCATTAGATGATTGAGTAATATCAACTAAAATTAACAAAACACCATATTCAATTAATGTGATTTCTAAAATTGAACCAATCTATCTTCTATTTATACATAATTTTATTGATGGAATTTGTTGCTTGTGATCTTATTATAAAATTTTAAAATGACAAAAAAAATCTTATTATATACCTTTATCATTTTACATATATCATCATTTTACATATATCATTCTTTTTCCCACAATTGATTATGAGCTAATGTGATGTTGTACTTGATAGATACTATAATGTTTATTTATTTATTTTTTAGAAGCTTTAGTATGGATTTAATATTGACTGGTAGATGTTAAGAAAACAAGACAGTGTGTTCTAGTCTTTTTTTTCTGGTTTTTATTCTAATTTTGAAGTGGTTTGACTTTTGTAGACTAAAGTCTGAAGGTATTTCTATTCTAGTAGTTTGTTGTTCATCTATAACTGATTATGAGCTAATGTGATGCTATACTTGATAGATGCTGTAATGTTTATTTATTTACTTATTTTTTAGAAAATTTAGTATCAATTTCATATTGACTTGTAGATGTCAAAAAAAGAAGACAACATGTTTTGGCATTTTTTTTTATTTTCTACTCTAATTTTAAAGTGGTTTGACTTTTGTAGACTAAAGGCTGAAGGTATTTCCATTCTAGTGATTTGTTGTTTATCTACAATGATATATATTCCTAATCACACAGCAAATAATCATTTTGACATGCTAGAACCAATCAATCTTCATTTATATAGTTGAATCCATGATATTTTTTTAATTATTTAGAGCCTGGTCTGCCTAATAATATTTGAGCTATGCATTCATTTAACTTTTGGATAACTGGTTGTTCAGAATTCTCAATGCCTTTGGTCTTCCTATCTATTTTTTCTTTATGCATTTAACTTTTTCTTTATGTATTTAAAGTGTTTTTAAATATTGTTCAAAATTTTTCCTTAATCCAATGATTCATAATGTAGGGCCTTAAAACTCAAGTTCTTCTCTTTATTTTTTTCTCAAACTTTATCTTTTTCATTTATAATTATTGATTCTAATAAATTTATACACAACTTTAAATAAAGATCTTTAAAAAGAGTGCTAATATGTTATTGTGTAAGTGCTCTAAATAAAAATCTATAAAGAAAGATAAATGACTTCATTGTATCAAGAAAGTGTATTGTTGGCTTTGAAAACCTACGTTAATAGTTACAAATTATTTAATCATTCAAAATTATTGGCATTAATATTTGATCTTATTGATAGTTAAATTGAGAATTTTTGTCTTATAAGATATTTAAGATTTTATCTTTTATATAGTTTGAATTCAATTATAAGTTTTGATATGCATCTATATTAAAACAATCACTTCTATTATAGCAAAGAAAATATTAAAAATAAAAAATAAAAAATTATACGAGTTGAGTTACATACATGATAGAATCCAAAAAAGAAATGTGCTTTTGCAATATTAGTAAAAAAATTTCATATATGATCTGAAGAATAGCATTGAGAATAATTGTTTATATATATATTTTAATTTCTCCCAGATATAAGATCTTGAAAGAAGAGTTAACATTCTTGTTGAAACTCCTGGAAAACTACATGTATCATTTTACCCTTATCCTTCTTAAATTCTTATCATTTTACATATATCATAATTCAAATTAAATTGAGCTTAAATTTACTATTGGTTTCAATTTTTGCAATGGTATCAAATTAATATTGCTAGTTCTATTTAACACAATTGGTTTAAATTGTTTAACACTTTAATCTTATTTTTTTATGTCTCTTTTATTAAGATAAAGGCTTAAATAAAGCAAGAGCCTATAATAGAACCAAAGGAAAATAAAGAAGTGGAAAAGTCAATTGTTGCACTAGGTGGAAATGAAACCAAATCAGGAGGCAAAGGAAAAGCCAAATTCAAAGCTAAAATTAACTCAATCCATATGAAGTCTAAAAGGAAGCCTGTTGGCAATGGAACAAAATAGATTGTAATAGCATGGGATCACTTTACAAAAGTTCTAGAATTTAAATTCTTTAAGCTTATCGTAACTTAGAACTATTGTAGAAAGAGGTAATATTGTAATACTAAAGGGCATGGGACATCCAATATGAATAGATATCTTAAAGTTTGTCCAAAATTCCCCTATGCTTTGATATTTGACCCTTCTCAACTAGTAATTTCTTTTGAACCTAAAAAAAAAGGTGAAGGAAGTAGTTTGAAATCTACTTCTCAAGTATGTGATGTAGATGCTTGTAGGAAGCTTTTGACTATCTTTATAATTGTTGATAAACAACCAATCAAGGTTGTTGAAGGATAGGGGATTAAATATTTATGTAACAAAATGCAATCTCAATTTCTTGTTCCATCTAGTCATACTATGGTAAGGGATTATTTTCAACTTTATATAGATAAAAGAAAAAAGTTAAGACAATTTATATTAACAAATTGTGCTAGAGTGTTTCTCACAATAAATTGTTAGACATCACTCCAAAATCTAAATTATATGATACTTACAGTATACTTTATCGATAATGATTAGAACTTACAAAAAAGAATTCTTAACTTTTGCCTTGTTCCTAATTATAGAGGAGAGATTATTAGGAAACATGTTAACATGTGCTTGAATTAATGGGGAATTAGGTATCTTTTAACAATGATAGTAGATAATACATCTTCAAATGATGTAGTTATAGCTTACTTAAAAATAGGTTTAAGAATTCAAATTGTTTGGTCATGAATGGTGATCATTTGCATATTCATTGTTATGCACACGTTATCAATTTAATTATTAATGAGGGACTAAAAGAGATGCATTCATCCATTGTTGCTATTAGAAATGTAGTAAGGTATGTAAAATATTCTCCTCCTAAGTTAACTAAGTTTAAGTGGTGCATTCAACGAGCTAAAATTGAATCAAATGGTTTAGTTTGCCTTGATGTTCTCATTAGATGGAACTTAACCTACTTAATGTTAGAATTTGCCCAAAAATTTCAAAAGGCATTTGATAGGTTAGAAGATGATAAGTTAAGTTATAGGGATTATTTTGATGAAAAGATAATAAGTCCTCCTTTTATGGAAATTGTAAAAATGCAAAAGTTTTCATAAAATTCTTAAAAAAAATTTATGATATAACTCTTGAAGTGTTTGGTTCATTATATGTAACTTCAAACAATGTATTTCCTTAACTTGCATTGATCCAAAGTGAATTATTGAAATGGGGATCAAGTGATGATTTTGTATTAAAAGGAATGGCCATTCAAATGAAGCGGAAGTATGATAAATATTGGGGGAAGGTGGACAATATCAATCCTTTGTTATTTATAGCTTATATTTTGGACCTTAGATTCAAGATTGGTTACATCAAATGGCCCATTGATAATATTTATGATGTTGTGACTTTTTACAATATGACTTACAAAGTGAAAGAAAACTTACAAAAGTTATATGAACGGTATGATAATGTTTATGGGCAAAAAAATTCTTATAGTGAAGTTGCTGAAACATCACAACATGTGATGAATACTAGGAAAGAAGAGAAATAAGCCCATAAGGCCTATACTATTGCTTTTAAATCTCATTTGAAAGCAAAGGATTCCATTGAATCTAAAAATGAGATAGAGATATTTGGCTGAACCTTGTGTAGGTGGTAATGAATCCTTTAATGTCTTCGAATGGTGGAAAAGAAATGGTTCAAGGTTTCATTTGTCTCATACATGGCTAAAGACGTGCTTATTGTCCCCATTTCAATTGCTTCCTCAGAATCAGTCTTTAGCATTGAAGGAAGGGTCTTGAATATGTATAGAACTTTCTTATTACCAAAAACTTGTAAAGCTTTAGTTTGTTGTCAAGCCCACTTTATTTCCTTCTGAGGATCGTGAATTTATGGAGGATTTAGAAAGTCATGAAAAAATTGAGAAAGATAAATAAGTAACTTAATTTTAATTAATGCTTTTTATTTGAACAATTAACCTTTTATTTTTTTTTGTAGAACTTAAGGATGTTAGGCAGCAACTGGTAGCATTAGAGCTCCAAGCAAAAAAGCAAGGTCAGTAGCCTATAGTTGTAGATTAAGTAGTAGAAAATTGGTAATTCCATTTTTGCTTCATATTATCTATATGTGAAATTGATCTTTTCTATTTACCAATCTACTGTATTGATTAGCCTATCAATTTGCTATATTCTTTCATTTAAAATCTTGTGTTATTTCCATATTATGATCTTGCATTTAAATTAACCTTTTTAATTTACTAATTAGTGCTTACTACTTAGTTGACCTTGGTTTTTAATTTAGATCTAATATGTCTTTTTTTGTAGTTATTCAAAATGATAATGTCATTAGCAGCAATAGGTAGATAGTAGCAGATGCTATCACCAGTAACTTATTTTTTGGTTTTATATGATTTTGGGTGTAAGTATAGTTGGGGTACATGGACAATATTAGAAAATAGAATGGTGTCTTTGTTTTGTTGATAAGGCATCTTGATTTTTTTGTAAGTAAGGTGCTACTACTTGTTAAAAGTACAATGGGTTAGTAGTTAGCACTCATAGTCACAAAGTCATAAGTTTATACATTTTCTATTTTAGGATACACTTTTGTTTTTGAGAGTTATCATCAACCTTCAAAAACTTCAGGTTGACACTTGACAATTATAAGGTATATATGACTAATGTTACTTTGGTTTTATTTCATTTTTAGTGTAAGTGTGGTTTAATTTTTTTTATCCTTTTTATTTTCATTTTTATCTGAATTCATTTTGTTATTTTTGTTACTAATGGCTATTATGCCTAAAAAGTTAAGAATTGTAGACGGTATGGTGTAAATATTTATAAGATTTTTTTTAAGGTCAGAAGCTATATGTTCTCTTTTTAACTTTCTAGTTTAAAAAAAGCAATTTGGGCTTTATTGATTTTGGTATTGTTAAAAAATTATAATGTTAATTTTTCTTAATTTACTAAATTATTTTTTTAGGCTTTATTTAGGCCCAATAAGTATGAAAAAAATATGTAAAATAGGATCAAAATTAAATATAGGCTTTGTTAGAATTATTTAAAATAATAAATAAAATAAAAATAAGTTAACCCGATCCAAATTGCCTAAGTCCAAGTTAACTCGACTCGACTCGATAAAATTGGGTTCAAATGCAAGTCAATCAGCAACGATTTCTTATTTTGTAACTCGAAATGTCCTCAATTAGATTATATTCTATACTAAATCTATCTTAACCTAACCTATAATCACCTCTAGTGTTTGCGACAATGGGTGATGATTGACGGTAATTATTGATAGCAAGTAATGGTTAATGATAATAATTGAAGATGAGTGGCGGCGGCGACAGCTAGCAATTAGGTGTAACGGTGGTTGGCAGTGGTCAACTGTAGTAAGTAGTAGTGAAATAAGGTATTAATAGTAATAAAACTTCAATGAAAAAATGAGAAAAATAATCTATTTATATAATTAAAATATTCCCGTATTATGAAAATGTAGAATACTCATCTCTTTATGAGAATATATTTTTTTTTAAATTTAAACAAAATATAAGAGTTTTACATTTTGTTAAAACACTTTGTGAATGTGATAAAAATTTCAAGAACCAAATATCATTTTAGAGTAAGCCTATTCTTTTCAAAACTACACATGGGAATGTAAACCCCCCATTTTCTTTCTCTTTCTTTGTTGCCTTTGGCTAAACACTTCCTTAAAATAATTAGACACAACTCCTCTCTATCTTTCAAAATATCAGGATTATTCATATGTTACACAAATTAATATAATAAAATATATAAAATATTAAGGTTATAAATAAAAATATTTATGTAATTTATACAAATTTTTATATTTTAAATTATTTATCTTAAATAAACAATCATAACATAACATTCATATATATATATATATATATATATATGCATATTAATAAGGATATGTTAAGGTATATTGTAAATATGGATAAGGTTATAAAATGGATATGGATCAATTTGAGAACTTGTAGTTGATTCAAACTTTCAAAATTGAATCTTTTTTTAATAAATAATACAGATTGAGTTAGAAGCCTGTATAAATTGGATGAATATAAACTAGTTCACAGATTTGCAGTTAAAATTTATGAATTAGTTTATATTTACATGGATACAAATCGGATCCGAACCCTCCAAATTAAATTATTTTTTCTACAAATAATATAGACTGATCTATATGAATCAAAGTCCCTACAAATTGATTCGTATCTGGTCCATATTACTTATTTGATAATCCTAGATGTGGATGCTTATATTTAAATTAGTTAAATAAGCATATTGAATGTCTACCAAAAAATTGTCTATTTAATAGTAACTATTTTTATGTTTAAATTAAATGTTTCATTTTTATAAGTTGCTTTAATTTGTAGTTTTATTTTTTTCATTTATTTTCTTATAAAGAAATCCCAAATTCAGTCCTAGTTGTAATTAACTAGTTTAAATCTTGTGCATTTGTGAATATCTATTATTTTACAATAATTATTATATAAAAAATAAATGTATACAATTGAAAAAGAGAATGCTTCTAAAATCAAGCTTGCAACATTTGTTTTCCTATCAACGAGTAGAAGCCATTTTATTCAAGCGACAAATCCAACTGACATGCACATTCTCATCTATTTCCATGATCACCGCTGTAAAATGAATCTATATTCCTAGTCAAACGAAAATTCCAGCACAAAATTCGCTTGTTTTATATCATAAAAATTTTATTATATATTTATTCTTTATATAATAAGTTGACATATGACATAGAATTACAAGCTTTAATTAAATAGATGTACTTATAATACTCATTTTTTTCGTGGTTTATAATACTCTTAAATTTGAATACAAATAAGTCACACTCGCTTTTTATTATGTATATGTACCTATAATATTCTTATATTTTTTAACTCTTATACTAATTTTACCTCATGCATATTTTCTCCCTTTCATATCTACTCCACTATATATATATATATTATTTATGGTTCTGTTATTTGCAACTCATGCATAATTTGCTTATTTGTATGTTTTTCATATTTTTATATTAACCCCTGTTATTAACTGCTTGTATGCTAATATCATTATAATATGATATATTCTCTTTTATTATTATAAAAAAATTACATAGTATATTTTTCATTTGTATTTATTTCATTATACATTTTTCCTTTTTTTTAATTTTCTATATTTATTCTTGTTGTTCACATTTAATATCATTAAGTAGTATAAGTATAACATGATGTATTTTATTTTATTATAAAAATATTTTAAAATTAAATAAGTTAAGATTTGAATATAGAAAATATTAATCAAATTAATTAATTAATTAATTATACATCCTATCTTTTAATAAAGATATTTTCAACGCGGGATTTTCACTCCTTTTAACCGAGGGTTTGAGTCCAGACATTTTGTGAGAGAACTTGAGCTCTTTAACATAGGATATGAGTCCCATCATTTTGTGAATGAATAGGAGGAGTGAAATGAATTTACTCTTACCTTGCTCATTAAGTCTTTAGTCGTTTGAGAAGACGGATATAGAAAGTGGTTCTTAGATCCATGCCATCACTTAAGCGTTGTATTAGAACCCCTAAATTCAGAATTCAGATGGTCATTTTGTCTTCCACGTAAGTGCCACCAACCAAGGATTGATTGATTGAAAACATAGATGGTTCTAAGTTCCACGGTCGAAGGAAGACTGAAAGAAGAGATGGTTCTATGTTAACAAATATAGGAACTATATATATATGTCGCAGTGATTCAAAGACTGCCGTCTCAGATATATCTCTTACCACATGGCTTGAGGAGCATTTTGCTGTCGAATTTAAATTACCACGATGCTAAAAGCACTTTTGATTTATTTGGAAGAAGGAAAAAGTGGACTGTCCTCAATAAATTGATACTGAAAGCCTAACTCAAATCTCTTTCCTTCCTCTCCGTTCTTCCAACTTCTAAACAATACCATTAATTACATTAATTGCAAGTAACTTTTACACAATGGAGGCTAGCAGCTAGCTTCATGGATCCCAGCAAGTGCAACAACTAGCCAATTGGATACGGACGACTGAACCTCAGTTTGAGCATTTAAGGATAAAGGTGTAACCGTAACCTGTCAATCCAAAAGAAAACACAAAATAAGCAAAAAAGAATAGAAAATAGGATGCTTATGAGGGGACAGAATACAAAAATGTGCTTCTTACAAATCCTTCTTCAAGTGCTGTTAAGTCGTGATCCTTGTCTACATTCTGCTGCCCATTTTCTGTCAGCTGCATATGTGAATATGGGCAAATTCTCGTCAGGATGTGTCCAGAGTTATCATAAATTTGTTGTCATAGAAAAGAAATATGAAAGAGTATCAGCAATGTGAATGACTGATCATGTTCAAAATTGAAATCCAGCCATAAAAAGTACAAAACTTTCATCCCTGTCAGCCAAAGGCAAAGGCAGTATAGAGTCCTAAGGATTTTTCTTGCCTTCCAAGTAATGTAAACAAACAGTACCTCCATTCTGAAGTATTTCTTTATTGTTTGTTGAGAAGGGAGCTTTCCTGCAACACCTACAGATTCAATCTCTATGTTCTTACGCTGTGAATTCAAGCGGCGTGCTGCTCCCTGTGAACCGCAAACAACAAATTCCATTCCAGTAAGTTGGACAAAAGAATGTAAACTAGCTAAAAAGATCACAGCATCTTAAGTTAGGACACAGCATCCTTGTAATATAAAAAATAAAAAATTGATCCAAGTAAATATAAATAAATAAGGGTGGCTCACAGCAGCAGAAGCATCACGCCCTAGTTGTGCTAACATGATTCCAAGACTTTGCTGGTTAGACGTGTAAGGGGGAGCTGGGGGGCGTCTGTTTGGTGTCACAGCTTGCCAACTTAAAGATGGCCTCCACAGACTCTGCCTTGTAACCTTGATACCCTGTTATAAACATGAAAAGGAAAGGCATAATAAGCATTGCAGCTATAACTCAGAGCAGAACATCAAACCGGCACCTGCTATACAAAGTTGATCAAGCATAACATGAGTTGAATACAAATTTTAAAATTTAATTTTGCTAAAAGAAAACTTGGATTTCATACAAATCAGGGCCTTCGGAATGTTCCATATAGCCAGAGTAAATTTGTCAAAAAAGTGGAAAAAAAACCAGTAAAATTGATCAGGCTTAGAAAATAGGTTACCAACTGCAATACAAAATTATGAAAAATTATTTTAGTGGTGGTTTCTTGTTTTTGAAAGCATACGAAACTTTACACAAACAATTTATTGAATTTAAACTTAATTTTGATCCATGAACAAGTTGATAGAGTTTTACACTAGCCAGAAAAAAAAATCTTGGCATTCAAGAGTCTTACAATTAAATAATGTTGTTCACTTTAATAACAAAAAAAGTACACTAGAGTTAAATTTGAGCAAAAGAAAAAGAAAAAAAAGAAAGAAATCAAACCTTGTTTGCAACGGGAGAGCTGGGGATCCCAATATTCAGCAAGCAGTTTTTGGGGAAGATTCCTTTCTTGATATCTCTTATGGCTGCACGAATTAATGGTAAGCTTACGGTGACTGCATCCTTGAAATCACTTTCACGGCTCACATTCTTTTTCCTGAGAAAAAATGTACATAATATACTTCAGGTGATCACCAACTTGAGGAAGACAAGGAGAAATGAGAAAAACAGACTATTCAAGCACCGAGGAAAGACATATTCACCAGTTCAAAGATAGACACAGAGATGGTACACCAGAAATAAGTGCCTCTCTAGCTCCAGCAACAGCTCCCGAGTATAAACTATGAACAATTGAAAGATATCAGAGTTAACAGAAAAAAATTGAAAAATTAAGTTCATCCTGAACCCAAATTTAGCAGCAAAATTTCTGTATCATAAGTAGGATTTAGCAGCATGTTGATAGTACTTAACATTATGCAATAACTATCATCTAGTTATACGTAGCAGAATCTGAATAGACGGAGCTAATTTATATCAGAACGTGACATATGTGCAATTGATTGACTGAGTAAATAAAAAGAGGTAATTTCACTTACTTGCCATACCCACAAGATGATCCTGTATTTAGTCCACTAATAACCTGTTTTGAAAGTCATTAAATTGATAATTAGCTCTGTGATAATCCATAAATCTTCTAAGAGGTGATAGATTTTTCATGCATAACACCTACCAAAAGAGGCTTTGACCAACAAAACAATGCCCCGGATAATGCCAAAGACACACAATCTGCAGGAGTTCCTGTAATAAAATTATGTTATGTTATTTGAGAACAAAGTGCCCCGGATAGCAAGAAGAATTTGATGCACTGACATTTTCACTTGATGACGACAGTGGAGGAGTTAAATGCACCCGCATCCCATCTAAAATTATATATGTCTTTCAAAATACTCCTACTAATTTTCAAATTTTAACGTACTTACTCTCGTTGAATCCAAAGTCCGCCGCTGAACGATGACGAATCTAATAGCTATCAGAAGTACATTTTTCTTTAATTACCTAGTTTGTACCTGAGACTTCATAAGCAGTGGCTCCGCCAACTTCAGCCGAACACACAGCCAGGGTTTCCCCCGTTGTAACTGCATGACCACAGACCAATCTATTCCTGCATTATCAAACAATTTCATAATCAATGATAAAAAGTGACATCACTCCAAGTTTCACCACGAAATCTCAAGAAACTGAAAGATCAGCCAAATCTTCTCCGCAGCAGAAGCAAGATCACGAAATTCAACTTCTGAAAACAGAGCAACAAGGCAAAGAGAAGTACGATTGAGGAGCGCAGACATGAACATCGAGAAGGCCATCTCGAACAAGAGCTTCGACGAGAAATGCGAGACCAGGAGATTCTATGCCTTCACCATTCGTCACCAGAACAACTGGCTTTCTGGTAATTTCCTCTGTTTTCTCATCTTCCTCAATCGAACTCGAAGATTTGCTAAAAGCAACAGATTTGTCGTCGTTTCTACGGATCAATACTTGTTGAAGATTTGAGATCAAAGCATGGTTGTTCATGAAGTTGTTCTTCACTGACGCTGCCATTGGAGAGCAGAGAGTTCGTTTTAGAGAAAGTTGACTGTCTTTGAGTAATTCGAAATATTTTTAGGGGTGCCTTAGGTTTGCAGGTATAAATATAATACATAGTGATGAGGCGGGCAGGCGACTCTGATCACTTAAGCGAGGCGTTTATTATTGCCACAAGGATATTGGTGATATAATTACTTGCTTCCCACCTTGCACAGCATCACCGTGCGTGCAGTGCTCTATGATATACCCCACATTAACCTATCTTCTTAATTCTCGCCTGCATCCATGCCGCCATCTTACATTTTTTAATTACATAGCCTCCTAAATTTGAGGGCTTTCAATGTATCATTTATAATATTTAGGTCATATGCAATAACTTGTAATCTCTGATAAACTTAAGTGTGAACCATTAACCTGCCCCCTTGAAATTAGATCATTTTTTTAATTTATTTTATATTATATAAGTTCATAAACTTCTAATTTTTACAATGGATAAGTCCTTTAAGGATAAATGGTATGCTAAATTTTTTAAAAGTTGTAATTAAATGATGTAAAATAAATTTTCAGAAAAAATTCATTGTAATTTCTATCTTTAAAAGACTAATTTAATAATTTATTTTGAATTTAATCTCTTGTCAAAATACATTAAACAACATCATCATATTTTTAATGCAATCGTGGGCATTCGAGTCAAGAGGGAGTCCATATTTTTAAAAAGATTTTGAATTTCTTAATATTTAGAATTAGAATCAATTTTTTTTTAAAAAAAAAATGTGTGAGTGCAGTGAATTAGTCGCCCTTCCGCTAGTATTGAATTGTAAACACCATCTTTCACAATTCATTCACAAATACATATATAAAGCATTTAATTCATCTGCGGATACGGAGGCGGAAAAAGTTTTGATCGGAGATGTCATGACTTAATCAAGCCTCTTTGTATTTCAAAATAAGTTACTTTTTGTTTTAGAGGGTATTTGATAAAAAGTTTTTAATTAATTTGATAGTATTTAATTGTTTAACCCAATTAATTAGTTAATTTAACTATTTGACGAATAATAAATTTGTAAAAATATAAAACTATCATTAAATAATATACGTATTTTTATTTATATCTTTACTAAAAAAGATCAAATAAATTTATTAAATAATAATTATTAATTTCTATAAAGTATTTACAAAATATAATAATTTATTTTTTAAAAAATATAATAACTTAAGAAATATAATAAATCTTTAATTATATTTTAGATTTATCATATTTTAAGCAAGTATAACTTAAAAAATTATTTTAAAATAAATTATTATATTTCTTAAATATAAATCATATAATAAATATAAAATATTATTAAATTAAAAATTATTTAAATAAATTATAAAATATATATGTGTCTTTATATGTTATTTTACATATAAATAACCAATAGAAAATTACTAATTTTATCAAATATTTTTACTTAAACAACTAATGTTATCAGCTGATTAAATCAGTTAATACAATCAGTTATTAGCTAACAGCTAATTAAATAAGTTAATTACTAAATAAGGTCTTAAACTTTCAAATTTTAAATATTAACATAAAGGTTATATTTCATGTAAATAATTAATAAATCAATTGATAATTAATAATTAAAAATTTAACTAATAATTAATAAATTATTTAATTATATAAGAATTAAAAAATATTTCAAAAATTAATTATTATTCAAGCTAAAATTATAAAATAACATAAAGAACATATTAATACAAATAGATATATAAATATAGATAATTTATATTTATTTAAAGATTAAATTATATTAATACAATTAAGATGTTTATAATAAAAATATAGTATCCAATATTTAATTAATTATATTTTATAAATTTATATATTTATTTACTTATATAAATTTTATTTTATTATTATTTATAAAATAAATATAGTTACTTTAAATATAACTAATTATATTTTATAATATTACAAATTTAGTTATGTATGTATTTTTATATTTTTATAATTTAAAATAAGAATATATTAACGGTTAATTTAACTATATTTTATAATTATGTTAAAATTAAATTAATTATATTTTATGACATCATAAATTAATAAAAAATAATGATAGATTTAAAAAAATTAAAAAGTAGTAGCTTATAAATTATTTAAAAGAATATATTAAATCAAAGTTTTTTTAATAAATTAATGTGTAAAATATCTTTAAAGGTTAATTTATAACTTATTAATCATATTCATAAATTATAGAGGGTGTTTAACAAATAATTTTTTAATTAACTTTTAACTAATTTGAGTGTCTCTATCTATTTGACAAATCATTACTTTAATCAACTTATTAGCTCTCAAATAGTCATTTTAAATAGCTAAGAATTGTAATTTTTTGAAACAGTTAATTTGTTTTTAATATAAAAAGATATTTTTGCTCATAATAATAATTTTTTTGACATTTATATTATTGATAAATAAGAAATAATAAATTATATTTATTTATTTCTTATAGAAAAATATAATATATATAACAAATTATAATTATTTATTTTTAAACAAAAATTAAAGAATTATAATGAATGACATTAAAATATTTACATAATAATAAAAATTTACATAGATATAATTATATCTTTTCTATCAAATTGCATAAAAAAGAAAAGAATATATGTTTCATGTCATAGAGAACAATAGAAAATGAAATAAAAAGATTATTAATCTTTTGCAAAATGATATATTTTGAATTAAAAAAAATACATATTTGAAAATTGAAACAATGGGAATGATATTATTTATGAAAGATGTATTTTTATACTTAAAATGTGTAATTTATCAATATTTTAATGATAAACATATGGGCTTTAACTTTAATATTAAAACAATTACAAAATAAACTTTAGTGGTTATTGCATCCACTAAAATATTGCAAGTATTTTTAACTAAAATATTATAATTATTCATTTTTTTAAATAAATAAATAATAAATAAATTATAATGATATTTTTTTTAAAATATAATATAATAAATAATATATTATAATCTAGAGTATTATTAAAGTAAAAAATATTTAAATAAATCATAAAATATATAAATATCTTTATATATCATTTTCTATAAAAATTATTAATAATAAATAATTAATTTGCAGTAAATATCTTTGTATAAATAGTTAATGCTATTAACTGCCAAATTAAATAATATAATTAACTAATAATTAATAATTAATTTAATTAATTAATTATAAATGTAATCAATTAATTATCAAATTGGATCATAAATTAGCTAATTTACTATGCAAATCATAGTCAAAATATTTCTATCTCATAATATTAGTATCCTACAATGGGATCGAATTGCTCTAAAATACAAAATACACTTTAAAAAATAAAATATCCAATCTCATCATTAATTTTTTTATTTATTATTATTCATAAAATTATAAGCTAAAATTAAGGGTGAGATTGGGTACTTCACCCTCTAAAATGCAAAAATGCATTTTAGAAAAGTTTAATCCCCTACAATGATTTGTTAATTATGTTTCTTGTTAAATTGTTCCACAAGAATATCATTAGGTTTACACCAGCATCTACTCAAGGGTGTTGGTTGTTTGGAATTTATCCAACGAGATAAATATCATGCGCTATTTTTGAATAATTTGTCATCATAATTTAACTTGCTGCAGTGAAAGCGAGTTATGTTTTGGTGCATGTTGGGTGAAGATGACTGTTCGGTTGGAAAAGTAGACGCTTCCCCCATTCATAGAAGAAAGGGAAGGAGACTGTGGCAGCAATGACTCTTGAATTTGTCGTACTTTCTTGCGAGTAGGAATGGTTTGTAATTAAAATTCCAACTGTAGAGAGTTGAGCTCTAACCTAGATTGAGTGTAAGGATTTCTTGAAGAAATTTGTTGATAATTGTGAAATTATTCTGAGAAACATATAAATTTAACCTGATAATAAGTTAATACAAAAATTATCAATTATGACTTGTATTTATTTATCCATACATATTCATCTTTATTTCGACTCATTTATATAAGTTTTAAGGTAAATTTGGATTAAATTATTATTACCCTTAATAAATAATGGTTATTTTAGTTTGATGCATAATAATTTTTTCATGAATTTTTTGAGAATTGTAATATTATTAGATGTTGGCTTATCATATTATTTTTTGGAAAAAAATTGTTTTAGAGAAAATTTGGAGAGGGATTTAAAAAAAAATTATTTTAATTGTAAAAAATTCATTAATAAATTAATTTTTTAAAATTAAAATTATAAAAAAATTATGAATATTTACGTATTTTAGTTTAATTCTCTATTGCCCTTTCTTACATGCCTTCCATCTATTATTATCTATGACATTTTTTTTTGAAATTTATTGTTTTTTTTATTTGTCATTTTAAAAATTTAATGAAACATTAGATAAATTTTTTCTAATTTTATCCTTTTTCTTGTTAACAAATACTTTATTATTTTATATTTTTTATTTTGAAATATCTTAACAAATTTATTCCAACCTTCTTTCTCCATATTCAATCATATTAGAATTTATACATGAAATAAGAGGGTGACTTATATCTGCATTTAAATTTGATTAGAATTTATGCATTTTCAATCATATTAGAATTTGTGCATTCTTTTTCCTTCTTTATCTATTTTTAATCATATTAGAATTTATACATAAAATGAAAGAGTGACTTATATGTACATTTAAGTTTGATTATAAATTTCAAATAAAGAGAGAAATAAAAATGAAGTAAATTTTAATTTTTTGAATTAAATGATAATTTTAAAAAATTTATTAAAAATAAATAAACTTAACTATTTTCTTAATATTTATGAAATTAGTTAAGTGTGATAAATAATAAAAGATGAAGAGAGTATAATTTTAGACATCCAAATAAGGATATGAAAAATTATGACTTAACCATCCATTTTCATCTCTTTTCTTCCCCTTTATTCTCTTTTAATATTTTTTCCCTTCCTTTATCTCCTAACTCACAAACATATCATTATATTACATTTAGTATGATGGAATTGAATGAAAATGAGAATGTAAATGAAATTAAATTATTATTTCATAATTATGTTTGGTATGGTAAAAAATTAGAATAGTCATTTCATTTCATTTTTATGTTGGTTACATCAAAATAATATAGGAATAAAATGAGGATACTGTAATTAATAACACTAATATCCTTAACATAAAAATAAAAAATATATTATTAAATGATTCAATATTATCAAAATATATGATATAATCAATAATAAATTTTTTATAATTTAAATTTCATCATTAAAATTATAATTAGCAAAAAAAATTCTAGCAAAAATACAAAAATTCTAGTTTACTAAATTTTTTATACTAAATATATTTTTGTAAAACTAAAAAAAATATATTATTTTAATTTTTATTATTAAAATATTTTCATAGAAAATTATTCAAATATAATATTATTTTATTTTTATTAAAAATATAAAAATGAATGTAAAAAGATTATTTCATAAATAATAGAATGATCCTTTTCTTATTTTTATATATAATAATATTTTCATGATTTGATAAAATACTCATTTTTAATATATATATATATATATATATATATATATATATATATATATATATATATATATATATATATATATATATATATATATATATATATATATATATATATAGTTCTTAATGTACATCAAATAATTTTTTTTACTATTTTAAAGCTAAGTAACACTGAAAGGAAGCATCTAGTGGCGAAGCGTTGACCGCGGTAGCAACCCCAAAATGGAAAAACATTGATTTTTTTTTTTAATTTGACTTTTTTAAAAAGAAACTTCATGTATGAACCCAAAAGTTGAAATATTTTTATCGAAGATAATATTATCGCGGAGAGCTCCATTTCTTAAGTTGAGTGTTTTTACAATTTTTTATTATTTTTAGTGTATTAAAATTTATTTTTTAATTTTAATTCACTTATTTCAAAATTTAAAAAATGATAATTTAATAATAAGAATACTCAATTTTTTATGAGGTAGAATTCCTTATAGTACTATGTTTATATTTTTAATTTTTAATTTTAAAATAAAAAATAATTTAATAATAAAAAATTTAAAAATAAAAAAATATAATAATAAAATACTCAAATTCTTAGAAAATGAAACTCTTTATTATATTATCCTTTTAAAAAAATGCAAATGCTAATAATAGCCTCGAAATATTATTAAAAATTAATTATTATCCCTAACTATTCAAATTTATGAAATCAATAAAATCTTATTTAATATTTTGTTTAAAATTTTAATGATATAAAGGAAGAGTAATATAAAGAAAGAGAGATACCAACTTTTATTAAAATTTTAATTAGGTTACTAAATAAGATTTCATTAATTTCATAAATTTGTGTAGTTAGAAATTAATAATTACTCTTTTTATTTTTTATTATTTATTGCAATCAATTGGTTTCACATATATTAATTATAAAAATATTTTAACTTTTTATGTGGTGGAACTCCTCATAGTATTATGTTTATATTTTTAATTTTTAATTCATTTATTTTAAAATTTAAAAAAAAATAATTTAATAATAAAATATTTAAGAATAAAAAAATTTAATAGTAAAATACTCAATTTCCTATAAAATAAAACTCTTTTTATCCTTTTATAAAAAAAAAGTAAGAGAAAAATGCAAATTACTCCTATCAATTATAGAGTGGTTAGATTTTACCTTCACAAATTATGAAAATAAGCAAATTATCCCTTAAAATTATGTAAAATTTAAATTTGACCTCTACCATTAGTAATTTCGTAGAAAATATTAGGAAAAATTATAAACCAACCCCATCAATTATGAGATAATTATAATTTTCTTTTACTAACTTTTAAAATTTATAAATTAATCTCTTAATTATACAAAATTTGTAATTGACATTTATTATCTACTTAATTAATTTTTTTATTAAATTACATGAATTTTAAAAAAGCTTTTAAGCTTAAATTATAATATTATTATATGTTACATTATCACATTATTTTTTTACACATAATTCTCATATTATATAATTAATAAAAATTAAATTAAATATATAAAATTTTAATTAAAAACTTAAAAATAATTTACAAAATTATATGTAAAAAATGATATAATATTTTAATTCATATTATTAGTATTACTTAATATTAGTTGTGACTATTTGATTTTTTTTATTGAATTAATTGTTCATTCAATGGAATATGGGTTGAAAATGTTATAAAAAAGTAAAATAAATTCAAATGTCATATTATATAAAAAATAATAAAAATTTAATAATTTTATTTTACATAATTATATTTAATTTAATTTTAAACTACAATAATTATAGCAGTAATGAATAATAATTTCTACTTTATCATTTAAGAATTTTTTTTTACAATTTACTTTTTTTAAGATTGAATAATTATATGACATATGAGTTATCTTTATTTTATTCCTTTGAAATTTATAATCCATTTTAATACTTATATTTAGACTAATATATTTATCTTTAAAAAGAGATTATATTAGTTAATAAATTTACTTTATTTATATTTTTTCAAAAAAATATAAAAACCCTTTCTAAAAATTAAAAAAATCATTGAAATTAATTTTTTATCACAAAAAGAAGTTTAGCTAGTATAAACTTTTAAGAAAAATTAAATAGAATTTTATGTTGCCATATTTTATACAAGATTGCATATTTGTTTAAAGAAAAATTAGATATCTCTCCGATCTTTATACTATATTAGTTTGGAGTCAAATTTTATCTAGTCGTTATTTACTACCAAAATATGCACTTCCCTTCTCGATGAGTTTATTGCTCCAAGCTTCACACTACCTTTCCAAAGTTTTATTAAAAAGAAGAGAAAAATGTAAATAAAGTAAATTTATTAACTAATATAATTTATTTTTAAAAATAAATATATCAATCTAAATATGAGTATTAGAACGAATTATAAATTTTAAAGGAATAAAAGAAAGATATCTCATACTATATAATTATTAAATTTTAAATAAAGTAAATTATAAAAAAATCTAAGGAGACAAAGTAGAAATTATTGTTTATTACCGTTATGATTGTTATGGTGTTAAAATTAAATTGAATATGATTATATGAAATGAAAATATTATGTTTTTAGTATTTTTCATGTAACATAACATTTGTATTTATTTCACTTCTTCACTTAATATTTTCTGCCGATATATTGTGGAACAAGCAATGAATTCAATGAAAAAAAAATTAAATAGTGACAACTAATATTGAGTAGTACTAATAAAATTTTACATATTTAATTTAATTTTTATTAATAAAATTTTCTATATTTAATTTAATTTTTATTAATTATATAACATAGAAATTATATGTAAAAAAATGATATGATAATCTAATATATAATAATATTATGAATCAAGCTTAATTTTTTTAAATCCATGTAATTTAATAAAAAAAGGTTAATTAAGTAAATAATGGGTGTTAATTGTAAGTTTTATGTAATTGAAGGATTAATTTGTAAATTTTAAAAGTTAATAAGAGCAAAATATAACTATTTTATAATTGATGAAGTTAATTTATAATTTTTTCTAATATTTTTCATTAAATTATTAACAATAGGGGTTGAATCTAAATTTTGCATAATTTCATGTAATAATTTACCTATTTTTATAATTCACAGGAGTAATATCTAATCATCTCATAATTTGTGGGGATAATTTGCTATTTTTTTCAATACATTAATGCTACTAGTAGCCCTAAAATATTATTAAGAATTAATTATTATCCTTAACTACTTAAATTTATGAAATTAATAAAATCTTATTTAATATTTTGTTTAGAATTTTTATGATATAAAGGGACAGATATAAAAAAGGAGAAATGCCAACTTTTATTAAAATTTTAAATAATTTATTAAATATGATTTCATTAATTTCATAAATTTATGTAGTAAAAAATTAATAATTACTCTTTTATTTTTTATGATTTATCATATCTAATTGATTTCATATATTAATTAAGAAAGTGATTTAACTTGATTATTTTTAATGAACTTTTCAAAATTATCTTTCATGAACAAAGCTTTATATAATTGAAAATAAAAAAAGAAATATAATAGAATAAACACAAATAGGTTAAAAGAGTAAAATAATAAAATAATATTTATTAATGAAAAATAAAAATAAAATTAAAAATATTTAATATTTTATTAAAATTTTAAAGTGATAAAGAAAAAATAAAAAATTTCATTAAAATGCAGTAAATAATCAATATAGCATACAAGTAAATGACATGCATGGCTTTCACGAATGACGACAACTAAAAAGGGGATCCAACAACATTAGAAGAAATTGATAACCTTGGGCGGAGTATGAAGAAAATCAAGCAATTAGGAATTAAGTTTTTGGGCGAATCAAATAGGATTCAATAGCAGGAAGAGTGGATGTTAACAGACGAAACTCCTCCATTATCTGGCATGACAAGATGCAAATTGTATTGCAATACCTTAGTGAATTCAAAAGACTAGTTCCAGTAGAGACTTGGTGGGATGGTGAGGAATTTGACACTAAACTTAATCTTGAGAAGACCAGGGAAATCGCTATCATAGAAATAGAAGGATTTTCTAATTTAGTGATCTTGGAGTTTGAGAATTTACAAACGTGTAATCCTTCATGCCATACCCTTATTATCAAGCTCATAGGGAAGAAAATTGGCTATACTCTCAAAAGGAAGTTGGATCAGTTTTGGGCTAGGATGGGTAAACTTTCTCACATTAACATTAGTAATGATTTCTTCATTGTTCGCTTTAGAGCATTGGATGATTATCAATTTGCATTGTTTGGTGGACTGCTGATCATTTTTTATCATTATTTAACTATCTGACATTGGCAACCTCATTTTGATCCTTTTAATGCCATAATTAATAAGGTGACAACATGGATTTATTTCCCTGATTTACCTTATGAATTGTTTAATAGAAAGTTCTTTTAGTGTGTTAGTAGTTTGATTGGAAAAACCTTTAAAGTTGATTTAAATATAGCTACTATTAATAGGGGATGATAAGTAAGGTTATGTGTGGAGCTTGATCTAATTCACCCTCTCTTACCTTAATTTTATGTTGATGGCACTCCCATGCGCATTAAGTATGAGGGATTCCATATAGTTTATTTTGGATGTGGTAAGTATGGCCACAACTATGAGCATTACCTTGAAGGAGTTATCCATAATGTTTTTATTCAAAAAATGATTAATTAGAAGTAGGATGATGGAATTGAACAGGAAAATTTGGTCTTTGGATTAGGAATGTTAGCATAATCCAATTGCACAAGGAGGAGGAATAAACAAGACACTAGAACTAAAAGTCACTCTTTCAAGGATACAAATAGTAAAGGCATTTCCTCAAAACCTTCAAGTCTAGCTAGTAAATCCAGATTTGAGATTCTAAATGAAATAAATAAGAGTGATTCAATGAATGATACCAGGGTATAGAATTAAATTATTCTAGAGGCTAATGCTTCATCTACGACTAATAAATAGAAGGGAAAATCGATTAATTCTTATGATCTAGCATGGTCCACCTAGAATGAAAACTACAAAGAACAGGGCAAAGCTTAGTCTTCTAATGCTAAACAATCCACTTCCTCTTCAAAAGGCGATTCTTAAAAGTAACACTCTACATTATCAACCAGAGCACCTTTCAAAGAATTAGATACCCATCGTAAGTTAAAGAATGATTTAATACTAGCAGTAGCTTGTACCTCCTCTCCTACTGTGGCTAGCTAGTAAAATTTAAAAGTTATCCTTGCCAAGCCACCTGACTCACACGACTCGTTTTGGCCTCACCTTAGTTGTTAGCAGGTGATTTTAATGAAATAGCTTTTAGTTCAGAAAAAAAAAGAGGGAGCTCCTATTAATATTTCCAAATGCTTCATTTTTTTTAGTGGATAAATTCCTGCAACCTAATTGATATTGGAACAGTAGGCACTCAATTTACCTAGAGGGTTCCTAAGTGGAATAACTATGAGAGTGCTTTCAACTGGTTAGATAGAGCACTTTGTAATGTTAAATAGCGCATCAAATGTCACATAGCTTTTGTTTGTGTACTTCCCTATATCTAGTCTTACCACTATCCTATCCTTATTTATACTTCTAATGTTTCTTCTCGGCCAGACACACCTTTCATATTTTTGGCACCTTGGTTAAGCCACCACTCTTTTCATTAATTCTTAGAAATAAACTAGACTTTGAATAACCCTCTTCCAAGTAAACTTGCTGATCTTGCATCCCAACTACAAATTTGGAATAATGAGGTATTTAAGCATATTATTAGGAGGAAAAAGGAGAATCTTGGCCAGATTGGATGGCATACAAGTCTCCCTCTAACTTGGAAATAATAAATTCCTTAAGAATCTAGAACAAGAACTCAGTCAGGAGCTTAAGACTATTTTGGACCATAAGGAAACGCTCTAGTTCCAAAAATCTTATAGTAATGGATTAATCATAGAAATAGAAACACACGATACTATCATACCAAGGCAGCTATTCATGGCAGAAAGAATATCATAGTAATGCTGAGAAACTCGAAAGGCATCTAGACTGATGATTAGCACAACTTGCAAAACAAGGCTATTTTCTTTTATAAATCCTTATATACTGAATCATCACCTTATCAAACTTAGTATTAGACTAATTATATATAGGAAGTTCTAGGTGACAAGTTTAAAAAGAACTTGGCAAGGATAGTTAGCAGCAAGGAGATTAAGAAAGCCATTCATAGCATGAGAGCTTTTAAAGCACTAAGGAAGAATAGATGTCTTGCTCTCTTCTACTAATAAAGTTGGAACCTAGTAGGAAAAGATATTTGTAACTTTATCAAGAATACTTAGGTTAATCATGCTAAGATTAACCGGATCAATTCTATTTTCCTCTGTCTTATACCAAAAATTGATAAACTATAATTTATATCTCAATTTAGACCCACTGCTTTATGCAATATTATTTATAAAAGTATTATGAGATTATTATTAACCATTTGATGAAAATTCTTCATGATCTCATCTCGCCTTATTAACCAAGTTTCATCTCGAGCAAGAACATTCATGATAATATAATTATAGCCCAAGAACTAATTCCCTACATGTACAAAATGAAGGGGAAAAGATATTTTATGTCTATCAAGATAGATCTTGAAAAGGCTTATGATAAACTTAATTGGGGGTTTATTCACAATGTCTTAAAGGAAATTGATATGCCTTCAAATTTTATCGATTTGGTGATGCACTGTATCTCCTTTTCTTCTTTCAAGATCATTTGGAATAGAAATCTATCTAGAATTTTCATGCCTTTGAGGTGTATTCATCAAAAAGACCCTCTTTCACTTTATATCTTTGTTTTGTGTGCAAAGAAATTATCTCATATTATAACTGATGAAGTTAGTAATGGGAATTAACTTCTTATAAAGGTAGGCTATAAAGGTCCTGTGATTTTTCATCTACTTCTTGTTGATGATTTGTTACTGTTTGCTAAAGCTAACTCTTCTTAAATGAATAATATTCTTCGTTGTCTAGATAAGTTTAGTGACATGTCTAGCCAAACCATCAATAAGCAAAAAACTAGTATCTTCTTTTCTAGAAATACTCTAACTTCTATCTATAATAAGCTAGTCTAACTAAGTGGATTTCATCATATCCAAGAGATCGATCGCTATCTAGAAGCTATACTGCAACATGGTCGAGTCTTAAACAAATTTTTTCAACACATTGTTGAAAGAATTAAGTGGAAACTTAGTGGTTGGAAAGAACAATGTCTTTCAAAAGCAACAAGAATTATTCTAGCAAAATATGTTCTATCCTCTATTCCTAATTCCAGATGCAGCACACTAGAATCCTAAAAAGTATATGTAATACCATCGAAGTGAAACAATGCCAATTCATCTGAGGGATATATAAGATGCTGAGAAAACACACTGGATCTCCTGGAATACAATGTGCCTTCCTAAAAAATATAAAGGATCTGGTTTTCGACATCTTGAGGACATAAACAATGTTTTCTTAATGAATCTTGGTTAGAACATGCTAACCAAACCTCAGAACTTATGGGTACAAGTCCTTAAAGGTAAATATTAGCATAATATTACATTACATCAACCTTTAATAGCAAAGAATAATGCATCCTACTTATGGAAAGAAATTAGTAAACTTTGGCTATAATTATCTTCTTCAATTAGGTGGGAAATTAGAGATGGAAAATGGGCCCAATTCTAGACTTCAAATTGGATAGAGGGAATGACATCACTAGAGGATAAAGCCACTACACCAGTCTCGAAAGAAGATTTTCTTAAATCAATTTTTGGTTTTATCAATACTTATAGCCATTGGAATATAAACATTTTAGAAACGTATTTACTAGCTACTATTATAGGTACCATACAAGCTATGCTTTCCTTATGCGATGAAGATGGTAAGGATTGTTTGATTTGGACAAGTAAACCTAGTGGATAATTCACTACTAAATTTGCATAATCTTTCATCTTAGGCCATAATTATTTAAATTTTGCTCCTATCTGGAGATTTATATGGCAATAGTGAAGACTATATTGTATCAAACTTTTCCTTTGGCAAGCTGCCTACGAGCACTTTCCTACAAATAAAGTCCAAGCTAAATGGAGTGGCTTTAATCCTTTATGTAACCTTTATGGAATTCAACCTGAGTTAATGCTCCATGTACTTTGAGATTATCCTTCCACCATTTTTCTATGGAATAAATTGCTCTTTTAACATTACAGGTTCTAGTTTTACTCTAGTAACTTCAATGATTGATTTTTATATAATTTAAATTTGAGGAATAGAAAACATTTAGGAAATAATTAGACCACATATTCTAGGTCACTTGCTAGTTGTTATTGACCTGGAGGAATAAGAAACTTTTTGAAGATGGTTTCTAACCTCTAACCTTTCAAATTACTGTGATTTTCAACTGGACATAGGATATCCTCCGTGCATTAACTGTTAAATTTATTGCTTCTCTTGCAATTTAGTATCACAACATTAATGTCAAATGGCAACCTCCAACCAGTAATTAGGTAAAACTCAACATAGATGACTATTATAAAAAGGCATTAGGATGAGCTGGTTGTGGTGGTTTGCTATAGGATCAGATGGCCAATATTTAAGAGGTTTCATCTTTAATATTGGAAACTGTCACTCTTTCCTAGTTGAATTGTGGGGAATTCTCACAACATTAAAGTTTGCTTAGAGTAGAGGATACAGAAGAGTCATTGTAGAATTTGACTCTTTAATTACCATAAATATAATGTCCATAAATGAATGCCACCACAGACACTAATTGCACTCAATTAAAAGGATTCTAAAATGGTGCACACAAGACTGGAAAGTATTATTTGTCCACCAATTTAAATAGGGTAACAAATATGCAAACTAGTTAACGAATTTTAGTCTTAACTTTGATCTAAATTTCCATGAGATTACTTTAGTTCTTGTTGATCTTAATGTGCTTCTACTTGTTGATACTATTAGGTCTTCAATACCTAGACTTGTTTTACTCTAGTCTTATCCTTTTGTTTTCTTTTTTCTTGGGCTAATTCCCTGTTTTGTAATAAAAAAATAAATGAATAATAAAAGAAGTAATACTTGACAATAGTCAAAGAGTTATTATTAGCATTTGCTTAATAAATTTTTTTATTAATTTCATTTTAGCCCATTAAATTTTTTTCTTGAAGATTCGTCCTAAAAACATCATGTGCAATAGTAGCTTTTGTCTTCAAGGTAGATGTGAAGTAATAAAGAAATTTTAGGGGTATCTAAATATATTTTTATTTCCATATTTTTAAAAAATTATTTTTAAAAATTATTTTTTTAAAATTATTTTTAGATTAAAAAATAAAAAATAAAAATTGATTGATATTATAAAAAGGAAAATATTTTATGTATTTACAAATTTTATATTTAGAATAAGAAAATAAGTTCATAAAATAACAAAAAATTATTTCTATTTTTTTATTTTTAAGTTACATATGTAGATTTATAATTTTTAAAAATATATTTTAAATATAAATTGTTAGATAAGTTCTTCTATTTTTTAAAATAAAAATAAAAAATTATTTTTAAAAATAATAAACAAACAAACCATATATTTTTTGCATAATAGTTATATTATTTTTGCAGAAGTATTTACAATACTAATAATATAGTTAAATTTCAAAACTATCTTTATTTATATTTTAATGAAAATAAAATAATTTCGTATTATAATAAAATATTTATTAAAATTAAGAAAATAATTATTATACTAGTTCAAATAAAAATTATATTAAAATTTTTAATACTATCAAAAATAGTTTCTTATTTCAAGTGAAATGAAAAATAATTAGGAGTGTTTAATGGATGAGGAGAACTAAATTGAATTGAAATTCGAGTGGGCTCGATCCATATAGGCCTAATTCGATCTGTAAGTTTGCCAAATTAATCCACAAGGTAGTTTGGTTTTTTTTAATTTTAATTTACATTTTATTTTTATTATTTATTATATTTTTATATTTATTAATTTTATTATTTATTTTTATTTTTTATATTTAATTATTTTGAGTATGCTTTTAATTTTTTAATGATTGAATTACATTTTATATTAAATTATGATGTAAAAATAATTAATAAATTATTTTTTAAATATAAATATTATTTAAATTATTAAACATAAAAATTAAAAAATTAACTCATTTAAACCTTCGAACTAACCTAATCTACTTAGAATCAATTCATTTTGATTCACAACCTATTTAATTAAGTTTATTTAAATTTATTTTTTAATAAAATTAATTTTTTAATTCTAATCTAATAAAAATTTTCAAATTAATTTATTTGGCTTATGGGATGGACCATTAAAAACTCCTAGAAATAAAGTAAATTACATTGAAGTGCTGCTTCTTGGATTTCTTTTCAAATAGGTGATAGTGCTAATCTTTATTTTAAAAAAGTATTGATTTTATAAATTATTACTATTATATTTTCAAAATATCCTTTTTAACTATGAAAATGTGGCCGTAAATTAAGAACTTCAAAAAGGTATAACTTTATAATTAGTTAACTAATTTTTACATACGATCAATTATTTTTATTTGTCTTCTTGTGATCTTTCACCAGAAAATAAGAAAATTTAATTTTGGTAGGGTCCACTCGACTGAAAATGTATAAATTGAATTTAAAATTTTGAATAATCATAACATTGTACTCGGTTATTCGATTGGGACAAATTATATGCCTACTTTGGCTGGCGAAAAAAGTCCTTTTTTTAATAATTTTTCTTTACTTTTTTGTCATTTTACCAATTTTCACATCATTTTTCTTAATTCAAATTTATTCAAATCTCATATTAAACTTTTAATTCTTAACTCTTTTAATGTCTAATAGCATCATAATAACTTTCTTAATAATAAAATTATTAAAGAATAATATATTACTATTTACAAACCAAGCAGTAACATTAATAAAAAATTCAAAATAAAAAGATAAATTAAGCCTCATTAATAACGAAATCATTAAAGAAGAGTATGTTACTGTTTAGAGACACCAAACAGTAACATCAACAAAAAATTTCAAATAATATCAAATATTAAATCTCATAAATAACTAAATTAGTAAAGAAGAGCATGTTACTTTTGTTACTATTTAGTCTCCAAAAGTAACATTATTTTTTAGTCTCCAAATAATAATATTGATTAAAAATTTAAAATAAAAGGATAAATTAAGTCTCATTAACAATCAAATTACCAAAGAAAAGTATGTTACTGTTTCAGATGTAAATAGTAATATCAACTAAAAACTTAAAATAATGAGATAAATGTATTCTCATTAACAATAAAATAGCTAAAGAATAATATGTTACTGTTTGCAAACTAAACAGTAACATCGACCAAAGACCCAAAATAAAAGTTAAATCAAATTTCATTAACAACTAAATTATTAAAAAAGAGCATATTATTATTTCATCTTCAAATAGTAATATATTACTGTTTCATCTCCAAATAGTAACATCAATTAAATATTTAAATTAAATGGATAAATCAAGTTTCATAAATAACTAAATTGCTAAAGAATAACATATTACTATTTATGTTACTATTTAGTTTCCAGATAGTAAGGTGTTTCCAGATAGTAAGGTGTTACTATTTTATCTCCAGATAATAATATTGATAAAAAATTTAAAATAAAAAGATGAATTAAGTCCTATTAATAATTAAATTGTTAAAAAAAAGCATGTTACTGTTTAGTTTCAAAACAGTAACATGTTATTATTTGATCTACAAATAGTAACATCAATTAAAAATCTAAAATAAAAAAATAAATTAGATCTCATTAACAATCAAACTACTTCAGAAATATATGTTACTGCCTGGATGTTACTATTTAGTTTTCAAACAGGAATATTGATCAAATATAAAAATATCAAGTCTCATTAATAATTAAACTTCTAAAGAAGAGTATGTTATTGTTTCATCTCCAAATAATAAAATGTTATTATTTAGCTCCTAAATAGTAACATTAATAAAAAAAACTCCAAATAATGTGAAATATCAAGTCTTATAAATAGTCAAACTGTCAAAGAAGAGCATATTACTGTTTAGTCTCATGATAGTAACATATTACTATTTTATCTCTAGATAGTAATATTAATAAAAAATTTAAAATAAAAGGATAAATAAAGTCTTATTAATAATCAAACTACTAAAAAAAAGTATGTTATTATTTTATCTCCAAACAGTATCATGTTATTATTTGATTTTAAAATAATAATATTAATTAAAAATTTAAAATAAATGGATAAATCATGTCTCATTAATAACCAAATCACTTAAGAAGTGTATGTTACCATTTAGTCTCTAGATAATAATATCGATAAAAATCTTAAATAATAGAAAATATCAAGTCTCATTAACAATTAAACTATTAAAGAAGAGTATGCTACTGTTTAGAGATACCAAACAATAACATTAATAAAAAATACTAAATAATATAAAATATCAAATCTCATTAACAACTAAACTGTTAAAGAAGAATATGTTATTGTATGGTTTCCAAACAGTAACATCAATGAAAAATTCAAAATAAATAGACAAATGGATTCTTTTTTTTTCAGTTATAGTTTTTTATATCTACTTGCATTTTTCCCCAAAAGATAACTTTGTTATTGTTTGAATTTTTATATAATAATAATTCATTCAGGATAATTATTTTTTTAAAAAAATAAAGTAAAAGAAACTAAATTTTTAAAAATGCTACTATTTTTGGTATTTATTCACATTTTTTCTCAAAAAGACAACTTTGTCATTGTTTGAATTTTTAAGATAACAATAATTCATTCAGGATAATTATTTTTTAAAAAAAATGAGGTAAAAGAAAGAGATTATTTTTTTTACTAATTTTATTTATTAATTTAATTTTTATAAAGTTAAAAATTCTTCAATTTTAATTTTTATAAGTTTTTGGTATTTTATTTTTTATTTTTATAAAATTAAAAATTCTTCTATTTAAATATGTGATAAGAAATGTTTCTATTTTAGTACTTTTTTTCTTTCCAATATGCACTTCAAGTATGTTGTTTTGTCTTATGGATATTGTGATAAATTGCTATTTGTGGGTACACTTAAATGAAAAAAAATGCACTTAGGGTCTTTTACTGTAATAAATTGTAACAAATGATACCGACCTAATTTTTTCCTAAAAATAATCACCCACCTACAGCCAATCTATATAGGTGTTGTAGCTACTTACGTGGAGTTATCATCCCATGCAAACACCCACTATTCAACTAAAATATCAAAAAAATTTACAAATGTCAATGTTTAATATAGTTAAGCGAAAAAAAGGTCATATTTGTGTATATTCTTATAATTGAAAGAAATGAAGGATTCTTATAAATTCAAAGTATAATTATTTTTGGTAAGTTCTTTCTAAGTGAACCTATACTTTTTTATATTTATTATTTTATATATTTCTTTAAAAAAGAAAGAGGCATGTGGGGTTATTTTGTAATTAGTCCTATTTTAGTAGGAAAACCAAAAAATTTGACTTCTATCAAAATCCTTTTGAGATAAGAATTTGGATAGTTTTTTTTTATATATATGTATGGCGGCCTTGGGTTTCGTAATATACATGGGTGTGAAGAATTTTTTTTTCACTTTTGATAAGCCAAAACAAGGTTCTATATTGGTAGAGCGTGAAATTAGAATTTAAAAGCACTTTATTTAACATGCAAAAATGGTTTATTTGCTTTTGAGAAGTTAAGTATGATAGAAGTTATTCCTCTTTTGGCTCACAAGATAGTTTCAAAAAGAGAAGAAATTTTATGCAATTTTTATCAAGTTGTACTAAAATATTTATCACCATATTTACTTAAATTCTTATTAAATTTAGGTATATTATTGCTGGTAATTTAGACAATATTGTGCATATTTTTTGTCAATTTTATTTTTCTCTATTAGTTAGTTTTACATAGTAATTTATGTTAATTATTATATTAATTTTGTTAAGAATTTTACCTATTTTGTTGAAGATTTGTTATACTAATTTTTCCTTAAAATTTTTAGAAAAACACTGTATGCATTATTTAACTAGTGAAAATTTTTATTGGATTAGGTCTCATGATTTTTTCTCTCATATTAAAGGGATTTTTATATTAAAAATTTCTAGTCTCTTGATTTATTTTTTTTGTAATATTTTCTAGTGATATATTTTATTATATATAAAGGAAAATTTGATTCTAGTAAATAATTTAATTTTTTGCTACATATTACTTTGGTAATTTTTCATAACAAATGGTATCAAAGCTTAAGCCCTGGTATATTCTACTTTTACAAAAATGGAGACTAATACAATTAGAATAGTATTTTTGGGTGGTGAAAATTATGCTTTTTGAAAAAAAAGATGAAAAATTCACTTTATGTGAAAAGTACTATTTACAGGTATTTGCTATTGAAAAAACTTGAAACTAAATCCAATTTAGAATGGGATCTATTGCACAGATAAGTTTATGGATATATCAAGTAGTGGGTAGAAGAAAATGTGTAGAATCATATTAAAAAGGAAACACATGCTCGTACATTGTGGATTAAACTTGAAAAGTTGAATGCCAAAAAGACTGGGAATAATAGAATATTTTTGATAAAACAAATTATGAACATAAAATATTAAGATAGCACTTCGATGATAGATCACTTAAATAAATATCAAAGGATTATTAATTAGCTTTTTGTTATAAGTATAAAATATAAAGACGAAGTTCAGGGTTTAATACTTCTTGATTTTTTACCAAACTCAAGGGAGACATTTAGAATGTCTATATTTAATTCTATCCTAGATGACATAATGACTATGGATATTGCTAAAAATGGCATCTTGAATGAAGAGTTGAGAAGGAAATCACATGGTTCTTCTTTAGAGCCAGATATTATGGTTATTGAGTTTTAGTAGAGAAGTAAAAGTTAAGGTAAAAGGAACAAAGATCAAAGCAAAAATAAATTTAGAAAAAGATTTGAAAAAATTAAGTGTCATTATTACAACAAAAAGATGTACATTAAGAAATATTGCTGGAAGTTAAAGAAAGATAATAAAAATAAAAATAAAAATAAAAGTCAGACAGGAAAAGGGAAAAGTAAAGAAAATGAAAGTGATGAAAATTAGGCTAATACAGCTATTGATCAATTTCTTTAAGTTCATGACAATAACATTGACAACCTTGTAGAGATTGAAATCATTAAGGTAATTGACAGTAGTGGTTCCACTCATATTACATATAAAAGGGAGATTTTTTCATCCTACACTTTTGATGACTTTGGAGATATAAGATTGGCTTATGATGGTGCAGTAAAGTATGCTAGTATTGGAGATGTCATTCTAAAAACATCTAATAGAATCAAATTAATCCACATATTCCAAATATTTAGTTGAACTTGCTTTTTGTAGGTAAATTTTGTAAGGAAAGTTATGCTAATTTTTTCTCACATGACTAATGGAGGCTTACTAAAGGTTTTATGGTTATGGTTAAAGAATCAAGGTATTCTACACTCTTCTTAACTTAATTAAAAGAGGTTATGTTATATAAGTAAAAAAAGAATTACTATTTTAGTTAAAAGAGATACATTATACGGGGTGTAGAATTTACATTTACAGAGGTGCGATCACTATTTAGCTGTAAAATAGAATAGAGTAGCTTTTAAAAATCATCTATCTTCTAAAAACTCAGAGATACTTGAATTAGTGCATTCTAATATGTATGGTCCTATAACTATAAGAAGATTTAGCAATTCTCTTTATTTTGTCACATTCATTAATGAATACTTAAGAAAGATATGGGTATACACATTGAAGATAAAAGACTAAGTGTTTTAGGTATTTAAACAATTTCATGCTCTAATTAAGAGAGAAACAAGGAAAAAGTTGAAATGTATATATACTAATAATAGAGGTGAATATTTTGGATTTTTCAATGCTTATTGCAAAGAACAAAGTATTAGACATTAAAAAACACCATTAAAGACTCCTCAATTAAATGGCCTAGCTAAAAAGATAAACAAAATATTAGGTGAGAGAGCTAGATGTTTACTTTCACATGCTAGATTGCTAAAAACTTTTTAGGATGAAGCTTTAAATATCGTTTTACATGATGTAAATTAGCCTCTATGTGTTCTTTTACAGTTTAAAGTGCCAAAAAAGGTTTGGTCAGGTAATGATGTTTTTCATGATCATTTACAAGTTTTTGGATGTAAAATATTTATGCATATTCATAAGGATGAGAAATCCAAGCTTGATGTGAAGACAAAGCAATGCATATACTATGTTATGGTAAAGATGAATTTGACTGCAGATTCTATGATCCTATTGAAAAGAAGTTAATCGGAAGTAAAGATACTATGTTTATAAAAGATCAAACATTGAAAGACATTAGTAAGAAAGAAGTGGTGGTGTCTCAATATAATGAATCATGACCTAACTTGGATATTATTCATCTAAGAGTAGAGTAGGATAAAGTTGAAACTCATAATTTTGATAATGATGTAGTTGATGTAGATAATCCCCCATAAAATGACAATAATGAATAATTAACACTAGAGGCTTCAGTAGTTGCACTCAAAAGATCTATTAGAATCAAACAACCTTCTATAAGATATATTGAAGATGAGTTTGTTCTTTTGATTGATAGGGGAGAGCTAGAATGTTATGAAGAGGTCATGAAAGATAAACATAAAAATGAGTGCATTGAAGCTATATAAGATGAAATTATTTGAATGTATTTATTTGAATCAATTATTGATCAATTATTAATTACTAATTTTTGTATGTATTTATTTGAATCAATTATTGATCACTAACTATGCAATTTCATATGCAATTAATTCTCATTTATTTCAAAATATAATATTAAATTAAATGAATATTTATTTTATAATAGCATAACCATAACATTTATAAGCGTATATATGTATATTTGTTATTGTTATAACTTTTTTTTATTATAATTTGATTGTATAATTGCAAAATTTTAATTTAAGCTTATTACTAATTTTTTTCCTACTTTAATAATTTAATTGTAATCCAATATATAAATATATTTTAAAATTTCTAATTTTTTATTACCCAAGCATCTTATATTATACTTTTTAAAAATTAATCAATTTTTTTAAAATTAATGAAACATATTAATGATGAGGATTTAAATTTAAGTATATATGTTATATATTAGTCATATTTTTTTAGCCCTACTATGCAGGTTTGTAAAAAAATCAATAACTTAAGTAAATCAATAATTATTCTTTACCTTTTTCAATGATAAAAATTTATAATAAGTAATATTTAAATAAAATATATAAATTATCAAATAGAAAACTGCTTGTGACATGCTAATTAATTTAGTCAGTAATTAAATAAATAAGAAATTGATGAATATTAATCTGATATATAACTATTATCTACCTTCCTTAATTATATAATATATAATAAATGATATATCAATAAAAGATATAATTTATTAGTTACAGAAAATATAAAATTTAAAAATAGAAAACTCCTTACAATGTATTAATTATTAATTCCAATTAACATTTAAATAAGAAAAAAATTATGAAAATTAATGGCTAATAATAGTCGTAATTGGGAAATTAATGGCTAATAATAATTATATTAATATTAATTGTAAACATTAGTGCAAAATTATAAATATTTGTAAAATTAATAGATGACATTAATTTAATTAATATAATTAGAATAATAAATATACAATATAGATAATAAATTGAAGAATATTTAATTTAATATGTTAATTCATAATTATAAGTTTAAAAAAATTCACAAATTTAATTTAATTTGATTATATAATGTGTTAATGCAAGAAAAGTCAAAATTTAAAATTCATCCAAAAGGAAATAAATAGAAACCTATAATGATTATAACAAAATTGAAAATCATACCATAAATTATAAAATGCAAATAATTGATGAAAAATGATATTCAAATAACATCGTATTTGAACTCATTCAATAAATATGTAATGTTTTAAAAATTAGAAAAATAATTACTATTATAAGTTATAAATACACCATAAAATTACAATAAATAAATATATAATGATTTAAAAGGAAGAAAAATCAACAATTATGGATTATGATACATTAAAATAGAGATAGAGCACAAGGAATATCAATAAAAATATAATCTTTATTTGAGGAAAATGTTATTAATGAGTAGAAATCATAATATCTTTGCATTGCTTGTTTTCTTCCTTTCAAACTCCCTTTTTAGAGAGTTATTCTTTTTAGCTACAACTAAGCACTTAGTGAAAACCCAATTTTAAGACAATACTTAGAAAGAAGAAACACAAAAATGAAGATTTATCTTTTGCTTATGACTTTACTTCGATAGAATTTGTTAACTAAAATCACATGAAAAAATTTATAAAAAATTAAAGTGAAATATAAAATATGCTAACAACTTATTAAAAAATTAACCTGGAGAGAGTGAAATAATGAGGAAGAAGATTCAAATTCTATATACTCAAACAAAAGAATAAAAAATTATCTCATTAATTGAATCAAACAAAATCCCCATATTATCAATAAAAATTATGGAATGTATTTGAAATTTCAAAAGAAAAAACCATAGAGAAAAAGAGATAAGAAAGAGAAAGAAAAAAATATAAGAGATTGAAAATTAGGTCAAGCCAAAAAAAAAAAAAGAATACAAATAAGTTTAACATTCTACAATATGAAAGATTGAAAAGTGTGATTTTATATAGAAGTAGTACCTCAAAAAAAAAGAAATTTTAAAATAAATTGTCGTGGAAATTGAAAATCTCAAATCAAAAGAGTGAAGAAAAGTGAAACTTAGAAATGTAAAAAGAAAATGGAAGAAGATGGAGATTAGTGAATAAATAGACATTTTCATCATAGGAAAAAAATATCTATCGGTAGGAGATTCTTTAAATTCCACAATATTCAATAAATAAATTAATGACCATCAATAAATTGAAAATGATAAAAAAAATTATCTAATTGAAAATGAAAAAAAAAATTAATGCCAAAGCTACCACTCATATCATAATTTGAAAAAATAATTCATAGAAGAAGTTCGTCTTTGACATTCTTAGAAGTTATTGATATAGTGAGTTGTAAATATGAATATGAATGAACTAACATATATTATTTTTCAAAATAAAAATTGCAAACAAAGTAGAGATTATAAATTTAATCAAAATTATTAATGCAAATCAAAATGATTAAGATCATGCAGATTATAAAAATATAATAAATAAGGAAAAAAAGTAGGGAGATTATTCGAAAAAGAAAGAAAATGAATGAAAATTAAAAAATTCAGTAAATTAAAGAACAAATTAAAGAGATTATAAAAATACAATAAATAAGAAAAAATTAGTAATTTTTTTAAATTAATATAAATTATTATATATAAATAAAATATTTAATTTTTTATCTTGATTGCCCGAGTATGGCTCAAGGCAGCACAATTTTCATTGAGACGGAATGACAAATTGATACATAATAAGTTATGAAAATGATATTTATCATAATAAGATAAAAAACATTACAACTAATGTATAATATCATATAATATTAAGATATTAAATAACCAATTATAAAATTTCTGTTTAAAGAGGACCATACCACAATTAAAACATCAAGCAGTAAGAAAGAGAGCTGTTTGAACACAAAGAATATTATGGAACAAAAATAATTTTACTAATTAACACTATTCTTTCTCCAAAGTACCATATATAATGTTTCTAACACATAAGCTCGACAGAAAACTTTGCTGCAGAATTATATATAAGAACAAGAGGAATGTTAATTTTTGTTTTCTTTTTTATTTGTTTTTGGGTTGATTTAGGAAGAAATTTCCAATTTTTTTTCTCCTCTTAATACAAATTGTTTCGGTGTACATATTATTAGTATAAATAAATAGTAAAGGACATAATTGATATCAAAATTTTCTTAGGAATGAAATTGATATAACTTCAATCTGATCAAAATACATACTTAATCTGTATAATATTTGAAATACAGTTGCTGCCTTTGTCTATTTTTAAAGAACAGAAGAGTGAATTTAAGCTTCATTACATAATAGATGTAATATATGTGTTCGATGAAAGGAGAGATGTAACATATGCATTAAAAGTAAGATTCATAATTAAATTTTAAATGTAAATGAATAATATATAATCATACTATATGTACTAAAAATGAGATTTGAAATTAAGTTTAAAATATAAATAAAAAATTGTTAATTGAATATATGATGATGAAACAAATTTATGAAATTCAATCTAAAAAATATAAAAGATTCCTGATACAATTTTATATGCTACTTTCAGTGCATATAGCATTTCTGTGCAGGCAACAGTGGTGCCGGATATACATGTCCCTTAATAAACATGTTTGCATAGAGACTTTGATACCAGGTAATAGTTTACTTCCATGCATACTATATTGCAAAAATTTTCCCCTTGCTTCCGGTTTTCACTATTGTTTTGGCTGTTAACTACAAAACACAACTTGAACAACAGAAAACTGACCTCCCAAAATTTTACTCAATGCCAGGTTACAGATCAAATCCAACATCATTTAGAGAAAAAAATAAAATAAAATCGTTGATTCTGCGAGGAGCAAGATAAGTTCTTAGAGTTATCATTACAGCTGATGCAAGAAGAATTGATCAATATGAAGCATTCTAAGACACCCCACTATTTTGCCAATAATTATCTGAGTTGTGCAATAATTTACAACCGAACACGTGCACATTACCATAAAAGGCATCCAATTTTACTGTTTACCAAGGGAGACAGAAAATTATTATTGTAGCTGGGGATTTCATTAACACAATTAGACAAGCAGGCAAGAATTACAGACAACAAAATTACTTGTCTTTCAGATTTCAAGTTGTATGTCAAGATAATAGCACACATGACATGATCCACAAGTAACTCCAAACCCCATCCAAAAATAAATACGAAGTTGAGGCATAAGTATATTCAGACATTAAGGTAGAAAATTACATAATGCAGATAATTCTACACTAAAGGGTTATTCAACAAAACCCGATACACCAAAGCTCCTAACTTCTTTCCCATTATGGTTGAGTTATTACTCAGACTTGCACGTGAATAGAAGGAAACACTTTGCTTCTGTTTTTGATAATTTTTTATATGAGACGATAATTCGACATCTATTCAGGTTCAAGTTAACACGCTAACTTATTTAAAAATTTATTTTAAATTTTTAAGAATTTTATTTGAGAAATAGTTAATAATTTAATAATAAATAAGTATATATAATAAAGATATAAAATTCTTATGTTAATAAAATGATAATAAAGATTTAAAATAATATTTTATTAATAATTAAAAATATTTTATAAAATAATAAGTAATTAAATTTAATAAATAATATTAAAATATAAATTTTATTAATTAAAATTATTAAATAGGTTAGATAAATGACTCATTTTAACACATTTAATACATGAATTAATTTAAATGATACAAATTATTACCCCTAGTTTATTAGCATATTGTTATTAAAAGTAACTTTTTTTATTTTAAAAAAATAAAAGAATTTATTTAATAATTTATTTTTAGAACCTATTTTTAAAAATTATAATTCCAAATATATAACTTAAAAAAATAGGTTTAATTTTTAGTTATTTTTTGAACTTATTCCTTTATACTTGATATTAATTTTGTAATTGAATAAAATATTTTCTTATTTACAACATCAATCATGTTCCATTTTTTATTTTTCTTTAATTCAAAAATAATTTTTAAGAATAAAAATAAAAAATATATTCAAGCACCAGTCACCCATTATTTTTTATTTTTTTAATTTAAAAATAATTTTCTAGAATAAATTTTGAATATAAAAATAAAAATATATATAAATACATCTTTAAATTCTCAAGTTAGAATAAGTACAGCATTTCATCAAAAGTAACTCTGATAGCTAAACAATAAATAAGAGTTTCAAACAAATAGTTACGAAAGTGCACACTGGCTGTTTTGGTTCAAAACCAGATGCAATCTGCAGTCAGTATAATCCACCGGATTTTAACCTTCAAACAGATAAGAAAACGCAAACATGAAAGGATACGAGAAACATATGAGATTGACGAGTTTTTATGACTGTCTAGTAAAACCGGTATTAACAAGGAAAAACACGGCCAACAGGCCATTAGCAAGACAGATGTCATTATTTTATTGATTAATAAACTAGGGTGGTTACCCTGAAAAGGAGAGCGTCACAGTCTTGCCCTTTTTCTGAAGAGCAAAAAATGACACATTATTTGAAAAAATAATTTTTTACAAACAATAATAATATTTTAACAAATTCAATAATATGGCAATATATAAATAAGTAATAATATAAAATTCATTTACAATAATAAATCAATTTTAAGTTATTTTTAAAATGCAAAAAAGTTTGGCGAGGTGTCTATTCCCTTCACAAACAAGCCCTCAGCCAAGGCTTAATCCTATTCTCTAGTATTGTGAGATATATTCATACATTCAAGCACCACGAACGTGTTGCGAGACAGATATACAAATTTCTTTGTTCTTTTGGTTGCAGACAACTCAGGCACAGGATCTTGTCAGCGTTCATCCGATCCAAAATACTATAGATTCCTCAGAATAAAACCCGGCTCTCCTAGAAAAGCCATTGTGTTATTCGAAAAAGATACTTCCAAACCACAGCCAAAAGCACTTCAGTTTTTATTTTTCTACTCTACTGCAGGTGGCTGGCTAATTGAAAGGGCAAAAAGGCCACCCTTGTTCTGTTTGATAGTACTGCCATATATAAAAATCAATGCATCTATTAAGACTACAATGCTTTAGTCATGTTGCTTCAGAATTTCTTCTCAAATTTATCTTGGGGTCTTGTACGACGGTTTCAAGCACAAGACATTCACCTGCAGAATCACAAAAAATATTCAAAGACCTCTTGCATAGTTTCATGCAAATTTGGACCTGGTAAAGTTAGCACTCACTAAAAAAGTGCTAGGGATTGTATTTCCTTGTGTTGTAATGCTGCAAATTTGCTGTGATAAAGGTCTGCAAGCCCCAAAATGTCTGGAACAGAGTTGGGTTAGCAACAGCTGATAGCATCTCAAATCCACTGAATTAGTAACAGCAACAGCAGATATGGTCATGGTCTGGCCCTTGGGTTATCAAACGTTAAACGGAAAGAAATTGACATTATCCAGCGTGCTAGTACACTTGCATTATGCTGCAGCAAAAAGACCAGAGGAGAGCTCCAATATTGTGCTACTGAAGCAAATCAGCAGAACGCACCACTAAGCAATCCTCTAATTATCTACTGCTAAACTTAACGATGCCTTGGTTCCAGTCACCAAGAGCTTAATGCCCTCATATCTATTGCATCAAATCCACGCGACAGAATTGGACTTTACAGTCTAAGCTTAAAGTTAAACCATTTAAGAAGCCTTCCTGAAAGAATTTTAGAACTCCATACTTTCTAATATCGTCTCATTTCATCTATGAACTGACAGCCATCTCTAACCACCAACCAGATCATTTCATCTTAATATCTGGCTCATGTTTTGCTGCAAATGCTAAGGTTGAAAAGAGTGCCTTCTGGGCTGAGTTTGAGACATATTTATGATGTCCAGATGCTAGGCTTTCTGAAGATTGACCTAACACAAATGGAGATAGTGGAAGCCAAGACAATGCCCCAGTAGACATCTGAGAATTATCAGATTCCTTTACTCCCTCTTGGGTGGATTTACTAAGAATGTGGTGCGGATGAGAGGTCAAGCTACATTGTATATCAGTAGCAGATTTGTCTACAAAAGCTTTTCCAGGAAAATCTGAATTCATTCCTCCCGCAGCAGATTGATGTTTTTTTAAACTCTCATCTGAGAAAAAAACAGTCTGCAGTACACTCTGATTCGATGTATCACCAACTTTGCCATGGTCATCCTTATTTAAAGATAAACTTGACGGTTCAGGCAAACCAAAATTTTCTAATTGAAGCAACTTGATGTCATTTTCCTTATTCAAAAAGGAGCTAACAGAAATTTTGGAACTGGAAAGATGCCCTTTTCCAAATGAAAGAAAGTTAATTCCCTTAGGTGCTACTGCAGGCATTTTCTTTGGAGTCCCCTCCAAATTTTGGGTTGTCCCAGATAGAATTTTGTCTGTATGGGTCTTGATTTGGACAAGACTCTCCTTGGCAGCCACCGTGCCTTGTTCAAGTGTGCTAGTGCTAGGTTTGGATGATGATGATTTTGAAACATTGATAAAACTAATTCCTTTGGGTGCCTGTGTAAGTGGTTTCCTTACCACGTCAGCTGTCTCATGTTTCATATTGATGGGAGGATGAGTTCCCCCAGAATCAGACAAGTGGCTTTGCTGAGAAGTATTACAACCATTGACATGATGCGGCTTACTAGAATTTGTATTTACAGGCAAAAGTGAAGGCTTCAACTCTGACCTGCATTCATTTGAAGCAGGAGAAATATCCTCCTTGGTTGGCATCTGAATTGCAAAGAGTCCATTTCAATCCACGTTAATTCACAAAACATCCGTATATCATAAAGAAAAGCCCAACTGATATATCGTTTGTATTAATTATAAAATGTCATTTACAAGAAGTGAAGTAACAGAAAGTGGATTTGCTACCTTGTGTGAAAACAAACATGCATCACCTCTGCTACAAGAACCTTTGGACACAAAATTGCTACAAGGGTACTTGGAGAGCTGATGATCAAATGGGCATTCATCCCCTTTCATGCAAGAATGACGTGCAAAATGACAGCATGGCTGAAATTACAAGATGAATGATACTTTGTAAAGTCAGAGACTAATTAACAGGAAAGCATGTTTAGTGAACTGACAGAAAAAGTAAAAAAATAAAAAATAAAAAAAATCAAATAATAATACCTTTGATTTTGTCAAAGGCACTGTATCATGTGAAAATTTGCACTTGTCACCCTGTCAAAATATTTGTGGGCAAAGAAAATTAGATAGTTAGCGGTAATAGAAATATATTGTAAAAAATGCATAGATACACAACCTTCAATCATAAATTGGACACAGATAGCTTACTTTTACACACTAAAATTGAACATACTTCCAGGAGTGCAGACTAACTGATAGTTCAAGGGATCACATATAACGCACCAAAAAGGATGTATTAAAATTGGATATCCTCTACAGATTCTCAAATTGATATTTTTTCTTTCAAAAATTTACATAAATAACAAACAGGTATTAAACCTTCCCCATAACTTCAATTGTTCTCTAAAGAGATGGATTGTAGTAATACACCCAAATATAAATTGGCTTCATGAAATTTAACTTTAAATACCATAACTCTCTTTCTACTCTTGATACATGAAGTATAGTAATAAAATACTGAAAAAAGCCCCCTCACAGTAAAGTGAAACCAAAAACTACATGTACTAACAAAGATAACAGAAAATGAGCTATCCTATGCGTGTATAGAAAGCCTTGGCCAAAACCCTGTTTTGCTACTCCACAAAATTTATTTCCTATTTCAGACATGATACTTGAAATTCATTTCAAAGTTACCTCTTTTCATCTGTGTTGAATGTGATGATGCAGATGCTAATATGACATATTAAAGTGCTGTTTTCAATAACTGGCAACATGAGAAAGTGAAAGAATGGCAGGGGAGCTAAACAGAACAGACACATCAACCATTAGTGGGGCACTTGTATAAAACAAGTCAGATTAGCATCACTCTTATCATTTTCAATACTAGATGTTGGAAGGGAACACTTGAAGAGGGAAAAATTGTGGAATATTAAAATAGGGATTTGAACAAGCAAACCAAAATGATTTTTGAACAAGAATTACAAAATTGAATTGCATGAATAACCTCATAGCACTTTCCCTTGAGATAATGGCGGCAGTATTCAACAGGTTTTGGCTTCTGTACTGGAAGCAGCTTCAGCCTTTTTACACCAAGTTGTCTGTTCTTTTCTGCTCGCTTCTTCCGCTTTTGTTGCTGCACAACAAAATTTGATAAATGCAGAAATAAACCAAGTAGTATTACAAACATATTTATGGATTTTGATCCCCAAATAACATGAAAATATCAATTCATAAGAGGCAAGTTCAAAGGAGTTCCAATGTTCCTGGTAAAATCAATGCCAGCCCAAGTTGCATGTTTGGATACTGCCCAAAATTAACTTTGGAATATAAAGTAGATGAGTTTAGTGTTTTGGTAGTCCAAATCTAAGATTCCTTTTGCTTCAAAATTAAGAGATACTTACGCCCACTTCTTCTACTCTAGCTTAGTCCTTCTTCTTATTTTCCATTCTTAACCTTACTCTTTGTATTGTACTAATACTAATATTTTAATACAATATTTTATATCTTTTCAATTGTTTCACACTCAAAAGTAATTTTTCCTCACACAACTACACAACTTCCAAAAGCAATTTTAAACCTCTACTCCCAAACATGAAACCTATCCTACAAAAGGCAATGACTACAATACACCAGCTTATGGTGCATCACTAGCTTTAAATCATTAGATTTTATTAGTATTGCATAGATCAATAAATCCAACCCTTTAAATCTAGTGGTGTACCACAATAATGGTGTGTTGAAGTCTTTCCCCCCTACGGAACTAATTATTCCGAGGGTATTTTTTCTATCTGTTATCCAAGCAAGCCCTTAACTCACTTCAAAATTAGTTTTACATTAATAAGGTTAAAAAAAAATTAACAACAATATCTGAAGGATACCTTCCTTTTAGCTTTCCTTGCCTCAGTAAGTGGACCACGCTTTTTCTTACGGTCAACACCAGCTTTCTGCAGCAGATGATGAAAATTTATGTTATTAATCAGTGGTCATGCACCCCCAAAAAAAAAAAAGAAGAAGAAGAAGAAAAAAAGCTGAACATAATAGATGGATCTAACATAAGTTATTATAATTAAACCTGAATTCACAAGGGCTACGAATAAAAGGAATACAAACTTCATGTCATTACAATTTTCATGCATGCATGTGCATAACAGAGCAGCATGTAAGCAGATACATCTACATACAATGGAAACTGAGTTTATTGATAAAAGGGGTAAAGCCAGGATCTCTCATCTCAAGGGTTAGGTAGTAGGTCCAAAGCAATACAGCCTAAGAGCTAAAAGGGTAAAAAAAGAATGACTGCCTTTGGATCAAAATCTTTCCTCACCAGATGATGCTTCCTATGATAGATGTAAAATGTAGCTTGTTATAGCTAAAACAAATGAAGCATATCACTTTTAAACTTTTAAACAGTTCTATTTACAGGCTATGTTACCATACCACTGACAGAATGAAAATATTCCCATGTCATATTTTACCAAAGTATGCAGGCAAAACCACACCTTAGCTGTGGATAAGTTCCCATCATCTCCAGTATCTTCTTCTTCTGACAACTGTCTTTGCAGGACTTGGTTGTAAGCCAAAGCTGCTGGCAAGTTGGCAACCCCTTTACCTTCATCGTTGCTGTCTTTACTCTTTGCAGGCTCTGGCACCAAACCATAATCACCTGTTTTTTCAGATCTATTAGCTTCTCCAGGCTCGACCACCTCAACTCCACATACCAACCATTTCCTCTCACTTTCCCTAGGTTCTACTTCACTGTCATTTGTGTCTTGAAGTTCATCGATTATCAAGGAAGCAGATTTGTAATCTCTTTCAGCATTCCGAATATTACAAGGAGATATTATGTTTTTTTCAGTTACAATTTTTGGCCTCATAATCTCATCTTCTATCCTCTGCGGTGACATCGAAGTATCAACAGAAGACATATATGCTAAATTTTCATCCATTCCAAGGTCTCCAGAAATTTCTCCCTCTTCTACATCCACACCATCAATCATGGGACTGGAAGAAGTTACTGCATCATTGCCACAACTTAATTCCCTTGATTGCTCTTCTGTGTGATGCATCTCATCCTCAGCATCCAAACTACCAGTGTCAAGCAACAACTTCCTGTCTCCACCTGATTCATTTAAATTTGACATTTCACTAATCATATCTTGATTTAAAGAAATGCTAATTATTTCAGTATCCTTTTGAAAATGGTGTTCTCCTTCCTCAAACTCGCTCTCTTCACTAACAGGAGGAGGAAAACTTCTTGCAGCAAAAGCTGGTTTTGCTATTGCCATTTCCTTTTGCTGTCTTTCATGATTTATGTTACATGCACTAATTTCCAATACAGAGTTTTGTTCATTTATGCTGGATTTTGAAATGTTAGCACTTAAAAAAGATTGAAAACCTTCTGAAGCATGTTGATTAAATTCTCCTTTGACTGGTGATTCACCTGAAGGTCCAGATTTGTTCAAATTAGACTGTTCAAATTCAAGACCCTCTAGTCGGTTATCCATCAACTCAACTTCACTACTGCTATTCTGTTTCTCAAGTAGTCCCACATTTGGCGGGCTTAAACCACTGTCACAAACAAGTTTTTCGGATCCTTTAACAATCTGCTCCAATTCATCCATTAACTTCTGTTCCTTTGTCATATCATGTGCTTCAGGAGATACCACCCCACCACTCTCATGTATCATCATATCCTGCCTTCTTGAAGAGCCCTCGTCATCCTGTAATCCCATCATAAGCTCAATATCATCTACAGCCATTTTCATATCACTCAACTCCCCCCCCTCGACACCAACTCCTTCAAATCTCTCAGGTGCATTACTTTTTGATGAAAATACGGGATTATTGGGACCAATAACATCAGGGCCAACAAATTTAAGGCGTTCAGATTCCCTTTCCTCGTTTTCTCTCCCCATTTTATCAACGCCATCATCTTGGGGGAAAAAAATCAAAAAGGGTTAAAGCAATGAGAACTGGACTATTAAATTGAAAATTTTTACAGTCCAAAGCAATGTAGTACTTACAAAACTTTAAATTCTTACTACATAAAACAGAAATCAAATTGTTACATGAGGGAAAAAAAAAAACAAACAAACAACCGAATGCATAAATCGTTTTTCTTTTTCGTTTACCATGAGTTTTTGGCTCCTGAGTTGCAGTATAACTCTGAGGGGAACGACATAGCTTGGAGTTCTCGTAGTCGTAGCAGTGGGAGAGGATGGTAAGCAGAGTACTGTAAGTTCGGCTCTTGAGATGAGATCGGCGATAACGAGGGAAGGCAATTTCGTTTTCGGAGGACTTCGAAGTTTGCAATTGAGCTTCCTCCATTGCAACCAAAGCTGAAAGGTTGGCGGAGTTATCAATCAGAAATTCCGCGGAGGACTTTCTAAAAACCCTCTCCTTTGTAGGCACCAACCGCCAGTGACGTAGAGAACCTCCGTATCTAATGCCGGTTGGGGGTTCTGAGCATTGTCGTTTTTGTCGGGGCCCTAAAGAAGCTTTAGTCGTTTTGCTGGCTCCAGGACCAACCTGACTGAAAATAATTTTTCGAATAAATACATGAATCTATTAAATTAGAAATTTAATATAACCTATTTCCATTGTTCAAAATTCATACAAATCTATATGGCATCGATTGCGAAAATTTTACCGTTAACATATGTACTGTTGCAAACTGTTTGTGTATCAATTACCCTATGCTTGGCTAAGATGAAAATAGAAAAAAATTAAAATTAATTTAAAAAGAAATATAAAGAAGAAAAATTTTCAAAATTTTAATGTATATAGTTAATAATAATACAAGAATTTTTTTCCCTATATTTTGTACCAAGCATGAGATTAATCTTTTTAAGACGGTGCCAGCTATGCCCCTCGTATTCAAATTTTGAAGTGATATTATAAGGTTAAAAATTAATAGATTAAAATTATTCAATCATAAATATTTATTTTTGAATAAATATAATTAAAAAATTTTAATTTAATCAATTTTTAGATTGCCACATAATTCTAAATTTTAAAATTTTAAGATATCATAAAATTTACTTTTTGAAATATAAAAGAAGGTTTTATATATTTATTTATAATAAAATTATAATTGTTATAATCATTTAAATTTATTACCTTTTTTTTCTTTTTGCTATCATTACTCAATTTTTATGCTTTTCTTGATTAGAAAAAGAAAATATTTTTTAAAATTTAATTACTTCTCTTATTTATACGAAGAGAAAGAGAAAAAAAGAAAATTTAGAATCAAAATATTTTATTATAATTTTATAGTCATTTTAAAATTCAAATTTTCCCCTTCTTAATTTCTCCTCCTATTTTCTCTTCAATCAAATAAGAAGTTAAAAAGCCATAGAAAGATACATAGAATATCTTTAGATATGTTTCTTATTTTTATATTTTTAAAAGTTTGTTTTTAAAAATTATCTTTAAAAACTATTTTTAAATTAAAAAAATAAAGAATAGAGAATGATCAATATTATAAATAAAAATATATTTTATTTAATTATAAAATTGATATCAAGAATAAAAGAATAATTTTTAAAAATATCTAAAAATTATTTTTGAATTACACATTTAGAATTATAATTTTTAAAATATATTTTAAAAATAAATTATCAAATAAATTCTTTTCTTTTTAAAAATAAAAAATTATTTTTAAAAATAATAAACAAATATGTTCATAATTTCTTAATAAATAAGTTAAATTTTATAATAATCTAAAATTTTCAAAATATATTATAATATAATAATTTAGAAAAATATTATATTAAAATTATTTGATAATATTTATTAAAAATAAATTATTATAATTAAATAATTTTAATATAATAATTCTAAAACTTATTACTTCATTCTAAATTTAAAATTTTTTAAAATAGTGTAGCAAGCACTAATAAATTACTATTAGGCGTGAAAGTGCTTTTTAACTTATCTTTCAACTAAAGAGCATGGCATCCTAGGGATTGATAATAGCCATAAGAAAGGGGAAAAAAAATAATATGCTCTAAAAAGTGGTGCATTAGTGTACCATAAGATTGATAATGGGCATGCCATCTTGGTATTGTTGCATGCAGTCTCTCAACTAGGTGTTACAAGTATTATAAATTATAATAAAGCCCTAACATTAATTTTATATTACAAATTTGAAAAGAGTGTTGTTTTGGGTCATGTAAGTCATAGAACTTAGCTAATAGTCTGCATTGTTAGATACCATAGAAGATCAATGGAGAAAAAAGTCATCTTCAAAGGTCGGAAGGGTGTCATCAGCAGCTAATGCGAAGGAATCAGAGATTGTTAATTGAAGGCAGCAGTAATGAGAAGAATATAATAAGTAATGACAGTGGTATTTTAAGTAGATGATTACTCATCAAATAACTTAATTTTTGGTTAGTTAGTCCACTATCAACAAGGAATGGTGATAAGTTTAGCTGGGAGGACGTGGGCATTGTTTAGACGATGAAATCATCAGTGAAATCTTGACTGACCAAATTTAGGATTGGAACTTCACCATTAAGATGTTCCTTAACCCAATTTGTAACATCATAGACCTTATCTTAAATAGAGATTTATAAATCTCCTAACTTATTGTGCTTTAGAAGATCCTCAAAGGTAATGTACTTCTTCTCACCCACCATTGGTGGCTAAAAAATCCAACCTTTACAAAAATAACAACACAAAACAAGAAAAGATATAAACCTAGAGTCTCAAAATGATTCATAAAGAGATATAGATATGAATCAAATTCTCTTAAATAAAAAATGAGGTTGTTTTGTTTTTAACAAGAACAACCCCAATAAAAGGATTTCTTTAGGGTAACAATGTTCTTTTATACCCATTTCTCATACGAAAAATAGAGTGGAGATCAAAATTTACATTTATAATTCATAGTTTTATTGGAGTTATTTTACAATTAATCCCCACTACATTACCCATATGCACTTCTTGGCAATCATAGGATCTTGGCTGTCCATTCAGTGGTGCACTATAATCCAATCCATATATACATAAAATCATATCCCCTACTAAATCATGAAAACGGAGTGCCAATACTGAAAATCCACACTTACTTCTAAGTTTACTACTAATCCAAAAGCAACAAAGTGGAAACTAGCAGAATTGAATATAATACTAATTATTGCAATTTTGATGTAGAAAATAGTAGAAATATAGTACTAACTTTTACAATTTTGATGTGAAAACACACGATCTATGAAGCAATTTTACAACTCTATTATATAAAAAGATTGGATCACTTGAGATTATACTTTGTCTCTTTTAAATTGTAAGATGTATTTTAAAAGATAAAATATGTCATCATAATCATAAATAAAAAATAAATAAATAATTATAAATTTAAAAATTATTTTTTATTTTTATTTATAAAATTATAAATTATTATTTTTTATTAATAATTATATTTTAAAGTGTAAAATACACTTTTGAGAAAATCTGTATTACACTTGTGTTTGGGATTGGAAGATCGTGAAAGCGGTCAATCAAAACGCTCTCAGTCAAATACCAGAAAAACTCAAATTTCTTTTGAAAACAATCACATATCAACTTGAATTTGTTGAGGTCGAAAACAAATCACCGAATTGCCTAACCCATTCTGCAATTTGCGTTGAAACTTAGTGCTGTGATTTGTCTTTGATATTTTTACTTCGCCTCCTCTGTCAGCGCCGGAGTTGCATTACTATTATTATTATTATTATTATTTGCTTGCTGCGAGTGCGAATGATTTCGATTGCGGCTTCCCTTCGTTGATTTGCAGCGGATAAAACAACCAAAGGAGAAGGCCCACACAAAACGCAGAAGCACAGGACCGCAGAATGCGACATCGAGTGACTTCTGTACTTCTTTTATTTATTTATTTTCTTGGTTTTATAAATTAAAACGTAGGTGAATTCTAAGGTGCCCCTAGTGGTATCAAACCCGGGGTGGTGTGACAAAATACAGACCATTGGATGAGATTACTAAGTCAATGTTAAGACTTTTGTAATCTCATCCAATGGCTTGTATTTTGCCACATCACTCCGGGTACCAAACCTTAGGGGCACCATAGCAAGCACCACGTATATTAATTTTAATAATCTATTTTACTTTCATATATTCATTTCACTTAATTTATATTGATATATCGACAACAAATTATACTTTACTCAATTGGTTATTTGAATTTTTATTTTCTATGTATTTCATTGTTTAATTTTTTTAGTTTCATGTATTTATAAAAATTTATATTTTGCCCAATTTGATTGTAATTTTATGAATTAATAAAATCCATATTTAATTTTAATTTTACATATTGACAAAAATTTTAAATGCTTACATGTATTTTACTCATTTTAATTTTTAATGTTGATAAAAATTTATATCTTGTACGGTTAAATGATTGGATTTTTAGTTTTATGCATAATATATTCATAGATTTTTTTCTTCAATTTAGTTGTAGTTTTATGTATATTGTATTCAATTTTATTTTATTAATATTTATGTTTAAATTTTTACATGAATCCCATGTTTCTTGTGATTTCCAATATGTTGTGCGCTTTTGCATGCTTGTGTCCGTGTTATAATTTATGTAAGAACTTAATACATGGTCTCACAATTTCACTTAAGATCATATGAAAAACAATCTTAAAACCCCTTTTTAGATCTTAAATAGGATTCATGACTTTGACAATATTATATATTATAAAAATTATAAATGATGTTTGTGTTTAAAAAAAAAAGGAAGCATAGTAAAAACTACTCGTATCGTTGCTGTATTAGAAGAAATATAGTAGCTTATTTAGTCAAAGAGGATGTAAATACAATAATCTCAACACCATTTTTCAATAAATTTAATGTATTACATGATAATTAAAGGTGTTTATAAATTAGATTGTTGGATTTCGAGTTAAGTCTTTTATGTATAATTGTATGAATATAATTATTTGAACTCCCCGCCCATTTAGCTTTTAAAAAGTGGGTTCAACCCAACTAGATTAAAATTACATGTCTCAAGTTTGAATGCAAAATTTTGATTATTTATTATTATTATTATTTTAAGTAAAAATAATTTTTTATATAAAAATATACATCTAAAATAAATAATAAAGTATTTAAATATATAAAATATTTAATTATATTAAATTAAAAATAATTTTTTATGTTAAAAATAATTTAATATAATTATTTTTGTAATATATAATTGTATTAATAAACATAAATTTATATAGCTGAAGTGGGCCAAATAAATCCGATTTATATAATTATAATTCAAATTTAGCTCGATTACTAATCAAGAGAAAAAATCTATTTAGTATTTGAATTATAAAAAGAGATCAAACAATTCATCTTTTTAGAGTCAAAATTATCAAGTTAGGTGAATAATGATATCTTTAAACAAATGATAAAATAAAAAGTTACTAGAGGTAGTACATTAGCAAAAAGAAATTAAATTTCAGGCCATGTCTGATTCGAACATATTAAGGGCTTGGAAACGAAATGAAAAAATCAAATCTTTTATTATGTGTTTTGGTTCACATGAAACTACTATTACCCTTACTTACTTCTAACAAGTTTCCCTATTAGATTCTTTATATTTTCTTAAGGTTCACCATTATTATCATTATTACTATTGCTACTATCATCAAAATTGTCATTGTCACACCACTAACACCACTACCATTGTTATTGTTGCTTTCACTATTACCATTGTCGCCGTAACCTATGATACTCGAGTTAATATTTAATTTCTTTTGATTTAAATTTTTCTATTTTCAAGTTATGAAGTGTTTATTTTAATTAATTATGTTATTTAATTTTTTTATTTAAATAATTTTTGAATAATTAAATTAAATAATTTATATATCTTATTGTTTGAATTTTACTTATTTTACCTCATAATAAAATTTAAGAATTTAGTATTTTCTCAATAATGTGAAAATTATATTCAATAGTGACTTTTGCACCAAGCTAGGCATATTTAATAGTTGTAAGTAGTGATTTATGAATATGTGTGTGTGTGTTTTCCTATGATTTTCTTAAAAGTTCATAGAAGTTTAAAATTTCTATTTTGTTTTGAATTTCTAAATTTATTAGAATGCTATAAGAAGGGAAGAAGAAATCAAATTGGAGATGGGTGGGAGCATCTTGGATCGAATCATTACCCAATATGTAAATGGGTTGACTCATACTTATGAAATTTGCCTCATGTTTTTAAAAGTTCAAGTAACAAGATTTGAGTCATTTGGATGAGCCCAGTTAAAATAGATTTAGAAATTATATTAACATATTAAATTTAAATCCAAAGCTAAGATCTAATTAGGGTGAGGTTAGTAATGAAATAAAGGGTTAGGATTTAGTTAAGTCGATGGTCAAACCACTTAAGAAGCATAGAAATATTTCCCACAACTCCTTTAATGAAAATTTTCTCAGCTTTCCCTTTCCAGAAACTCACTTTTCATTTTCTCTCCCCTTTTCCCTTTTCCAATTTTTCTCTTAAATTCCTGCTGTTTCTTTTGCACTTTTGGCCGCTACATGCCATGTTGTGCCTATATGCATCACCACTAGCTACAATAGCTCCTTCATGCAAAAAGAAGCCATAGAATGCTCTTTTGTTCATAACAATGCATGGTGTTAGCTTCTTTCTATTTTTTGGCAAACCTAACACTTCCAAATGTCAACAAGCTACTAGCAACCTCTATGGAAGGAGGTAAGTCTTATGAAATCATAAAACTATAACATTATTATGTGATTAAGCTTAAATAAAAAAACCCTCATCTATGATTATATTTCTAGTTTTCTAAAATAGTGTTAGAAATACACGAATGTGATGATTTGAATGATAGAATGGTATAATTAAAGCCTAGAATAGGATTTTTAAGAAAGAAAATAATTAGTATTTATATACTTATAGATTATCCTTTTAAGTTGACAATAGGTGAAAAGAAAGAAGAATATGAGCACTTTTGAATTCTTAGAAAGAATTAGCATATTGAGATAAGTGTATATCTTACCTTAAATTAAGATTTTACTTAATTATCATATATCGTTTTATTGTTTATGCCCAAATCATATTTTTCATGAAAATGTGTAGTTTATTAGATGTAACTCTAGGTTTTAATATGTTTACACATGAATAGCCGTAATATTGGTTATTAGTTATTGTTTAACACATGGTAATGTTTTATGTTAAATCTCATGAATCGAATAATATTTCCATTGAAATAAATTGTTAATGTTAATTATTTTCGTGGGGTTATATAATGAAGGCATAGCATCGTTGTTATTAAATTGTGATGTATTGTAGCAGTATTCATATAAATTTGTTGATTAATGATTAATAAGCAGTTTGTTGCCATGTATAGAAAGCATGGAATTGTCATCTAATATTATTATCAAAATTATATTAAGAATGTGTTAATGAAATAAATTACAAACCTTAATATGACATGAATAATGCCATCAAGCATGATTAATTGGAAATGTGATAAAAAGAGATAATATATTGAGATTATAAAATAGTATTAAATTTAGAAAAATATTTATAAAGAGATAAGGTAAACTTTAAAGGGATAAAGATAGAGTTTGTAGGGGGATAAAGCTGATTGGAAGTTGTAAAGAGATTTAAAATTATCTGCCTTACTTTTATATATGTTTGTATAACTATAAATATGATAATGAATTGTGAATGCATTTATGTTATTGATTTAGGAATATAGATTATCACTAAAATGTTATTATCTATTAGTTTACATGAAAATAGTTTATTGAAGTTTCATTTTGTCCTAAGCATTATACCATTTTTTTCACTTTTGTGAATAACATTTATAAATGTTGGACTATGGAGACTTTCTCAAGTTTTACTACTCATTAGCATTATTAAAGTTTTGAAATAAATGGAAAAGGTAGAAAGGTAATAATTAAAACTATTTGTGAGTTAAAAAAGAAAAGTATGAAATTTAATGAAAACTTTCATTTATTTGTTAGTTTAATTTACTTGAACTTTATCTTAATTAACATTTTGATTATGATTATTGATAGAAATATGATTATTGAGTTTATAAAACTCATTTTTTCTTTCATTTTTTTAAATATTTTTAGAATTAACTTAAATTGTCAAGTTAAGCTACTTTATTGGAGGTCTAAGACATTTGAAGGTAGAATTTAACAATTGAAGGAGTGTTAGTTTTGAATTATGTTTTATAAAGTATTACTCATTTTCTATGTATATTTCTTATTATATGTCTGTAAGATCATAGGTTTGCATTTTTAGGGAAAGTATCCCTCTTATAGTATTCATAAACTAGGAAACTCTATTTGTTTGTTTTTAGGATTCATGTTGCATTTTATTACATATAGAAATAAACATATTTCTATTTGAACAAAATTTACATAGTTAGTTAGTTAGTTAGGTAATTGGAATTGAATAATAGGTTTTACACTAATCACGATCAAGGTAAGTCATGACATAACTACTGTCACCACTGTTGTTAGACTATTATCATTATTAGTGTTGCACCATCGGTATTGTCATCATCACCGCTACCACATTATCACAACAATCATTTTATCAATAATACTACTAACATGGCCTTCGTTATTAGAATATATTTAAAAGTATTTTAGTAACAAAATATATTCAAATACAAGTTGAGTATTGATGATGAAGCAAATTTAATTAAATAATGCTCTATTAGTAATTATGTGCTAAAAATTCAAAGATTTTCTTAAAAATTACTTTTAGGATATGACTAATAGTCATGTCCATTAACCTTTACTATAATAGGAGTCTTCCATGCTGAAATGAACACTAAGTTAGAAAATCTATATACCCCATCTTGATTGTTTAACTAATGTTAGAGCTTTTTTTAAGCAAAAATCTTAATTATATATAAGCTTTATTTGTATATCTACCCCTAAAGAATGTTCTTGCTATTGAGTGTCTATTCTAGATATCTCTCCTTTTTGCATACATATTTATTGAATGTTCTAAACATATATTAGTTATGAGCTTAAGCTAAAGTTAAGTAGGGGAAAATGTTCTTATAAAAAGGAACTTGTAATCATTTATACATCACTTTGCTAAGCTTAGGTTTAAGTAAGAGTAGTTTAAGCCTGTGTCACGATCCTAACCCAATCATAACAGACGTGGAACCCACTTTTCGATTTTCACTAGCCTATTTCTAATTATATAACTTGATTCTAATTAATAAGTATCGTGTATATATAAAACAATATAATAATTTAGAAAGAGAATATTTATTAGAAATTGTTGAGGGTTATATAAAAGATGAGAAATTTAGATATACTTAAGATGAGAAAGTTAGATATATTTATAATCCTCCCAAAATAAGAATAAGTTAGTCTAACTAATTTATAAGAAATCAATTTAAATATTTCATCCACCTAAGTCTATGATAAAATAAGGCCCAAAATATACTATGTACAAGATTTTATGCTATCATACTACCATTAATGAGCTCCTATAGAATCTAGTTATGAGAAAGTGGATATAAAAGCTTGACCTAAGAATCTGTAAAAATAATTACTGAGGGATAAGTCCAAGGCTTAATGAATGAATAATCTATAAAAATAATAATAATTTATAATAACTTACCCATAAGACTATCTTCTTTTAATAATTTATATCACATTTAAGTATATCAATAACTAAGAGCTAAAATATTAAGATTAAAACATAATTATTTCATTTTTAATATGCCATATAAAAATACTCATGAATAATTACACTTAAAGTGACATTTCATTTAAAATAATAAGTAATATATTAAATGTAATTATTCACCTTTTAATTCTCGGGTTAACCTTATACCCTACCTACTTATTTTTATCTTTATTTTTCCTAAGTCAATCTTATACCCTACCTACCTTATTATTAGAAAATTTTCATCTGGCATTCACATTATCACCTCTATTATAATTCACAATTCCAATGCCACTTTTAGTATAATTCACAATATAATATACACACTAAAGCTTAAGCCCTACATATCATATTTACAATGCAACTTTAACATGAAGCAGCTAGTTAATCATTAAGGGGCAATATCAAAGTACATAACAGTATATACATAACAACACCACCATGCTCTTTTGCATAGCCACCATATTCACTCGACACACATACAAATTCATAGCCTAAGATTAATGCAATAAGTTTGTTACAGCACATATTATATCATATAACATCTTATTTCTCATTCCATGATTACCCAGTCATGTACATATTTTATAACTATCATAAACCACTTTACTTTTGGTGCCTAGAAGCCAAACACCCTATGTTAGACTATTATAAATTATGAAAATATAATATAGGTTAAGTATGATATACTATATGGTTAATATAGTTGTGACTTTTGAATAATGTTTTATGGGTAACTTAAAAATTATAAATATATTATTTATGAAATTCATTTCATATGAAAGTAGACTTATTTAACTTTTCAATAATTGGCCATTCACTTAAATTGGTTAAGATTTAAAAGTGTTATGCCTTTTAGAATATAGAAATAAAAAATCCATTATTTGAAATCTTGAATTTTTTTATCTTTGCCTACTATTTTAACGATATCTCAAAATACATATAAGATATTAATTTAAAACTAATTTCATTTGAATGTAAGCTTAATTAGCTTTCTAACAATAAGTGATTTGCTTAAAATGGGCATATGACGAAAAAGTTATACCTTTTAAATTTGGCAAAAAAATTTAGGATAGTAAATTAATTGCACAATTAATTTACTTGCCTTGAACTTACGCCTCCATAAGGATAATTGATTGCATACTCGATTCTTATGCTCATATTTGCCTTTAAACTATGAAAACCATTATGTACTCAATTCACATATAAAAATGATAATTTTCTCTAAAAATTTCATTGTTCATCCAATCATAAATGCCCTCCAAACATATGTATTACACACTAAAATTTCATACAATCATTAATACACTTATTTAATATCTTATATCACTTATCTTCATCATTTATTATTTTTACCATATCAAATCATACATGTTTAAAGCAAAATGATAAAATAACTAATATTTTATCAATACTATCATATAATCATAAATCTATAAATTTAACTAAATTATTCACTCACTTTATATGAAAAAGTTAAGAAGCTAGTTTAAAGGTTTTTCAATCCTAATCATATCAAAATTCATAGATTCTAGAGTTAGGATTTGGAATACTCAACAAAACAAAATAAATCTCAAATTTCTTCATCAACCAAGAAGAAATAGGAAAGATTCTTGATTAAAGCAATGTTGTTACCTTAATTAAATGAAAGAAATGTAGAAAAATTGAGATTTTCTTTGCTTGATTGATGGAGTGGTGGAAGAGATTGCATAGAAAAAGTTAGGAGAAATTAAGAAATGAAGAGAAATGCGAGAATTGAGGTTTTGGGGTTAAAAGTGAGAAAAGTAGTGCCTTAAAGGCATTTTTTTAAAATTACTACTAAACCTTTTTTATACTTATACACTCACTTATATCAATACAAAATTTTATACTTTATAATTCTAATAAATTTTTCCTAAAATTTTTTAATGAATTTATATTCTTATATTTTTCAATTTGATTAATGTTATTCTATTTCATATTTCACATATAAAATTCTTAACTCAATTGAATTTATCGGTTGTTTCAATTATTTTTTCTTATAAAATAATTTCTAATTTACTCATAATCAAAAAGTGTGTAATAATACTTTTCTCTTTCAAAAGAATTCATTCTCAAATTCTTGATACATACTATATTCTAAAACTAGTATGAAAATATAATTATATCAAACTCACTACTTACTAAATAAATAGGGATACCATTGCTTCATTCCAGACTTTAATTCTCACATAGTCTTCTATATTCTATGATGTTCCTAATGAACTTTGATAGAAGGAACCTCTTTAAACCTTAGTTTTCAAACTTGGAGATCTAAGATCTTTACTAATTGCTTTTATAATTTAGGATCAAGTTATAATCATCTATCTTCAATGACATAACACTTATTTGGTAGATATTTTCTAAGCATAAATTCATAGAATATAGGTTGGATTGCTTGTAAGCTATCTAGCAACTTCAATTGATAGGCTACCACTTTAACATGCTTGAGAATTAGGAAAAGGACAAATGAAACACGATACTAATTTACCTTTTTTTTTAATTTCATTACACTTTTTATAAGTGAAACTTTGAAGAAAATCATATCTCCCATTTTAAACTCTAATTCTCTTTTTCTCTTATCCACATATGACTTTTATTGATCTTAAGCTATCTATAATCGATCTTATATGATTTAAACTTTTTTAAAGCATCACTCACTAAATCTAGTTCCAAAAGTTTTGCCTCCCTAGGTTTGAGCCATCTTACTAGTAATTGACAGTTTTTACCATAGAATGCTTCATATGATGCCATTTGAATGCTAAATTGATAGTTATTGTTATAAATAGACTCTATTAATGGTGGATACTTTTGCTAGATTCCTTCAAATTCTAATATACAAGCTCTAAGCATATTTTTTAGTATTTAAATGATCATTTTGGATTATCTATCAGTTTGTACATAAAAGGCAATACTATATAATAGTTGAGTTCTTAACAATTGTTAGAATGATTGCTAGAAATAGGATATGAATTGAGTACCATGATCTAACATGACAGTAACTAGGACTTCATGCTATAGTGCTACCTTGTCAAGATACGCCTGAGCATATTGAGTTACAATGAAAGTAATTCTAATAATAAGAAAATGTACTAACTTTGTCAATCTATCAATGATAACCCAAATGGAATCATATCCCTTCTATATTCTAGGCAACCTAATTAAGAAGTTTATTGTAATAGTTTCCCATTTCTATTCCAATATCAAGAGCAGTTAGTGCATTCTAACTAGACATTGATGTTTTACTTTCACCTATTCATAAGTGAAACGTTGCACTATATAGTATAATACATCCATTTTCATTCCTTTCCACTAGAAGAGTTTCTTTAAATCATGATACATTTTTGTTGCTTTTAGGTGTATAATGTAAGATGAATTGTAAGCTTAATACACTAACTCATTCTGTTTGTTTATTGGAACCTAAATCCTCGTTTGGCGGCAAATTTCTCCCTTTTAATCAATAGTTAAATTAGATTTTAATTCTTTAGTTGCTTTTTTGCCAAGGTTGTGCAGTTTGGATTGTTCTTTCATGTATCTTTGATCCTTTCTACAATAATCAACTAAATGGCCACATGAGCTAACATCACACCTAAATCTTTAGTTAGTACTTTTTTTAGTTTACACATAAATTTTTTACTAAATGCATTTGCTACGACATTGGCCTTGCCAAGATGATATAAAATAAAATAATTATAGTCCTTGACTAATTCCATCCACTTTCTTTGTCTCAAATTGAGAACTTTTTACTCAAAGATATACTCCAAGATCTTATAATTCATGTAGGTTTCAATGGTTTCTCTATACAAGTAATGTTTCTATATCTTCAAGGTAAAGATTATTACTACCATATCTAAATTAAATGTAGGATAATTGTATTTATGTCTTTTCAATTATCGGGAAGCATAAGCTATCACCTTATTGTATTGCATAACAATACATCTAAGTCCAATCCTTAATGCATTGTAATACACTACATATCTTTTAGTACATGAGGGAAGCACTAATACTAATGCCGACATCAAGCATAACTTTAGTTTTTAAAACTTATTTTTCATATACATTTGTCCACTCAAATTTAACTTTTTTTGTGTTAATTTGGTTAATGGTGTGAAGATTTTGGAGAAATTTTTAAGAAACCTAATAATAACCTACCAGCCTAAGAAATTTATGAATTTATATAATTGATAATGGCCTTAACCAGTTCTCTATTACTTTAACTTTTTAGAGATTTACTGAACTACTTCTTATGCTACGATGTGCCCTAGGAAAGTAATATTGGTTATCCAGAACTCATATTTGAAAAACTTTGCATATAGTTAATACTTTCATAAGATTTGCAAGACTGTTTGAAGATGTTAAATGTGCTCTTCTTTACTTTTTAAGTACATTAAGATATTGTCTATAAAGATGATGAATTTATCCAAATACAACTTGAATGTGTGATTTATCAAAGCCATGAAAGTAATAGGGGCATTAGTCAATTCAAAGGGCTAGAACTTAAAATAACCATATCAAGTCCTAAATGCAGTTTTAAGAATATATTTTTCATGAATTTTCAATTGGTGATAACCTATGCACAGATCAATTTTGGAAAAATGCTTCGCTTCTTGTAATTAATCAAAAAGATCATTAATACGAGGAAGATGATATTTATTTTTCATGGTAATCTTGTTAATTTGACGATAATTAATACACAATCACATAAATCTATCTTTTTTCTTTATAAAAAAGAGTGGAGCTCCCTAAGGTGAAAAATTTAGACAAATGAAACCTTTATTTATAAGACTTTACAATTGCTCCTTCAATTCTTGCAATTCTATCGAGGCCATTTGATATAAAAGAATCAAAATAGGTTCGATGCCAAGCAATATATCAATATAGAGCTTGATTTCATGATTTAAAGGTAATCTAGGTAATTCATTTACGAATACATCAAGAAACTCTTTCACTACTAGAACAATATTGACATCTAGAACGAGTTAATTTAAATTTCGTAGTAAAGCTAATTATATTGTGCCTCCTTTATGAATGATCCTTTGAGCTTTAATGCTCAAAATAATAACAACAGAGTTCATCAACCTATCCTTTTGGAATTTAATGGGTGCAAAGCTCTTTATAAAGAATGTTACAAACTTATCAAAATAATTTACGCATGTGCGGTACTTAAACAACTAATACATCTTCAATATTACATCATAGTCACTCATATTAAGTAAAATCAAGTTTACTAGCATTACATGATCATGAATCTTTATAGGATAAGTCTCTAATTTATGGGTAGCTATAAAAGATTTCTTTATAAAGGTCATTATAATTAAAGGGGTATTCATCTTATTTCCTTTATAGGATTGGTATGCTCATGCTGACATTCTCTTTCTTGATCATAGCTTTTGTCATGATGATTGAGGTTACTCGAATGCTTACTTTGATTTTTTAAGGCATTGTACCTTAATCGTCAAGTAAGGACTGCATCGACTCAATTTAAGACATGTTTAAGAAAAGGTGCGATCCAAGGTGGAATTTGTTAATTAATTTCTCCACTAGTCCCTTACGTATCATTGCAAGTTTAAGAATCTCTAGATGATTTTTCATTTCTGGGGCAATTAACTCTTGCTTAAGTTTGCATATCAACTATTTCTTAATTATTCATAAATTTTCTTAAACATTCATATAACAATTCAAATAATTAATAGACTATTTATTAATTAATTATCAAACAACTTATAATGTACTATGTCACACACAACTCCATCACTAACTACCATAATATAATAAGGTCCATCAAAATGGTATTAATGGTATGTGATTCTAGGTGCATATATACCACTATTATAGTTTCGATTAACATTTATCATGATAACACATAGATATTAAGGGTTTTATCCTACTATGAACCTCAACTATGCTCTAATATCACCTTTGTTATAACCCTAACCTGATTGTGATTGGTGCAGAACCTATTTTTTGATTTTTCCTAACCTATTTCTAATTATCTAACTTAATCCTAGTTAACAAGTATTATGTATATATAAAAGAGGATGATAATTTAGAAAGAGAATACTCATTAGAGATTGTTAAAGATTTTATAAAAAATGAGAAAGTTAGATATATTTATAATCCTCCCAAAATAAAGATAAGCTAATCTAATTAACTCATGAGGAATCAATTTAAATATTTCTTCTACCCAAGTCTTTTATAAAATAAGGCCTAAAATAGACTATGTACAAAATTCTGTGCTATTATACTATCATTAGTGAATTCCCATAAAATTTAACTCTAAGAAGGTGGACATGAAGGCTCAACTTAGGAATCTATAAAAATAATCACGAAGAGGTAAGCTCAAAGCTTAGTGAGTAAATAATCTATAAGAATAACAGTAATTCATAATAACTTATCCATTAGACTATCCTTTTTCTGATAATTCATATAACATTTAAGCATATTAGTAACTAAGAGCTAACAATATTGAAATCAAAACATAATAATTTTATTTTTAATGTGCCATATAAAAATACTTATGAATAATTGCATTCAAAATCATATCTTATTTGGAGCAATAAGCAATAGATAAAATACATTTACCTACCTTTTAACTCTTGGCTAACCTTATATTCTATCTATTATTTCTATCCTTACTCATCCTAATCCAACCTCATACCCTACCTACCTCATTACTAAGAGTTTCCCATCCAATATTCATATCATCACTCCTATCACATTTCACAATTCCAATGTCATTCTTGGAATAATTCATAGTATAATATATACACTAAAGCTTAGGTTGTACATATCACATTTACAATATAATTTCAACACAAAGTAGCTAGTTAATCATTAAAGGATGATATCAAAATGCATAACAGTATATATATAGTAACATTACCATGCTCTTTTGCATGGTTACCACATTCTTTTAACATATATATACATTTATAGACTAGGATTAATGTAATAAGTTTATTACAATACATATTATATCATACAACATTTGATTTCTTTTTTTATGATTAGCCAGTTATATATGTATCTTATGATTATCATAAACCACTCTACTTTTAATACTTGGAGGCCAAACACCTTATGTTAGACCATTATAACTCATGAAAATATAACATAGTTGTTACCTTTGAATAATGTTTCATGGGTAACTAAAAAATTATGAATATGCTCTTTATGAAACTTATTCCATATAAAAATAAACTCATTTAACTTTCCATAAATTAGTTATTTACTTAAATTAATTAAGATTTGAAAGTGTTATACCTTTTAGAAGATAGACACAAAAAAGTTTTTTTTTTTTAAATCTTAAGTTTTTAACTTTTGCCTACTATATTAATGCTATCTCAAAAACACACATAAGATATTGATTTGAAACTATTTGAAAGTGGACTCAGTTATTTTTCTAATAATAGGTGATATACTTAAAATAAGCATAAAATGACAGATATATAACCTTTTAAATTCAATATAAAATTTTGGGAACGATGTATTACTTGTGTAAACAATTCACCTACCTTGAACTTGTCTTGCACAAAAAGAATCAATTGCATACTTGATCTTTATGCTTATATTTGCTTCTAGATCATGAAAATCAATTATACACTCAATTCATACATAAAAATGATAGTTTTCTACTAAAATTTCACTATTTATCTAATCATAAATGCCATTCAAACACATGTATTACACATTAAACTTTGATATAATTGTTAATACAATTATTTAACATCTCAAGTCACCCATCTTTATCATTTATTACTTTCACCACATCAAATTAAGGATATTTCAAGTAAAATTATAAAACAATTAATGCTTCATCAATACTATCATATAATCATAAATCTATGAATTTAACTAGATTATCTGCCCACTTTATATGAAAGAGGGTGTTAGGAAGTTAGTTTGAAGGTTTTTCAATTTTAACCATATTAAAATTCACAGGTTCTAAATTTAAAGTTTAGAATACTTAACAAAACCAAAAAAATCTTAATTTTTTTATCAACTAAAAAGAAATAGAAAATTTTTTTTATTAAAGCAATATTCTTACCTTAATTAAATTAATGGAGTGATATACAAGATTATGTAGAATGAGTTATGAGAAATTAAGATTTGAAGAGAAATGAGAGAGATTAAGTTTTTAGGCCAAAAATGAGGAAAATAGTACTATAAAGGCATTTTCAAAAAATTAATCCTAAACTTCTTTCATACTCATATATTCACTTATATCAATACAAAAATTTATTAAATTTTTGCCTATCAAATTTTTACCAAATTCATATTCTTATATTTTTAATTTGATTAATTTTATTCTATTATATATTTTACACATAAAATTCCTAACTTAACTAGATTTTCTGGTTGCTTCAATTATTTTTTTTTCATAAAATAACTCCTAATTTACTTATAATTAAAAAAAAGTGTAACAATTTGAAAGCTTATATCTTATACTGTTAGATATTATAGTGGATAACCATCTTGCCTATGGTCTAGCTTAAGAAGAGTAGACATAGGCTTCATGTAGTTAAAGTTTGAACTATTATAAACACTATTTGCACTTTTTTCCTCTTAAACTTTTAAATTTTTGCATATCTACTTTGAATTTATTACATTGGTTATCTATTTAATCTTTTAAGCTTGATTGTTCATGAAGGATTTTTTTGAAAAATGTATTTAAAGGAATATTTTTAAAACTTGTGGTTAATCAATTCACCTTTCTTAGTTATTTACATTTTTAATTGGTATTAGAGTATTAGATCCTTTAGTAATGAATGACTTGATCCTTTAAAGGATCATGATCCTTCAATTTAATCTTTTAAATTTGTGAGCTCTTATTTTTCTTTACCTTTGGCTTCATCAAAACTTATAGAAATACAAGTAGATAGAAACTACATAAAATAAAATAAATATATATAACAATACCATTCAAAACAAACATAACATCCATATTAAAATCTAAGTTTAATCATACATTGAGAGGTTAAGAATATGAATAAGTTTTACAAACTATTCAAAGGATTCCATAAAATAGCATAAAAGAAAACATGATAGAAGAATTTTTTAAAAAATTGAACCATGAACTTCCAATATCAAAGGACTAGTTAAGGGATTAAACAAAGATCTTCGATTAGCATTTGGGATAACCATTGTCAAACTTCTACATATAAAGTATACATTAGAACATATTATTGACATAATAACATAAGCTCCTTATCTATAAATCCACTAAATTGGGGTGTTTAATGCCTGGATCAAATTAGATTAGGCTAACGTTTGCCCATTTAAAAGGCAAGCTCATTTTAATGAGCTTGGTCTAATTTGTAAATCCATTAAATTGGGTCATAAGTTAACTCATTTTTTCTTTTTTTAAAAAATATTTCTATATTTTACTTTTTTATTATTTATTATATTTTTTTATTTTTATGTTTATTCATTTTATTATTTATTTTAATTTTTATTATATCTAATTATTTTAAATATTTATTTTTAATTTTTTGATAATTGAATTATGATGTAAAAATAAGGAAAAAATACAAAAAAGCCTCTCAAAATATGGACTTGTGATAAACTTAGGAGATAAAGTTTTATTTATAACAAATCATCTCGTTAAAGTTTGGTAAAAAATGAAACCATCATATCTTCCATTTTTTTTCAACAAAACAATTATGTTGAAATAGATTCATTTTCCCTTATTGTTGTGCAAAGCTTTTATGTTAAGGAAATATGAAGCATAAACAACAACATTTTCTTTGGATAGTGGAATAACCTTGAATAAAAGATAAAATTTAAATATGCTAGTAAGTTTAAAATCTAGATAAACTACTTTCTTATATTTTAGAATGGGGATTGATTTTTTCTATATTGACTTTGCTTATTTTCATAAAAAATGAAAAATAAATTTCTAAATTTTATTTTAAAAATATATTTTATTTAATTTTTATTTGGTGTTATAGCTTGACTTGTTTTTGAATTTGCTAATAGATGAAAATTATTAGGTTAAAGCAAAAATAAGCATTGCGTTTTGCATTTGTTTAAGCAAATATAGAAAGACTTTTTGTTTTGGGTCATTGGTATAGATGATGAACTAAAATAGAGCATGAAAAACATAACTAATAGTTAGTTTTAATTCTATTGGCTAGCTTATTATTATGGAGGTAATTTAATGCTAAATTTATTCTTCAATAAGCTTTATGACTTCTAGTTAGATAGCCATCACTGGTGAGTCCTGCCTTTCATCAATGGTTTGTATATTATTTCCTAAAATTGTTTTCCCTTATCATTACATTTTCTTCTGTTTTATGTGAAAACTTTCATGCATATATAGGTATCCTATGTGTTAATGAACTTTGTTATATAGACTTTGGTTTTACTTTCAGTTGTGTATGATGATTAATTGCAATATAATGATACTAGAATCGAGTACTTGAGCATAATAAAGATACATTTATTACTAAAGTGGTTCAAAGTTCTTTGCTTGATGTTAATTATTTTGGACCATTTTTTTTTGCCACTATGTTAGTTTTGCTTAATTGCTAACTAATAATTTTTGTGAAATCTTTGCAAGCAGTTAAGCCATGTAAACATATTAACTCTTACAGAGTCATTGGAAGAGATACATTATATATATATGATGGCATGTAGAGGTCAAGGAAATTACTTTTGATGACTTGTACTTTTTGAATCTTAGCAAACTTGATGAATGGAAGGACATCATAACGATTTGTTACCTTTCCTAACTACATTCTTACCTATACTTACCTATATAGAATGTTATAAATTTGAATTAAATTTATATCTATGAAAGAAGAAGATAAAGGTGGGAAAGTTAATAAGTCATGTGCCTAAAATTGCCTCCATTAATAACTAGTTATGATCTTTCTAAATATTGAGCTATAGTACCTACACTTGCAGAAGGAAAATGAGTTATTTATGTACTAATATATCTTTCTTGTGGATCCATCATTGAGAACAAAAGAAGAAAATGGCAATAGAAATAGAGCATTTTTACACTTCAAATGATTGGGTAATAGAGCAACTTTTGTAGGTCATGTGATTATTTTATTAAAGATAAATGGAAGAGAAAACAATTTCATTTTTTTACAAAACTTCAAGAAAGTGATTTATTATAAATGAAACTTAACACCCCAAGCGTGTCCCAAGCTAATATTTTAAGAGGGCTTTTTGTATTTTCTCCTAAAAATAATTAATATATTATTTTTATTATGTTAAAAAATTAAAAAAAGGTAAATTTTGGCCCGTTTAAATTAATGGAATCGCCTGATTCATTTTGGTCAGCAATTCACTAAACTAAATCTATTTAAACTTATTTTTAATAGGTCTAAGCTTTTTTACTTAGTTTATAAAAAGTCTATGGACTAGGCCATTTAGCCCATGGGCCTACTAAGCACCCATGTAGGCAAATTTCATGTTAATTTGCTTTTAACTAATCCATTCGAGCTTATAACATTAGGATTGCTTCAATAAAGTTAGTGGTTTGGCTAGAAATGAATGTGGAAGATCCCCCATGAACAAAAGTATGCTCCACCCATCTTGGTCCTCCTTTATGGTTAACAGATCCAAGGCTTGGTCCTAGTGCAGTAATGCTTTTACCATTTAACTCCTTCATAGGTTAATTTTTTACAGACACTTGATCCTTCATAGGATGATCATCTGAAAACTTCTCATAATTCTTAAAGTTAGAGTCGTCTTTGGGTTTAGTGCCCTTGTTTGAAGCTTCTACATCATATTGCTTTTAAGTTTTTCTATTTTTAAGAGTCATCTTCACGAATATCTTTGATCTAATATGAAAAGGCTCATTAACGAATTACTTTATGTGTTTTTTAGAGATATTAGTAGTTACTCTTTCAATTTCAATTATGTTTGGCTTATCTGATAAAGTAAATGCAACACTTTTTTTCTTGTTTCCAATAAAGACATGTTTCAACCTAGTATAAGTGTTTAAAGGTGACTAAATATATGTCTTGTGAGCAATAGCAATAAGTGGTTCAAGTTGATCTTTTAGTTTAAGCATCAAATCAGCACTTAATCTTGGTTTTTAGAGAATTCGTTATCAACTTGAGAATGGCTAAAAATAATTCTTTAATCCTTAGGAAAGGATGAGATATCAACACCTACAAGTAGTTTTCATTTGTAATCAAAGATAAAGTTATTATCACTTTTTGATGGTATGATACTACCTTCATCTAGTTTTTTTCTATTTTCAATTTTCTTTTTCTTTCTTAGAAGTCTTTCCTATAAATTTTATATCATTATCATCTTCATTTTCTTTTTCATTTTTTCTCTATTTGATCTCTTTTTTTTCACTCATATATGTATATATTTTATGACTATTCCCTTACTTATTGTTCCTATTTCCCTTAATGGTATTTCTTTCTTGTTCTTCTTCTTCAACATTATTTTCTTTCTTAACTCGCATTTACTTTCATTTTCACTTGCATAAGACACTTCCTCCTCACTTGCATATTTTAAAGTTTTTAGCCATTGAGCATTCCAGACATTCCTTTCTGTCCTAAAGACACCAACAAACTTATGCAAAATATTAGCTACAGTGCTTATAAATCTTTACTATGATCATACCAAAAGGCAAATATGCCTTTTTATGGTTTGTTATTTAATTCATATTTTTTATGATTAAATGCTTAAAATTTATAGTATGATTGTGTTCAATGGCCCAAAGGAAAAAGGCTTTAAAGATAGTTAACATATTAAAATTACTACTTTTAGGATTGATCATCCTACAAATATACAAATGCAACACTTTAAGATTAATGATTAATTTGTTAGAAGAAAGGTTCTTCTTGTAATGTTCTTTGATAAGCTCCATACACAACTAGTTTAATTTAAATTTAGGTTTCTTCATGGTACTTCTAGATGAGGTGAGTTTTAAGACAAAGTCAACAACCCCTAAAATTTTATTGAGGGTTTTAGAGACAAGCTTGTAGATTTTGTTATTGACCCATTAAAAAGTCTCACATGATCTTCATAATCCATCCTATTGATTTTCATAACGTTCTTCCATCCCATTCTATATAGTTAATTAAACACTTCAACTTTGATTTCCTCTAAAGACTTGGTATTGATTTTATAAAGAGAAACAACTTGAAGATGTTGAAAGTTTTCTTTGTATTGTAACTTAGCTTCTTTGTCTTTGTAATCATTCCTTCTAAACTTTATCCTTGGGATTTCATCAACCACTAAAAAAGATAGAAAATTATGAGGAAATAAGTTTTTTAAGAAAAAAAAGAAAAAGAAGGAGAATTTTAGGTTAAGTTTGAGCAATTTTTCAAACAAAAAGAGGATAAGATGAAAAGCTATTGAAGATAAAGCAGTGTTTTTAAGGGTGAAACCTCAATTTTGAATTTGAAAGAAATAGAGTTTTTACCTTTTTTTTCAAGGTCTAGATAGCTTAATGGGAACCAAATGTAAAAGAATAATTTTTTACAAACAAAGAATAGGTTAAGGTGTGTTTATGGCATTCTTGAGAGAGATAAAATTTTGATTACTAAAAAGTAAGAAAATTTTTACATAAACAAAGAAAATTTTAAGACATAAAAACTAATTTGATGTGAAGTAAATATTCACAAATTATCATAGACTAAAAATATGTGTGTAATGAAAGAGAAAAATAATTTTTTATTAGTAAATTAAACTAAAAGGTGATGAAGAATATTAATAAAATATTTAAAAAGTAAATAAAATTTTTAAAAAAGATCTTCTTTTATTAAGTGATAATAATCCTACTCAATCTATTTGTAACTATTTCCCATTTATGGCATTATTGTTCAAATCTCAATATATATATATATATATATATATATATATATATATATATATATCTTATTTTAAATAAAAGAATAAAAAAATAGAAGTGAAAACAACTAATTAAAAATTTAAGAAAAAAACTAAGGTTGATAAAGGTATTTTTGTTGGTTACTCTAACATTAGTAAAACTTTTAGACTATATAACAAAAGAACATTGATGATTGAAGAATCTATGTATATTATTTTTAATGAAACTAATGATTTACTTGTAAGAAACCAAGAAGATATTGATGCAAATGATCTTATTGGCAGAAACCATAATGATGGCTTGAAAGATTAAACTCCAAAGACTAATGATGACTTAAAGATCAATAATGAGAATTTGAAGTATTAACTAGAATAACTAACCTCTAATACTTAACTCTTTAATCCACCAATAGAATGGAGGCACTTACTAACCTATCCTAGGAGATCCTTCATAAGGGATAAAAATGAAGTCATCCATAAAAAACAAGAACAATATGGCTTTACTTTCTTTCATTTAACCTAAAAAATTCAATGAAGCATTAGAAGATGAAAATTGGATTCAAGCCATGCAAGATCATCTCAACCAATTTAAACGAAACAAAGTTTATGAACTTGTCCAAAAGCTGAAGGATCATCTAGTAATAAGTACTAGATGGATCTTTTGAAATAAACCTGTTAAATCTGATAAAGGATAAAATGGTAAGGAATAAAGCACAATTGGTTGCTTTAAGATAAAATCAATAAGAAGGTATCAATTTTAATAAAACCTATGCTTTGATGGCTAAACTTGAATCCATTAGAATTCTTCTTACATATGCATGTTATAGAAAATTTAAACATTATCAAATGGATATCAAGAATGCTTTTTTGAATAATTTTTTAAATGAAGAGGTTTATGTAAAACAACCCCTTGGTCTTGAAAGCTTAACTCATCTAAATCATGTTTTAAATTTATAAAAGCCATATATGATTTTAAACAAGCACTTAAAGCATGGTAAGAAAGATTGAGCAAATCACTAAAAATGGTTTTTCAAGAGGTAACATTAGCATCAATCTGTTTACAAAGAGCACAAAGCATGATATATTAATTTTACAAATTTATAATAATAATATTATCTTTAAATTTGCTAATGAGGATTTGTGTAAGGATTTTTCTAATTGTATGACAGGGGTATCTGAGATGCATATGATGGAAAAATTAACCTTTTTCCTTAGAATTTAAGTAAAACAAACAAATGAAGGAATCTTTATCAATGTAGCAAAGTATATAAAGGATTTACTCAAAGGATTCAGGATAGATCAAGTCAAAGTTATTGGAACACCTATAAATCCATCTTTAAAGCTTGATCAAGAAAAGAATGGTAAGAATATTGGTGAAATAAAGTATAAAAGTATGATAAGTGCTCTATTATATCTCACTACTAGTAAACTTAATATCTTATCTAATGTTGGCATATATGCTAGATATTAATCTAACCCTAAGGATTCTTATCTTCATATTGTTGAAAGGATCTTTTGATATTTACATGGTACTATTAATTTTGATTTGTGGTATCCTAAAGAAGATTCTTTTAAATTACTTCTATATTCTAGTGTAAAATTTACTAGATGCAAAATTAACTGCAAGAACATAAGTGGAATATGTTACATTTTAGGCCAATGTCTTGTATCTTGGCAAAGTAAGAAATCAAGTTTAGTTACTTTTTTAATTATTGAGGTTGAATCTATAGTTATAGGTGCTTGTTGCATTCAAGTGTTATGGATGAAACAATAATTTAAAGATTTTAATTTAAAACTAATCATATTCCAATTCTTTGTGATAACATAAATGCCATCATTTGATTAAAAATTCAATTCAACACTCAAGAACTAAGCACATTGAAATTAAGCATCATTTTTAGGTGATCATGTTTAATTAAGGGATATTGAGCTAAAATTTATAAGTACTGACAAACAATTAGCAGATATTTTTACTAAACCCCTAAATCAAGATCAATTAGTTTTTATAATAAATGAGCTTAGCATGATTAAACAATCAAGTTAAATTGAATTTATGTAGAGACTTATACCATTGTTTGTTGCTTTTGACAATATTCTTAAATTTGCTTTTAGATTTTTAATTATTTATTTTCATTTCTATTTGCTTTTCTATTTCTTCTTTTATTTAAAGAAAGGGATATATATTTATATATATATGAGATTTGAACAATAATGCCATAAGTGGGAAATAATTTGGAATGGATTAAGTACAATTATTGACATTTAACAAGAGAAGATCTTTTTTTAAATTCTAATTTACTTTTTAAATAATTTATTAATATTCTTTATCACTTTTTAGTTTAATTCACTAATTAAAAATCACTTTTCTCTCTCACTTTAAACATGCTTCTTAATCTTTAATAACATATGAATATCAACTTTCTATCAAATTAGTTTTTTTTATCTTAGAATTTTCTTTCTTTGCATAAAAAATTTCTTACTTTTCATTAATCAATATTATATCTTTCTTAAAAAGGCCATAAGCATACCTTAACTTATCATTCATTTGTAATAATTTGCTATTTTACATTTGATTCCTGCCAAGCTATATAAACCTTAAGAAAATAGGCAAAAACTTTACTCTTCTTTTCAAATTTAAAATTGAGATTTCATCCTTTAAAAATACCATTTTATCTTTAATTGCTTTTTATCCTATCATCTTTTTATTTCAAACTTTACTAAAACTTAACCCAAAACCTCTCTTTCTTTTTTTTTTTTTTTTAAAAAAAATGATTTCCTTATAATTTTCTATCTTTTATTTTGGCTAATGAAATCCTAAGGATGAAGTTTAGGAAGAGTGGTTACAAAGACAAAGAAGCTAAGCTATGATACAAAAAAAAAGCTTTTAACATTGTTAAGTAGTCTTACCTAAAGGTGCTTAACAAGCTTTAGGCTTATAGGTTTGGTGGACTGGTCTAAAGACTTTTTATAAATTAGGCTTACCAGAAATAAATTTGTAAAAATAAGCTTAAATGGATCAGGTCCACATAGATCGAATCTATGCAAATCACAGGCCAATTGCCTTTTAAAGGCAAAATAGACTACAAGCTTACGGTGTAAAATGGATCAACCATAATGGGTCTACTTAAAATATAAACCTTTTATAGGCTAAGCTGATGCGAGCTTTGATCCAGTTTGATCCGTTAAGCCTACTAAATATCCCTAGTCTCACCCAATAAAATTGATACCAACTCCTTCTAAGAAGTAAGAGTTGAAGCGTTTAACTAGTTATACAAAATGGAATAGAAAAAGTTTGTGAAAATTAACAAGAAAGTCTACAAAATCATATGAGACTTTTCTATGCTAATCTAAAGGTTGATAGCAATAATTTACATTAGCAATAAGTTAAGATGAGCTAAGTTAGTTTAAGCTTAGGCTCGACTTATATTAAATTTGTTTAACTCATAACTCGATTCAAGTTTGATTCAATCCAATTTTTTGGCTCAAGCTTAGCTCGTATAAAGCTTTTAAACAATTTAACTTAAACCATTAGTTTAAATCAATTACAATAATAAAATCGATACGAAGTCCTTTCGGAAGTAAAAGTTGAAGTGTTTGACTAGCTATACAAAATGGAATAAAAAAAGTTTATGAAAATAAAAAAGAAAGTCCATAAAGATCATGTGAGACTTTTCTATGCTAATTTGAAGGTTAATAGCAAAAATTAAGATTGGCAATAAATCAAAATAAGCTAAGCTAGTTTGAGTTTAGGCTTAGTTCATGTCAAATTTATCTAACCCATGGTTCGGCTCAAACTCAATTCAAGCTAATTTTTTCAACTCAAGCTTACCTTATATTGAGCTCTTGAACAGCTCAGCTCAAATCATTAGCTTAAATTGATTATAATAATAATTTTTTTATAATTTAATACCTTAAAATACTTTTAAAAGTTAATATCTTTAGCAACTTGATGACTTAAATTAAAAAAATATAAATAATGTATTATAAGCATATTCCATGTAATATAAATGATAATTTATCTTAAAATATAAAATTATATTATGAATTTATGACCATCATTAGATTTTAAAAGATGAATTGGTTTGAATTTTTTAATTTTTTTATTAATACTCATAACTTTACTAATTTTTCTTACTTAAAAAATCATAAACCTTAATTAGAAATCATAAGTAAAAAATGAATCTTATTTAATTATTTAACTTATAAATATAAAATTATTAATTTTTTTAAAAGAATAAAATTTAAAATAAGATTTATTTACTTAATTATTTAACTTTTAAAATTAAAATTAATAAATTATCTATTAAAGTTTTGCTTTTTAATCTTTATTTTTATGATAAATTTATAATTAAAAAATTATTAATCATCATTAATCTAATTATTTCATATTTTTTATGTAAAATAATATTTGAAATTCTTATAAAAATATTGAGGCAATATATTAGTAATAAAAATATATATTATCTTTGATTTTAAAATTCAATGTTATTAATTTTTTTAAAATATAATATATATTATAATATGTATATTTATACATATATTTTTTTATTTTATATATGTGTATATTAAGCTAATTTATAATGCAAATGAGTTGAATTTTAATTAGTTTAAGCCACACAAGCTAAATAATTTAATTCATATATCACTTATTTATCTTGTGAGTTTGACTTAATGAGGCAAAACTCAAATCGAGTTATGAGTTGTTCATGAGTTAGCTTAACTTGTTGCTAACCTTAGTTAAAATACAATCATCTATGCTTAGGTTAACAATAAAAGCTACAAGTTTAACTTTAAAACTTTTAATAAAATTTTAGGGGTTGCTAACTTTAACTTGAAACTCACCCTACCTAGAACCACCATGAAGGAACCTGGATTCAAATTAAGCTAATGGTGTCTAAAGCTTACCGAAAAATATTATAAGAAGAACCTTCCTTCGAGAAAATTAAGCAACAATCACAAAATGATGCATTTGAATATCTATAAGATGATTAATCCTAAGGGTAACAAGTTTAATGTGGTAAACAACTTCAAAGCATTTCTTCTTTGGGTTATTGAATGCAATTGTATTATAAATCTTAGGCATTTGATCATAAAAATTATGATTCCAATAGTAGACCATATAAAGGCATATCTAACTTATAGTATGATCATAATCAAGATTTATAAGCACTTTGGCCATGATTTGTATAAGTGTGCTAGCATTTCTATGACAAAAATGAATATTTAGAATACTTAATAGCTAAAAACTTTAAATATGTAAAGGAGGAGGAAATGTCTTATGAAGTGAAAATGAGAATAAATGTGAGTTTAAGGAAGAAAATAGTATTGAAGAAAAAAACCAAAGAAGAATAAGAAAGAAAGATTATTGAGGGAAATAGGAACAAAGAGTTAAGGAATAGTCATAGAAAAGAAAAATCTAAGTGAAAAAAAAGAGATTGAAAAGAAAAAAAGAAATGAAAGAGAAAGTAAAAATGATAATGATGTAAAATTTATTGGAGAGAGTTCTGAGAAAGAAAAACAAAAAAAATGAATAAAAGAAAGAAGAAAAGAAAACTAAAAAAAGGAAAGAGCTAGTTGAAAGTAATATCATACTATTAGAAAGTGATGATGACTTAAGCCTTAATAAAAAACTAGAACTACTTGTAAATGTTATTATTCAGTCTTCCCCCAAAGATTAAAAAGTCATTTTTAGCCATCTTAGAGCTGAAAAAGGATGCTTTTAGAAACTAAGATTAGTGCTAATTTGAACTTGAAACCAAAAGATTAACTCAAACTACCTAACGTTGTTGTTAACAAGATGCCTACTAAGCTACTTTTGTTTATTAAAGGTAAGGAGAAAGATATTGCATCTACTTCATCAAATAAGCCAAGCATAGCTTAAATTAAAAGAACAACTGTTGATATCTTTAAAGAACATATGAAGCCATTTGCTAATGAGCTTTTTCATATTGGATCAAGGATATTGGTGGAGATGACTCTTAAAAAGAGAAAAGTTTAGAAGTAAGATGATGCAGAAGCCTTAAACAGAGTCACTAAACCCAACCACAACTCTAACTTCAAAAGTTGTAAGAAGTTTTTAGAGGATCATCCTATGAAATGTCAAGCATATGTTAAAGATCAATCTATGAAGGGGTGAATGACAAAGGTATTGCTGCACTAAAACTAAGCCTTGAATTTGTTAACTTTGAAGGAGTACCAAGATGAGGGGGCATGCTTCCATTCACGAAGGATCTTCAACCTTTACTTCTAGCTAAACCACCAACTTTATTGAAGCTACGCTACTATTACTATTATTGCTACCACAACCATTATCACCATTATTATTGCACTACTACCACTATTAGTCTTGCAACACTGGCTTTACCATTGCTACCATTACTATTGTTGTTATCACCACCTCCACATTGCCATAACTATTGTTGCATTACCAACACTATCGACATGACCTTTGTTGCTAGAATATATTTGAAATTATTTTAGTAATAAAATATATTCAAATAAAAGTTATTTTGATGACAAAGCAAATTTAATTAGATAATGCTTTATTAGTAACTATGTGCTAAAAAGTCAAAGAATTTCTTAAAAGTGACTTTTAAGATATTTCAATTGCAACCGTATGTCTCTCGTTCACATGAGAAATTACTATGACAACACTTTCTCAAATATGGATGATTGCTTCTACCTAATACTTTGCAAAAGTATATGCTTTCTAATTTAAGCTAATTTTAGGAAAAACTAAAAGATCAGTATGCTATCAAAAGACCAAGTATGTTGAAAAGCTGATGAGAAGTGGAATCTTTTTAAAATAATTCTTTTGCTATGCTACCATCTTGGAGAAAACATTACAACAACAAAATAGCTACTAAGAAGACCTAGTATTCTCCAAAAAACTTTCTAGTTCAAATCAAACGTGGAGCTAAAATTCAAATTCAAATCGAGGAAGTGACTGATAGCTATATCCATCCCTTTTCATCATAAATAGAGGCCTTCCCTGCTAAAATGAACAACAACTAAAAATAGAAAATCCATATACTGCATCTTAATTGTTCAATTATTATTTCTTTTAAGAAAAAATTTTAATTATATGTGAGCTTGATTTGTATGTCTACTCCTAAAAAGTATTCTTGTTTAGTGTCTATTTTAGACATTTCCCTTCTTTGCATGCACATTTATTGAGTATTTGAAACATATGTGAGTTGTGAGTTTAGACTAAAGTTGAGTAAAGGAAAGTATTCTTGTGAGAAGAAACTTCTGATCTTCTATCTATCAATTTGCTAAGCTTGGGTTTAGGTGAGGGTAAGATAAGCTTGAAAGGTCGTATTTTGTACTCTTGGATATTATAGTGAATTATCCTCTTAGTGGTGGTTTGGCATGAGAAAAGTGAACATAGGCTTTAAGTATTTGAAGTTTGAATTGCTATAAACATTGTTTGCACTCTCTTTTCCCTTGAACTTTTGAATTTTTGCATATTTACTTTGAGTTTGTTACGTTGGTCCCTTAAGCTTAATTATTCACCAAGGATTTTTGAAAAACATTTTTAAAGGTTTTTTTTTCTGTGTATATATATATATATATATATATATATTAAAAAAAAAAACTTGTGGTTAACCAATTCACCCCTCTTGGTTACTGCCACCACCAATAGCAATGCTGCCACCCCCATCATTGTCATTGCCCATTCCCTAACTAATAAGCCAAACCATAAAAAAAGGGAATCACAAATAGTATAATTCCATTCCAATTTCTCTAATTGTTGGTTTGCTGCATTGGCTCCCATAATCCGAACCTGACTTTGCTTCCAGTATTGGCTATTTCAGAAGCCAGCTCTGAAACCAATGGGCAGAAGGTATAGAGAGAAAGACTGAGGCGGAGTACAACTTGCGTGGGCAAAACACAGGCACAAGGTGACCCGCGTGGAGAATTTGTATAGGACTGTCTGCAAACAGTTGATGAGCAATCTGAACAAAATAAAGAAAGAAAACGTACATTATGACATGATGAATAAGACGCAGAAGCCACAACACTAAAGTTAATGGCCAAGAGAAGAACCTAACATGTAGAAAAATATGATTGCAATTAGAAATATAAAAATGCCAACAATTGCTTACTGCTCAAGTCTTCTAGAAGGAATGGTTAAAATGTCTCTTAGGCACCTGGACTTATTGATGAAGAAGCATTATGTTGTCGCCCACTTGTTGGAGGAGATGAGGGAGGAATTGCATGATCTCTACCAAAGAGTGCAAATTATATATTTTTTTTAAGAAAAAAAAAGTAGTTATTATTTGATTGTAGTGAATAATTCAGTACAATTTTAATAGTTTAGGTAACTTGTCAAACCTTAGTGTTTTGAAATGGGAGGAGAGATCAGATCTGATGCTGCAGGAGCAGGGCCAGTGACTATGCTCCTTGCATAACAAGTCTCACCGAATGAGGTTGAAGGCGAAGATACAGTTGCATGATACCCTTTGTTGAAAGGAGATTGATGAGGTGCCATCGATGACTCGGGAGCATGATGAAATTGCCTAAAAGCTTTATGTGCAGCAGGAGCAACAGCAAAAGAGAAAAACAGAATCTACTTCAGTGATGTGCTTACATATATCAAGAAAATATCTTGGTGTGTGTTTGTATTTACACTCTTGGCCCTCTTTCCCAGTAGCTAAAGCATTCAGTTGGTCTATTGTCAAACAAAATTATTTGCACTATCAATTCTAGACAAATGAAGTGCGATTTAATTGTGAAAAAAATAGAGGAGTTGAACTAGAAAATAATTCAAAACTCTTAAATTTTAAAATGCGACCCTGGTACTGCTGGAGATAATCCCGGCATAACTACGCGGAAAGATGGTGGTTTTACGCATTTGGTCGTGTAGCTGGTGCTGCATGAATGTAATAAAAGAAAGAACACTGACATAAATAAAGGTGTTGCTCAATAAAAATTCAAAACTTTAATGCCAGTCTTTCTCTCAGAAAAATAAGTTTCGTATAGCTTTAGCAGGCAGTGTGGATGGAGTTTTTTTTTTTTAGCAGAATAGGATGTGCTACTGGCAGATTATGTTCCACAATCCATGGTGGGGGTGCAGGTGCAACAGCTACTGCATTTCAATTAAGAATGAGAAATTTATAACCATACTGTAGAATTTTAGTGAAAAGTAGAACAATGTATTCCACATTCCGGGTGAAACTGGCTCTGGGGTTCGATGCTTATTTTCATGCCTCTCGTGAACAATGGCGGCAAACTTCTATGTCCAGTTGGTTTCCTGACAGGTGAAATTTTTGGTAAAATGACGGGAGGTGTTGCAACTGATGCTGTTCAAAATGCAGTACAATAGACATATTTTAGGTCAATACCAACTTGAAGCTGTCAATAAGAGTAAAGAAGATTACAGCCTTCTTGTAGAGTACTGATAGAAGCAAAAAAAGACTTCCATCAATACCTGGTGAAATTGATTCTGGGGTGCGACCCGTATTTGCATTATCTCTATCAAGAGTGGGAGGCAAACTTCCATGTTCAGTTGGTTGTGCATCTGGCGTATTTCTTGGCAAATAGGCAGATGATGTTGAAACTGGAGCTGTGTAAAGATGCAATAAAAGAGCATGATTTAATAAATAAAAAGAATTTAAGAATCATATAGTAAGATTCCACAACATCACAAGACTTTTGTCACATGCCTGGTAAGACAGGATCTAGGGTGACCTTTACTTGTGTTCCTTTCAAGAACATTTAGGGTGACCTTTACTTGTGTTCCTTTCAAGAACATTTGGTGTCAAACTTTTATGACGACTTGGTTGGCTGGCAGTTCAAAATGCAATATAGAGAGCATATTTTGGGTCAATACCAAATTACCAAGTGGAAGCTAGCAAACGAATTCCCCCCTAGAAAAGCAATTATTAAGTTATCCGCCTGCGATTACCGTTGTGGGGAGAGGAGACTAAACGGCAGGAGCTTCCCTTTGAGGTGGACTTGTTACTGCGGAAGAGGAAGCAACAACAATTTGATGACTAAAATAATACACATTCTACTCACATATTTAAGACTAGAACCACACCGCTTTCCTTCGTGAGGGTTGTTAACAGAGACTGCTCGAGCGGTTAAAAAATGGGAAAACTGCAGTGATGAAGCTGTAAATAAAAATGATGGTTCAACCAGCCTGGCTCACCTGGCCATGGGGGTCGGCGGTGCAGCAGCCTGTCGTCCCTCCACTGTTGGGAGCCCGAGGTCTTCGCTGCTCTGTGAAGCCAGCCTCACGCGTTGCCCTCCGATCTAAGAAACACGAGATTCAAGCTTTCGCTTGTGTCCCGTGGGTCAGCTCTCAACTTGGAGCGGGCAGGCCAACAGAGTGCATCCGCCAACTCAGCCAAGTAAAGTCTGGGCTGTGTTCCATCATCTTATTGCCCCCACTTGGGTTACAGGCTGGCGCTACCCAGCTCGGCGATATATGAGCATGTCCGTCAGCTTAAAAAGAGTTGTTTTCTTGTATTCTGAACGATGTGGTGCTTTACTGTTTATGATTGCTTGATTCCCATTAACCCAATTTCAACAAGAGGATAATTATTATAATATAAAATTCATAAAACCCTAACTAAATCTCCCACGATATTGCTTCCATACATTGAAGCGGAATAAGATATTAAATTCCTTAAACCTACGGATAGCAGTAGTCTGAGTTGTGCGCATCGGGTATCCAGCTCTCAGCTGTAGGGATCGAAACAAGGAAAGGGAGTGGAAAAATGGCGGTGAGATTGCGATTTGCCAGGTTGGGATGCAGAAACAGGCCATTCTATCGGGTTGTAGCCGCCGATAGCAAGTCCCTAAGAGATGGCAAGCAGCTGGAAGTGCTCGGTTACTACAATCCCTTATCAGGTTCGTCACTCCAATCTGTATATATGCAAGTGAAACATGGAACCTTGGAAAGGTAGCGGAAGATAACCATAAATGTCATGTTTATCTGCTGGGCGGCTACTTCCTACAATCAGCAACGAAAAGGAAGATAAATGGTTCAATATGATGCTAATTACTTCTTTCTTTAACTCTGCATCGCTTCTGTGCAGGGGAAGATGACGACAAACGGATTGGTCTGAACATTGAAAGACTGGAGTGAGTATTTCCCTACAATTTTTAGTTCTGTAATAAGTCAATTTTGATAGTTGATTGGATTCGTCTGTTGCTCTTTCTCTTTATTTGAATAGTCTTTTATGTTAGGTGCCTTGTAATATTTCTGAATTCTGAGTCTCTATGAATCATATATGAAACCCTTGTATCTGGAGTTATAGTTCAGATCACCTTAAACATATTTCTACACTATTTTCCTCTTGAATCTGTGAATTTGAAAATTTTCCTGCATACCATACTTTCCTTTCTTGCCAATTTAGTCTTTAGAAGTTTCTTTCAGGCTGACAAAGAAATTATATGATCATGGGGCAGATCGAGGGTAGGCTTATTACAAGTGCAATTATCAGGATAAAGTTTGGTTGACCCTAATATTTTTCAATCACTTTATGATTTTTTGGGATTTAAGCCCTTGGAAAATGTTTCTTGTTACATGAGTCTCAGCTGGGATAGAAATCTCTATATTTACTCTTAATAGCTAATATTGTTAGGTTCCCTTGCTTCTGTGTATAGGTATTGGCTTTCTGTTGGAGCTCAACCTTCAGAGGCTGTACAGCGTCTTTTGTATAGAGCTGGGGTGCTGCCCCCGCAACCGGTGGTGGCAATGGAGCGTAGAGGTGGACCATGTGAGACTCGCCCTGTGAATCCTGTAACTGAACATATCCTGAATCAAGATGAGCCAGCTAATGCTGATCACGAGGAAAATGAAGGTGAAAACAGCACTTCTACTCCCTGAAACCTTGGTGATGCTTTGAGGATGCTTTCTTATTTCTTTTGACAATTCTGTTGCAGGTGTATCTACAGAAACTATATTCTCAATCGGCTTAAAGGTTAACTGAAGAGAATAACTGGCCAGTAATGGGAGAAAGTGAGTGCTTTTGTGACTTGTTACCTTGTTGAAGGAAGGAAATGTTCTGATCAAATTTCTACTTTGTCAAACATTACATCATGTAATTTGGTGGCTAGAAATGAACTGATAGGCTATGGTTCTGATGAAATTACCTGTTAGTCTTGTTTTATGGAGCTCTTGTATTTGGAAGTTCCATGGAAAATAACCAAAACAGCTCACTTGATTTTGTATGTTTCTGTTGTTGCTGTAAAACATGGTATGTTGGATCGTGGTTTTGATTGGAATGAAAGGATCCAGTCAGCTTTGTATCCTTTTAATTTTGATTCTCCACTTCCCATGGGATGTGGTAATAAGAGTTTTGGCTTTTACTTGTGTATTGGGGGAAATTCTCATATGATTTAACTAACAATGGGGCATTAGTTATATTCATTAAATGAAGGACAATTGTCAATATTTTTGTTCATTTGTTAATTTTATGGAGTCCATATACATTAAAAATCTAGTTTTTCAATTTCCAAAATATTGATAATTATAAAAGTTGACAATTACCATTCATTTATTGAATATAATTAAGGACATGTGGTATAAGAATTTCTCCTTGGATGAGAATTGTTATCCATTGTTAGGTTTACATGTTAGTGAATGAATTATCTTTTCAGCATTGTTTCTATTCTTGTTTTATTAATGCATCATATTTATTAGGGAGGACTGTTATTTCAGCGATGCTGCTGAGCTAGTCATAAGGAATTTACATGAATTCAAGAATTGGTTTTGGTACGACATGTGTGTTATGATTGCTTTGGTTTATAGATTAACTGGTTCTGAAGGCGATGCAATTCACGAGCTTATACAAACTTGATGTAATAAAAATAATAAAAATTATTTATATCTATTAATTTGCAATATATATACACGCACATTAATAACACAGTCCATAAACCAATAACCACTTGGATATCATATGGCACACACATATATGGACGCAACTCTAATCCTAAACATAGTTCACTTGGCTCGTTATAAAATAAAATATTAAAGTGTTAATGTTTTGGAAGGGGAAGCAAAATATATTTTCAATAGAGCTTGCCATGCTTTTTTACATAGAAGAGCAAACATTTCTCTCAAGTAGCTTGATCATTGCATATCAAGTTAGGTATTGACAATTCCTAACAAAATACCTAGCTTACTAAATTTAATGCAGCTCATTCCCTACTACATATTCTCAATCAACTAATTCAATTTTGATAGCTTTTTTTAGTTTTGTGGTAGAAAATTGAGGAGACAGCATCTTGAAGATTAGGGTATGATCAACCTTTTCTTCATCTCTCAACCTCTTTATAGGTGTGAGATCATCCAACGTGTTGAGGTTAAAGTCATGCTCAAAACTAAGGGAAAGTATATCCTACAATAAGGTATATGTTATTGTAAACTTATCAAATGCTCTGAAAGTATTGTATCACTAATGAAACCTAACACTTACATTTTCAATAGTTGGTTGTTGAGTTAAGAAGTTGGTGAAAATGGAGAGCTCCTATGAAAGTTGCTCTTGTATTCAATGAGAATCTACATTAAGTGGTTGTTTAGATGCAATGTCATAGTAGAAATAATGTTGTTAGTGTGTTAGCTAATATATATACATATATATTGCTTTGTTTGCCCATATTGGTTTGAAAAGGAAATATGAATATTAGCTAATCTTTAAATAGAATGTCTTTTTGTATCTTTATTATTGTAATTAATAAATTCTTACATCATTTGTTTAGCTTGGTGATTCGATTTCTATCTTGTAAATGACATATAAACATAATGTTCAAGGATATTAAAAGTAATGCCATAATAGTTGACAAATCACCTTCTCATCACATATTTTTTCTCATGATGTTCAAAGTCATTAGGAAATAGCAATATTGTATCATATGATTTTAAAGAAGTATGCTTTTATTTTTATACCAAAAACAGAGGCATTCACATTAACATTTGTATGCTTGTTGAAGATACTATTTTAGAGTAAGGTGAACCTAATAAAAGGCTGACTTGACTTTAAAAATTTTCATTTCTACTTCATCATTATAAATGTCCAACATAGTAAAGCTTAGGGAATCACCACTAGGTCTATAATTGTTAGTGTTGAAATTAGAAATCTCAACTTTGAAAAGGAAACTCTTTTATAGTAATTTGTTATCTAACTCAATTGGGTAGGTCTCTTCTTCATCCTTCTGCATAAGTAAGCAATTTTAAAGTATGATGAATGCGTCATAAATTAATATGGTGGAAATAAAACCCATTGACACTACTTAAACATTCATTACTTGGAGTTGGCGCTAGCGCTAGAAAATGTCATTTGTAAATTGTTCTATAATTTTTGCAACCTCTCATTCAAACAAGACAAACACAACTTTTCCTATGGGATCATAAACTTGGATATAGACTTTGTACCTATTCTTAATAAGATAATGATGATGATGATGATAATGATAATAATCAAATAGAAGATTTAAAGCTACAATTAACTTTGTAAAGTTTATAATTGAGGCATGTTATGATAGTCAAGGAAAAGTTAAGCACATTATGATAAAATCAAGCACATTATGATAAAATCAATATTTCTATACTTGGGCCACAATTAACTCTGGCTTCTTGTTGCAAGTTATGCAGAAAAGTTTATCATCAATGACTCTAACTTTCCTTCCACATGTGTTGCATGTATCATAATACTAACGAAACCTAGTTGACAAACTCCTGACAGTTGCAACGGTAGTTACTACTCTAATCTAGTACAAATTACAAAGATGTTACTTGATATCTAATATATCAAGCAGTTAACAATTGAAGATAAAAATGAATTTTACTATTTTGGTAATTGTAATTTCTTGTATTATTTTCTTTGTTGATGAATTTCCCTAATCTTCCTTAATTCTATTGAAGCCTTAACCTTGAACTTTAATAAACCTTTGAGATTATGATTCATTGTAAAACCTTGAACTACATTAAAATTAGCAATAATTTAAACATTAGTAATATAAGTAAAAGCAATATTAGGATTGGAAATCCAATATGCAAAAAACTACTGCATGATGGGTGAGTAATGAAAATACTAATCATTAATAATCAAAATGAGCTTTTAATGTCAAATTTAAATGAATAAGTATAGGGTCATCATTATTATTTTAGTTTTGTAAGAAATTCCCAAAGATGAATCTAACCATGGTTTGAAAGCCTAATATATACACAAATAATGGTGTGTTAGAATCTAAGCTTTGTTTCCTCATTAATGGTGCTTACCAAATTGTTACATCATGTAATTACATGGTCAATTGTAACAAAAATAATTAATTATATTATTACTATAGAATAAATCATGAAAAATATAACATTGGCTTACTCTTTACTTGAACTTATTGTGCATATATAGAAGGATATATAAGAGTATAACTTTCAATAAAAATAATCACTATATTAGTATATATTGAAATATATACTATTATAAAAAAATGATGAAGTAAAGAAGTCCAGAATTAGAGGAAGAAAAACAAAGGTCAAACTCACATGTCCACCACTCTTAAAGAAAAAAGACAAGGTAGATCTTAGTGAAAAAAATTTTAAAAGACTCATATTAAAAAATAAAATACATAAGCCTACAAAAAAATCTAAAGATTATCTTATGTCAATAGTAAAAATTAACCACTTCTTTGCATCAAAGGGCAACTTAAATGGAAGGTATATGAAGTGCTTTAAAGGCAAATTAGTGGGAAAGAAATATAAAAGCAAATTAAGGGGTAAATTTTTAGCAAAAAGTTGACACATGTAAAGAAAAACAAAAAAGTATAAGAGCTACCAAAAAATGTTGAATCCGTAATTGGATATAGATCATGCATAAATTAATAATTTTCCATTACAATCATGCAAAAACTAAATGGAAATTTAGGATTTCTACTATCTTGTCATGTTTTGAAGATACAAATGATATAGTATAAACTAAACAGTTTGCATAAGTTTTCTTTATTCTGTAAATTTACTATGTATACTAGATGAACTTTAATTATACTCTATTGAACAATGAATGTTGGAAAAATAATTTAAAGTATACATGAAGTTAAATAATTAGAGATTACTATAAAAGTAACTATACATAAAATCAAACTATTATATCAAGAATAACATAACTAATAAAATCTGAAAAGGATATCTATTTTCTTAAATGCACCTTCTATTCAAGTTCAATACTTTCAGAACATCTAGATTGAAGATAACTTTGAATGCATTCCATGAATTGCTTAGAATGTTCCCTTTTGCTCAAAAATTTTAAGCTGAGTTAATAACATGATTTACAACATAAGTCAATATTCATGTGTTATTAGAATGTGAATTAACCTTAGACAGGCTTCAATTAAGCTAATTGAAAAATAACAATGAGAGAAGTTTCCTTAGTCTAATGAATGAAGTTATCGACATATTCAGTAAGTTCACCCTACAATGCACATATCAATGTAACTTGGCTGCATTTTGAATGATAACGAAAGTAAGTATATATTCTAAAATTGGAATAAGTAAATATTGGATTTATTGCATAAATGAATACTGACTTCTCATCCTTGAGGTAGATATTCTTTTTTGTGCTTCCATTAGGCATGTGTTCATATTCATGAGATTGCAAGTCACCAATGACATTTACAATAAAATTCAACATTTCAGTAATAAAAATAGCTAAATATAAATTAAGTAAATATGTGACAAAAATAATAATTTGTTACTAATTAAAGTTTTTGCTATTGCATGTCCAAAAAAAATTATTAAAGGATGTAAATGTATAATGATAGAGAAGTTTAGCCTTCGATAGTTAAACACCAATGTTGTTATGGAATTGTATTTTATAACGATGATTGGATGCTTGGTACTCTTGATCATTTACTCTCACTTGAAAATTTTAAATTATGTAGCATCTACCTTCAATTAGTTTGGTTTTATATTTTTAGTTAGAATCTTGCTAAATGTTATTGCCTAAATTTTTTCATCTTACATTTAAAAAAGAATTAATAAAATAGAAAATAAATTATTACACATAAAATATAACAGTGTCATACTTACATTTCTATCTACCAGTAGCATTTCAATGCTCTGATGATTTTCATTAGAATTTCTCTCTGCAATCCACAATCAAAATACTCTAACTTGAATTTTTGAGGTCTCAACATCTGGATGTAAATTAAAGACATAGCTAAGTTTCCTTATTTACAACCTGCACTTAAATGTTACAATGATAAATATTAACTAGTAAAGATAAAAAATATAAACAAAGATGCATAAGTAATATGGTATGTAAAATGTGTAGCGTAAGATGACTTCATCTTAAGTAGTAATGCAACAAACTATACATGTTAAGAAATGTATTTCCAATTAACACACATCTAAAAAATAATCTAAACTATAATGTTGAAATATGATACTTAACATTATTTAAATCAAAATTTGAAAGACTTCTTTGTAAATGATATCAAAGGTAAAGCTCGATGAATTATTCTTTTTATCTTGAATGAGGAATTTCAATCCAGCTTTGCTAAATTTAGAAACAATATAGAGTTATTTATGCCTAAAGACATCTTTTAGTAGGTAAATACCAACATTAAATAGTGATTGCCTTTGACTTTTATTAATGGTCATGGTGTATGATATAATTAATGGAAATTGTTACCTTTGAAGTCTAAAATCTATATTGAACTCTAAAAAGATCAGGTTAATGCATGGTATAAAGACTTTCTTGTTGAGATTATTGCCAATAATAACTTCGGCTTCTAGAACATGCTTTTTAAGTTAAGTTAAAATTAATTTTATTCCATTACAAAGCCCTACAAATCGATTAATATTCTTAAGTAACATTATAAGAATTCTAACCTTAAGATGCAATTTGTGGTTTAATAAGCTAGATGAAGTTATTCCATTGAGTATTTCAACTGTGTGCATTTCTTCACTCAATAAACCATCTTAGTCAGACTTGTAAATTGAGTCTGAATTATAGTACTCAATTATTTCTCTAGGGATCATAGATAACATATATAAGTTTAATGATTCCATATTTTTCAATTTTGGAGTAAGGTTTGCTCGATCTTTCAAATATGCAAGTGTATTGTAATTTTCAAGGAATAATAGGTAAGTTTCCTTCACAATTGCTTCAATTGGGTTGTTGTTTTGCTTAATGAGAAGTTCTTCTGGAATTTTAATTTCATCTTTACCGTCATTCAGTTCTTCTAGCTCTCTATGAATCTATTTAGTAAATTCCTTCAATTTATTTTATTCCTAAATGTTAGAGGTTAACTATAGTCTCATATTCTTTATTAATATGAGCACTTTGCAATGAAATCATAAATAAGAGGAGTTTAAAGATACATAAACTATATCTAAATGACTACCTTTTGGAATGATTAGTAGAATTTGATGAAAATCACCCCCATAGATAATGCATTTGCCTCCAAATAAAAGGTTATAACTACCAAGAACTTTAAATTAAAGAATATCTTGAAAAGTCCTATCAAGTACTTTAAAATAATACTTATGCATAATTGGAGTTTTATCCCATATAATTAGCTTTATCCTTTTTATTAACTTAGCATTGTCACTACCTTACACTATATTGCATGTTGAGTCCTCATTAATTGCTAATGGAATTGCAAAGCGAGAATCAGCAATTCGTCCACTTGGTAGTAACATGGATGCAATCCCACTTGAAGCAATTGCCAATATAATTTCTCTTTTAAAATGTAAAGTTGTTGTCAAACACTTCTAAAGGTAAGTTTTGTTAGTTCATCCATACCCGAAAACAAAGTATATCGAAGGTTGATTGTTTAACACAATATCATGATTATGTTAAATATTTATTTTTATTCGAAAGTCATAAAGGACATGAGCTTTTGAGCTTCTTTTGCTAGTTACAATCTATTATAGTTCAACTAATTAGTAATTAAGTTATTTTCAAGATGGGATGCATAATCTCATTTTGAAGTTGGCATTCTTGTTATATGTTTCAAACTTCGATTGTTTGCTCTCAATATCTTTTCAATCAAAAGAAGGGTAATATTCTTCTTTTGTTGATTATCCAATTGAAAATCTAAACATAAAGGATAAATTAATTAGAAAATAAATTAAATAACTTATTTTAGCCTAATGTTAAGTTAATGCAATAAGCCATATAAACCATTCTTTCCACGATATACAATGCAAATTAATTTTTAATTTTAATATACAAAAATTTATGATGCAATTATAATTTCATAATTAATGCTTAGTCCAAATGAAATAGAAAATCAATGAATTACATTAGTGACATAGCATGAATGCTTAGAAAAATGACAAAGTTATTAGGATCATAACTTAGAATATAAAATGATAATTAAATAACAAGTAAATCTTACATGGACAATACATAAATCTCCTCTCTATGTATTCAACATTCTTTGAAAGAATAGACTATGTTTCTTACCATATAAACTCTAGTCTAGATAAAATATTTAATAGTAGTATGGTTGTAAATAGAAACCTCAACTCATGACTAGTGCCCTAAAAGCTCACTTACTTCTTTAATTGCATCAACAAACTTGGTATCATCATCTAATAAACCTCTCGCAAAGTAAGTATTTTGAAATTTTTCATACTAAGTGCTATTATATGTCTTTATATCTCCAAACTTTTTCGAAACACGCACTTTAGTAAGTAACACTGTTAGTTAATAAAGTTCACCATTACTTGGAGGTAGAAATTGCAATCTACTAATTGCAAAGCCTTATTTTCTATCATACCACTCATGATCCTTAAGTTTGAATACAGAATATTTAGGCATTTATGCATATGTTAGTTCTTTGGCTTTTAGATATTTCTTGTTAGCCTGTATCCATGTAAGGAACATTGATTTTGCAATTGTAAAGCTCTTCAAAAGCTGATCAAGATTATCACGATTTTTGTACATGAAATAATTCTCACGAAGGAGATGAAAAGTTTATCTTTCAATTAAAGGATATTTGTATTGAATGCTAAATGCATAAATATGCCAACCTATTTCATATGTTGAGATGTAATAACAATCATAACAGTGTTTAATTTTATCAATTTCCTTTCTAGTGAATTGCCTTCAATAAAACCATACAAAGTAGCAGTTACATGGTATTGGCCCTTGTTGATGTACTTGACGCTTTATTGCACCACTCAACATTGATATGCATTTGGAATATTATTAAAAGTCTTGAATTGTAAGGTATAACAAATTGATTATCTAGTGAAATTTTATTTTTCTTCATAGTTCATCCATTATCTTTTCTCTTATATATTAGAAATCCATCTTTGGTGAAGTTTGTATTCGGCTTAAAGATCTTTAGGAAGTATTTTGAATACTTACTATCTTTCATGCAAGGGGATTTTAAATTTAAAGAACTACAAGGATCATGAATCATGAAGTTTGCAATTAGATTGTACAACTATAGCTCTGCTTTTGTATCTAGTATTTCAGCATAAATTACTTTATCAATTTCATTAAAGGTTGAAATATTATACCCAAAATTGAGGAAAAGAAGGATATGTACATAGGGTAGTTTGTGCTTCTATAACTTAACCATATAAATAACTATAAAGTTAAATCTACAAAGTAAGTAACAGTAATTATGTGAACATTAGATAAAAAAATGAACATAGAAGAAAATCCATATTCTTATTTGCTTTTACACTTTTAAAGAATTTTCCTTGCTAAAGTGTCTTAATAAGTTACATTAGCTTCAAGTGGAAAAATTACGAAATAATTTAACTTTGTCTTTCCATTCTCTATGAACATTCAATAAAGTGTCTTTGCAATTCAAGCTATATGGGATTGCATGTGAAAGTAATAAAAAGATCTAGATATCCTCCTTACTTGCAAGTTACCATTATATCTTTGTAATTTTAAATCATGTACCTTACACCTTTAGTGAAACTCGAAGGTAAAATTATATGATTCCTTGTATATGATGCATATATTTCCCTTTTCAACACAGCTTTAGATAATCCTTTGTACATGTTAACTTCAAAATATACTTGGTGATTATGAATGTAGTGCAATTGTGAAGATTCCATCATTGTATAACCATCCATTATGAATTGTTGCAAAAGCCCCTTTGAACTTGTGAGTAGTGAGTTATTATTGGATTGAATTTGAATATGGTAAGCAAACTATTCATGAATTGTAAGTTTTTTATTACCTCTTATGTCTTTTGGGTGTGCATTCGTATGCATTATCTTTTCATATAAACCATTTTCACCGTAAGGGAATAATATAGGATATTGCATTGGAAGATATAAAAGGTGGAGTTCACTAATGCGATGCATTTAGCCATTAATTCCATGAATAATAATGTCCTTATGATTGTCATAGTTAACATCACCAACTACCGAGCCAATAATTTCTTTAATAGTAGGCAAGTTGTAAATTTAGCCATTGGATTTTTTATCATAAACCAATCTCAACTTCAATTCTCTAGTTTTATCAAGCTCATATTTATCTTTAACCATTCAGAAATATTTTATGAGTTAGTTATGTTGATCAAACATCTTTTTTAGCTTGGAAATAACTTCAGGATCAATAGTTGGTTCTATGGCACTCGAACTAATATAAGCAGAAAAACACAAAATTTTAAGATATGTTATAAAGTAATCATAAAAATCTTTGTGATTAAATTAAAAGAAAAAAATAGATGACAAAGACTAAATATATAGCAAATTTTAGTACTCTAAAGCATGAATCTGATTACTCACTTAACTTGTGTCATAAATATAATGTTAAGCATATTATGGGATTTATCCTTCAGCAGGAAGTAAACTCCCAATACAATGAAAATTTTGACCATGTAATCTATAAATGTAAGGCCTACCACCTTGATTGATAGTTTTATCAACTCTATCACCTATTGAAGTAAATGCAAATAGTGCATTATATGAACAAATATTATCCTTAAATTGTAATGCTTCTTTAAATTCTTTATCTATCAATAGAAAATGCAAATAATCCAGGGGTTCTTATAAATGAGGCAATTTAACCTTCTTATGCATGCAACAAAGTGAAAACCTAGGTAAACCGTTGTTAAAGTATGATAACTTTTCAAAAAGCTAAAACTTGGCGTCATAATGGGTACATTGAAATTTAAGATCACCATGATCAATATATTATACAAAAGAATGAGTCTTTAATATAATATTCCATTGAGTAAAGTAAGATAAAATGTATGAAATTTACCATTTGACACTAATAAATTTGAATACAATAAAGTAAATTCATTATACATATACATGCCTGATCTTGCAAAGTCATTAGCAAACTTTTTGAATTTACTATTTCACAAAGAATTTATTAGGAATTTTATTACTAAGCTATTAACTATTTATTTTATAACTTAAAGTAATAATGTGACTTAGCATTACTTTAATCATAATATAGCATCGAGAAGGATAAAAATTCATCATGACATTACGCAATTGCAATCAAATATATGAGCCAGCACATACTAAAGCGTACTTACCATGGTAAAATTGAATTGGCTGTATTATTGCAATTTATGCAATATGTTATGAATAATGAGGATTGTAATGTAACCTAGTGCCAGCATTACTTTCAAATGTTGTTCCTCAATATTAGGCCTAATGGTAGCTCCTAAAGCTTCGAAAAAAACCAAAATTTAGCCTAATAAAAATAATATTCAACAATTTTATACAAAGTTAGTCATGTAAATTTGATGTAGAATCAATTATGCCTTATAGTGAATAGAAGGAAATCTAACAAAAATTGAGAATTTGTGATATTATTTATATTGTGATACAAGGACAAAATATTTACACAAAATAAACATCCCAAAAAATACATCTTGACTATTAATAAAAGAAACATCATTACTTTGATAGAAAGTGATAGCCATTGTTCTATTAACTAACTGAAAAAATATAAGAAATTCAAATCATAAGTAACATATAGATAAGCATCAACAAAGGCATTTGAGGCATTAAAATTCAGTATCACCTTCATTAGCTTGAGCTTCCCTATTTTTGTGTAATACAAGAGCATTTTCCAAATGGAAGGTAGAAGTAGAACTTATAGAACATTATCTTGGACTTACACTAAATCTACGAGAATGCAACTTTTATACGTAAGTATATTTATCCATAGAATAGTTTCTTCCAAGTTGATAAATATTGAATTGTGTATCTTGTTATGCTTGAGATAGATGGGCAGTCTTGTTCTTCTTATTAACATGGGTTATCATATAGGACGAAATAATTAAACTTAACATAAAACATTACTTATTACATAATGTGTTATAATGCAAACTAAGTATATAAGGTTGGAAACAGAAGAGGGATAAAAGATAGCCTTTTGAAATTCAATTATATTCATAGCACAAAATTTCTTATCCAAATTGGTTATAAAATTTAATATATCATCCAATGCTCTTCCACCACTAAACTTCTTATTAAAATTTGTATGTACATTGGCTAGTTCAAATTCCACATTTGGTGTATGTACACTATGAACATAAATTCTTCTATCAAATAGAAGAGTAGTTATATGAACATCATTACTAGTGGATTGTGTGATTAAAATAACTTTACTTTCCCTAACAATAGGAGAACCTAGAAATATGCATGCAGAAAGTTAGGTAGAATTACAAGTAAAATATTTATATTTATAAAAATAACTAACATAGTATGGAAATGATTCATCTGTTTGCAGGAATATTCCTTATAATTTATTCTACCTTTATTAACCATTTTCTGAGCTAAGATTCTTTATATTTTAAATTTTACAACCTAGCTGATTCTTCTATGTTTTTTATAGTCATTTTGGTTAGCATTCATGATTTTCTTAAATAATTGAACTTTATGAATACCTATAATTGCTCCATGATATGTGTGAAATTATAACATTAAAACTTCCAAATAGGATAAATTTGAAGTTTATTTACCACAAAAATAAAGCAATGGTTAATATTACAAAATAGAAGAATATGTTAATGTAATAAAGAAATTTATAATTATAAAATAATTATAGCAATACCTCAATAATAGAAACTTCAAAAATAAGTGCAAACTTGAGAGCTTAAGCTCACTCCCATAAATATAAACATATTGAAACTTAAAGGAGAATTATTTTATTGTCATGTTTATATAGGTAAAGTTATAATGAGGAATAACTAATTATCTTCCACTATCTATCCATCCAATAAGAGGATATGCATAGATAAAGAGTTAAGGTATTTCAAGATTAGATTTTAAGCACCTTACTAATGCTCAAGCTATACGTTCAGTGGTAGATTTTATATGAAATATATTTTCCTCTCAATCCAAAGTCTACAATAGAGTAACAATGCACATTCCCCTAAATTTACATACTTTATAAAGTAACACTCTGTAAATAGCCACGAAAACAATATCAACTACTAACATAAAGATACATTTTGACCAAAATAAGAGACTTCATAAAAGTATATGTCAATGAATAAATAGGCATGAGAAAACTATAGTTTAAAAGAAAAGAAATATGATCATTGACATTAATCAGCTTAAGCTAATCTAGAACAACATTAAATAAACATTAAATATTAGGTGTGAAGGAAAAACGAGATGAAAAAGAGACATATTGAGAAGAAGGAGAAACTTTATCAAAGCGAGGTTAGTAGATATACAATTATAAGAAAACTATAAGTCCAAAAGGAGAAATAATAGGATCTTTTAGGCTATTCAGTTTAGGCAAAAGTAAAGTAACAATGAATGAACATTAAATATTAAGTGTAAAATAGAAATCAATTGAAAAAGAGACACACATTAACAAAAACAAAGACTTAGGTAAGGATAAAGTAATAAATGAAGAACTGTAACAACAATAATCGACAATGAAAGAGCATTCAATAGGAAGCATAGATAAGCAAATAAACCAATAGAGCTCTCATACCGATTTACCTTAAGCTTGAAACCCACCAAACTTGCCTTATTTGGGGCAGAAATAAGGAGAATGCAATAAATAGAAACTTCAATCTCTAGTGATCAAATGCTTGAAGGGATGGTGAGTACTTTATGAGTGAAAGTCATGCTGACCAACTCTGAGTCCAGTTGGACATGCATTTAATGTAATCACTTATTACACTGTACTATGTTAAAAAGCAGTAACACAGTTAGGACCCATTTTATAGCATAGCTAAAAAATGAAAATAATACTAAATTAAATTAAAGTAATTATTAAGTAAGTTAAAAGTGGATAAAATAATATTAGCATCATAGATATAATTTATAATTACAATTATTAATCAGTTAATTCTGGAAATTAATAAATACAATTATGGATAAAATAATATTAGCATCATAAATATAATTTGTAATTGCAATTATTAATTAGTTAGTTTAGGAAATTAACAAATATAACTTTACAACTATGAAAATTATTTACAAAAATAAAAAAAATTGAACTATTTATAATAAAAAAATAGTATAATCGATAAAGTTAAAATTTAATCACTAAAATCTAAACAACATGGCAAGGCATAAATAAAGGAAAAAACATACCATAATGGACTTCACCTAAGCACAATAGACAAATGAAATAGTTCAAAATAATTTCTTTTAAAAAAGTTTATCGAAATAAGAAAATGCAAATTTATAAGGCCTTTACTTCATTCTCTTGCAATGCAGATTAAAATTGAAAGCACTTTTGACAACTAAGAACAATGACTAATGGCATTGCTTTGCAACCTAAGCACCAAACACTACAATAGTCTCTCAAGGCATATTACTTAAATCTATAATAAGAATGGCAACCATAGCTGAATAATAACTTCTTTTGTGGATGATGCAATTCAAAATTGAATTTCTTCCGATGAGAAATCTTAGTAACAATAAAAAATTGATAAAGAATTCAAAATAAATAAAAGAAAAAAAAGAAGAGATAAATAATAGAGGAAACATAAGAAGAAGAAGGAAGATACTATCTTGCAAATAAAAAATCTTTGCACAATCTAGTAAAAGAAGCAAAGAATACTAAAACTCACTACAAAAGTATTAGCTCGAAATACAAAAGGTAGGAAAGGAGAGAGAGCGCTAACACAACCAGATAAGATGAAAAATTCATTCAAATTCTTTCCAAATGAAATATAAAAAAGCAAGCCTTGTACATAATAGTAAAGTAAATTAAGACAATTAACATATATGTAAAACCCATTTCATCACTAAGTAAAGCAAACTAACAAAGAAATATAATGCACAAAACAAAGCATACATATAAATTATATCATTATACATCAATCAATTTAACTATGCTTTTAAAAAACTAATCAATCAAATAGTTCATCTAGTTTCCATTATAGAAACTTCATAAACATCCTTGTATAAATTATGAATTGGAATACATAGAAAATTGTAAAAATAAAATGGAAAAGGAAATCTTAAAAACCAAACTGGTAGCCAATGATATGAACCACATAAATCACTCCAAACTACTAGAATTATCAAATTAGAAAATAACATCAAAGATGAAAAGGGAAACCACAAATAAAATTCTATCGTAGAAAAAACTCTAGAGCCTAAAATTTGGGGATTGTGATTTCTTATTGCAAATTTCAATAGCTAAATAAAAGGAAAAATAGATTGTTCAAAAGTCCAAAAATATTAAAAATTGAAGGAAAGTTTCCTCACTTGCAGAGCATCGAATTGAAAGGAAATAGGTAAGGAGGGCAATAGTGATTAAGAGAAGGAAAACAAACAAAGCTCTAGGTAAGAGCTTAAAAATGGAGGGCTCTTAAATAAAAAAATAGGAAGCAAAAATTACCTTATAAATCCTAAAGTTACAGCAATAGAAATAACTAAAGAGAAATGGAAGCTTTGATGCAAAGCCATCCCTTAAATCAAGTCAAGCAAAAAAAGACACGGAGGCACTATCGTAGGGAAGGGATGAATAAAGATACGTAAAGGAAGAGATGCTGTGGGTAAGTGATTTAGGGATAAAATCAGAAAAAAGGAATTCAAAGATAAAATGGAAATGAAAAAATGAAAACAAATGATGCTGAAAATGGAATGAGAGGCTAACACATGCAATGGATAAAAAAAAGCAACAGATGGCTAAAAAACTCTCAATTCATAGTAAGATAATGATATAAGGCAAGGACAATGCACACACGGGAAATATTATATAGCATTAAGTGTACTTCAGAGTATTCTAAAGTCAAATCTAAGATTGGATTGAGGTTTATTGTGAAAGATACTCTATTGTATTATCATATGCAAAATTTATTGACTTTCCTTCTTAGATGTTTTGACCAACACATTCAAAATTAGTTGTGGGTTATTTTTTAAAAAAAAAATGTAAGATGCTCCTTTCATTTTTTGGAAGATTGGATTTTATCTTATGTTACTTTAGAAATTTGAAAATAAACCTTTAATTTTATAAAATTTAAATTAACATTAATTATTAATTAACTATTTTAGCAAATTACATTATTTTTTATGAATATTTTAAATAAGAATTAAAATATTATATATAAATATATTTTCTTATTTTTCATATATAATTTTATAACTCTTTTTTATTATTTAATTAAAATTCTATATATTTTATCTAATTTCTATTAATTATATAACATAGAAATTATTTTCAAAAAATTACAAGATAAATTAATATACTATAATATTATGATTCTTATTTAAAAATTAATAAAAAATGTACTTCGATAAAATAATTAATTAAGTTGATAATAGATATTAATTTCAAATTTTGTGAAGTTTGAGATAATGATTTCTAAATTTTAAAGTAGAAAAAGCAAAATTCAATCACTCTAAAATTAAAAAAAACTGTTTTACATTTTCTTTTTTTAAAAATAAAAAGTTTGCTTTTGAGTAAATAATGGTAGTTGAGTCTTGATTGAGTTACGTTTAGTTATAGAAATATCTTTAGATTTCCATTTTCACTTTTTATTTGCTGGTTTATTTTTTTAATTCTTATCAGTATTCCATGGACATCTTCAATTATAAAAAAAATGCTTGATATATATTATATTCTTATTTTGGAAGTGTATATTACATTTTTTGAGTTCACATAAGTATTAGATCTTACGGTTTATAGATGCGTTGAGCAAGAGTGAATTTAAGATAATAAAAATAGTATCATTTTAATTATAAAATTGAGTATTGAATCAAAAAATGGTGGTTGCAGGATTGACTTCCCACACTTACCTTGCACTCAAGCTTCAAAACATAGATATAGGTTTTATACTTGTATTTTAGGTGTAGCCAAAGGTTGTACAACCGTTGAATATGAGGCCAGACCGTAAAAATGTCCTTACTATATTATCAAGAGACCCCATTATCATATATTATTTTTAATTTTTGACACTAAAATTGCCATATTAACTCCCTTGAAAGCACTCATTGTGTTTAGTGAGATTCAACTTTATTATAACCTACAAATGTTTAATTCAATTATTTGAATAGCCATCTACGTCTAGTCATGTGGCAAAATCGATTGATGAAGATTTTAGTAGAACTTTAAATTTATTAATATTTTTCATCATTATAAATCCAAATTCTTACATGCAGATTAAAATATTTGGTTATTTAAATCAATACTCAAATTCAATCTATACCCGCAGTGTGTCATCATGGATATTAATGGATTATATTAATTTAAAGATTTCATTATTTGTTTCCCAATAAAAATTTTCAAGAGAGTTTCTTTTGAAAAGATATATGATAATTATTTTATTATCACTTAGCAAGCAAATCTAACTTATCTTTGAGAGATAATCTTTAAAAGTTATCACCATGCTTGAGGTTTGATTGCCAATCATTGAGAACATTGTTTTTTTGTTTAGTATTGTTAATAAGAGTGTGCAAAATTATATAAATTGATTTAAATTGATTGAGTTATTTTACATTTGATTGATTTAAGTTAATTGACAAATTTAAATGAGTTAGTTTGACTTTTTTTTTGTTAATTTTCAATTATAATCAGTTGGTTATAAATAAATAATTTATCATCTATTTTAAAACACAATCAACTAAAAGAAATACTCATTTAGACTTTTATATATGATGTGTTTGACTTAATCTCATCTCATGCATTTTGTTTTAATTTTCAAAGATAATATCAATTTGCTCTCAGTTTCTCTTTTATGTAACTATAAATGAACAGTATTAATGATATATTTATTGTATACATGTTATCTAGGCCATTTATTGCTGGTATCTTTGGTCCTAGCAAAATAAAATCATACATCAACCATTGCATGAATAACCAAAACATCCTATTAGTATTATTACTAACTTCCATCCTATTAGTATTATTACTAACTTTGCTCAAGAAGTTTTAAAAGACAGTGAGACCATGGAGAAAGGAAACATTTGAACATGAGGAAAAGTTAATATTAGTTGGTGCTCATCTTTAGAAGGTTAGATTAAATTGAACACAGATGGGACAACTAAAGGTGATGGTAACTTAACTAGTAGTGGAGAATAATTATAGGACATGCATGGGAAATGGTTGATGGATTACACTAGACCACTTGGTCACTATTCTATATTTGTAGCTAAATGTTAGGGTGCAGTTTATGGTTTTCAAACTACTTGGAATTTGAGTTATAGAAGGATTTATTTGGAATGCAATTTAAAGACTTTATATATGCATCTATTAATTCCTAACCATAAAGGAAACCAATTGATTTTTATCTTGCATGGAATGCTTGAATGGGAATGGGAAGTGGAAATTAGTTATGCATATAGAGAAGGAATGCTTGTATAGATTTCTATCTTCCATGGAATGCTTGAAGTGGAATGCATTTGTTTCAAAGGCATCTTCTCTAGATTACTCTATTGCTTTTTGCTAATGTTTCAGGAGTCACTAAGACTTATGATATTATTGTTAGTTAATTTTCTTCTTTAGGCTAGAGCCTTTTTGTATTACCAATAAAAAATTACATACTTAATTATAATTTAAATTATTTAAAAATGATATGTTCATTACAATATAATACTGTGTTCTATGACAAAAATGAAGTTAAAAATGTAAGTTAAAATCAAATTAAACCTTTTTAAACCATTTAAAATCGAACATTTCAATTGGAAATGATTCAACAACATCAAACAATTGGCTATGGACTTATTAAATTATAATTTGGTTAAAAATAGTTGAAATTATTTCGATTAAAAATCGATCAAACCAAACTATTACTCATCTCTAATAATTGATAAATGAGTTAAATTTATTAGAAGTATTCAGTAAAAAATAGCTAAAAATGTAAAAAGGCATATTAATATAAATAGATATATGAATTAAATTAATTCATATTTATTTTAAAATTAATTTATATTAATGGAATTAAAATAGTCAAAATAAAAATATAATTACTTAAAATTTAATTAATTATGTTTATGAAATTACATACTTATTAATTTTTATCTTTTTATTTTTCAAAATAATAATTTAATAATCTAAAATTTAACTAATAATGAATTGATGAGAAGATGTCAAACACATATTTATATAACTAGGATATAGGTTATTATTTAATTTAATTAAAAGAAGAGGAAATTTTGAAAAAAGTATTAAAAAGTTTATTAATTTATAAGTTATAAGTTATCTTATGAAATTTATTAAGTACAAGCTTATTTTTTCAAATAAATTAGTGTGACAAATATTTTTAAAATTCAATTTATAACTTAGTAATTTAATTAATAAATTACAAGCTAGTTTATTAAATGCCTATCATCAAAATATAGTTTGACCAAGTAAAAGTTTAAAAAAAAGGTAAAAGTACTCTTTTTTTAAGGGAAATAAAACTTGTTAAAACATGAACATTGTTACAAAATATTTCATTAAAAAAACGTTCAATAACAATGGTACTAAATTAATATCAACAAGAAAGGCCAACATTTTAAGTGTAAATGATCATTCATGTGAAATTTAATAACATTGGCATCAAATTCATATAAATTTTTGAAGTTAATACTAAATTAATATTAAAATATTTTTTGATATTAATTTAATTTTTTTAATACTACAAAATTAATCTTTAACATTATCACATTAACGTCGGTTAATGTGAAAATTAACTTATATAATGACGTGATGACATTTTTCAAAATAAATGCCACTTATAACATTAATTTTAGTAAAAAAAAACCAATATTATATATAAGAATTATCTGTCATTAGGTGGATAGTTGTAAATAGGTTGAAAAAAGAACTTTTTATGATGATTGTTTAAACGATTGATGTAGAAAATAAAGTCGAACCATGACCAAACATTAAATGTCAATTTCTATATATAGCCAACTCTAAAAGTTTAACTTGAGAGGCATTTTTGTAATTTTTCATAAAATGTCATATGCCAATTTTAATGACAACTAATGTAAAGATATATAGACGTTAGTTGTTTATTAATAATCAACATCTAAAGTGCTACTTATAATATATACATCTTTATTTCTTAAAACCTTAAACAGACTTGCATTGTATGGTGATTTACTCTTCATTTTTGTACTATTCACTCGATTTTTTCTAATGTTTGATTGATTAAGGATAACAATGGGGCAAAATGAGAGCATATTTGCCTCATTTTATCCTTACTATTTGTCCTGAATCTGCCTACCTCACAAGATATGGTAAGTTGGGATACCATTTTTACTATTTAGAAAGCGTCGTTACCTTATGGGGAAATCCATAAAATTGGAAAAACTTGATAAAAATTTTAAATTTTATATATTTAAAATTCAAATATAAGCAATACATAATATTTACTATGATTTTATCATATAGGTCTAAAAATACACATAATTAGTCAATAAATGACAACAACTAAGGCAACAATAACTCCTTTTTTATTAATTTTTTTAATTTTTATGTAATATTTAAATTAAAAAATTAAAAATAAAATTATTGAAAAGTATTTTTAAATTATTAAAAAATTTACATATATAACATATACATGTATTACTTATATGGATAAAGTTATAATATTAAATATATGAAGCTTTATGTGATAAATTATACTAACATTGCCCTCTGCCTGAATTCGAATTATAAATCTACCCCATGCCTTACCTCGCAGGATAAATTTTCCTACTAAATCTACATCTCGTCAAGGCAAAATCTACAAAGCAAGTATTTATCACAAAATTTTGCCATCCTTATGTTTAATAATTGTGTGGTATCAACTTTCAATAGTCTTTGATCATTTACTCTTATTTATTTGGGATATTTTTTCCAGATATTTTATGATTTATGAGTATTTTATTTTTATTTTTAATCTTTAGTGTTAGATATGTAGCATTGTTATTTATTATTGAAAAGCTTTCATTTTTATGCTTTGAAATTATTTTTCAATCATTGGTTCTATGTTTTAAAAGCATTATTTAGCATAGAAAGTTGATATACCTAAATATATGTCCTATTTTATGCTTATATTTTTGAAAATATCATTTATGCTTAGATTTTATATTTTTTTAAGTAATTTTTTACATTAGTATGGCTCTATTACTTAAATGCTATTTTTGAAAATATTAATTTGTTATAGATAAAATTTTATTTTAGGATTAAACTAAATGTGATAAAAATCATATGTAGTCATTCTTTATTATTTAAGTTATCACATGTATATTCTCAATTATTTATCACATGTTATTTTGCACATCAGTTAAATGCTTGTATTAATCTTGTAAAAATTCTTTCAACAAAAGGAAAATAAATTTGGTTGGTTCCAATGAAGATAACTAAAAAAGGAAAGGCATTAGGGGTCCTATAATTAAGAAGGATATGATCCTTAACCACGCTAGAGAGGAGAGGTTGAAAGTAAACTTCTATGATAAGGGAGTTACATACGGGCATGGTGAAATTGACTTCACTAGTTACCTTGATACCTTAGTACACACTAAGGTGCTCATTACTATTAAAGAATGGCATTAAATGGAATAAGACATTAAGTATGTCGTTTGGAATAATATATTAGTAAAGAACCTTAATACTTGTCTCCATTTGAATTTTTATATGTGCATAAAAAAAGTTTTGAATTATTAATCATGTTTGTCATTCATTTATTAATGCAATTACAAGTTACCTTCAATGTTCACTAGAATTACAAAGAATAGATCTTTATATTGGTGGAAAAATTTTAAATTTATGTTGAGGAAACAATATGTTAGCCCTATAAAGATAGAAGCAAGATCTTGCTTTGAAAAATATCATTAGATCAACTAATAAATGCAGAACATGTTTATAAAGATATGCCATTTGGAAAAGTTTTAAGTAATTTAGGATATCTCAGTATTGCTGTCTTTTTTTCATTATTAACAATGAATAACATCTTCTCATTACTTATTTTGTCTTTTTGTCAATAGGCCATTAATGTAGAAAATAAGGTGAACCAAACCAAAATTGTGTAGAAACATATGGACAACATGTAACTTTATCTTTTTACTGAGTTTTATGTGTAAACATAGAAGATTTAGCAACCTTCTAGGAGGAATAAGCTGCATATATATTAAGAAAAGACAAGCATTAACATGAAGGGGCACTGCCAAATGTAAATTTACAGGGTTCAATTATAGATGAAAATATATGTATGATTGTACTTGTATGCTATTACTTATCTATATATTGATTTGTATGCATTATGAAAGTTATTTATATGTGTTACTATATATCTTAATATTGTTTAAAAGATGGTGCCTTTTTGTATTAATAAATGTGTTTACCCTATAATTTATGTAACAGGCTTGGTTTTTGTCTTTTGGATAGTAACAAAGGAACATTTAAAAAAAATAATATACCATGTTAATTATTTATTAATAATCAACATGGAAAATATATAACATTAATTATATAGCAATAAATGATATGAAAAAATAAAATTATATTTGAGTAATTAAAGCAATGAATTGATAAAGTGGAAATCCATATTGGTTTTAATATACAATTGACATGGAAAAATAAAGTTATCATTAGGCTTATAATATTAGTTTTAATTTATAACCAAAATGGAATATTTAAACGATGCCATTTTTCTCTCTTCCAAATTTGTAAAAACGAAGGCAAGAGTTAAAATTGAAAAGTTGTTTTAGCACTAAATCGTAGATATATTATAAAGCAAAAGTGTCTTTCTCATGAAAGAGAAAGTGTCATATGAAGTAATTAACCAATTGATTTTTTTTAAATAAGAAGTCCGCTACAATTTCTTTATACAAAAAATCACCTTAACTTGAGTTCATTCATTTGTTTACTCTTATTAGCATCTTTTTCTCAATGTTAAGGTTTGTTTTAATGACGTATTTCTCTTTTAAATGTAATTAAAAATGACTATTTATTGTGTATTGTGCTAATTTGTTTGGATTCATTATTTTTTATTTCATTATTTAGGATTTTAGGTGATATGGGTTTCTTGAATAAAAAATGGTGATTTTCTTCCTTATAAAAGCAAATCAATAGGTATTTTTACACAAAGAGTTAAAATGACATGAGCAATTTAAATAACACATGATACAGTTAAACTTTAATAGTATAAGTCAAGTTTAAATTTCTCTTAAATAGAAGTATATTGTATTAATGTTTAATTTACAACATCAATTCTGACATCTTTGTACCATTGTTTTGCCATAGTAAGATTTACAAATATTTTTGTTAGTGACCATATCATTGAAAGACAATGCAAGTTCCTTTTCAACATTTAAAGATATTATTTCTAATTTTTGTAAGATTTACATATTATATATCTTCTGCCATTCAAATCTAAATAAATGTATGAAATTATTGTTATTAAGTATTAATAAATTATATGTGCTAATATCATTCTCCATCTTTTTTTCAATTTATTGTATTGGGAGTATTAATTTTAACAATAGAGATATTAAGATAAGGCTTAAAATATTATTATTGCTTTTATAATTATATGAGATATAGTATTCTGTAATTAAATTTAGCTATTGATTTGGAGGTAGTGAGGTTAGAAGTATTCTTAAGAATTAAAAAAAAAACAATGAATAATGTTGGTTATTTTATAAATTGATGGTTTCATTATACATCAAATGCTAATTATTTAAGATTGTCTTGCTCAAATTTTAAGTTATGGGAAATCAATTATTAACATTAGTTATATAATAAAAAAATCAACATCATATTTCAATTATTTAACATTATATTAGAATTAAACACATAGATTTTCTTGTAAAAATTGATGTTGTTATAAATATTTAATATCAGTTCAAAAACCAATATTAAATATATCAAATATAAAATAATGGTAGTATATACGTGAGGCAGTAACTGATGTAAAATAATATTCAATACATCAGTTTAAAAATCAATATTAAATATATCAAATATAAAATAATGTTAGTATATACGTGAGGTAGAAACTGATATAAAATATGTTAAATAACCAATATTAAATCACCTTTTTGTACTAGTGTTTATATATTATTTGGTAATTTAAACTCCATATAATATGCCTTTAAATGTTTGGTAGTTTGTAGGGTGAGTGCGGGTAAGATGAAATTGATTAAGGCAAACTTTTAATCCAACTTATCTTAACCAATAAAAAAAATAGTGCATTTCTGATCATTTGACTATCTTTATCCATTTTTAACTGCAATCTTGACTTTTGCAATTAAGAATGGCTATTCACGGATAGCTACATTTATAAAAAAAACTCATGATATTTCTTTCATTGAAAATTAAAATAAAATAAATTTAAAAGTCCTATTTGGCAATTAAGTAATTATATTAGCAATTAGTTGATTGAATTACTTGCTAATCAATAGATAATTGTATTAGTTAATTTCACCAACTAATAGATTAACTATTTATATAAAAATATTTAGTAAGATTAACTATTTATATATAAAATGAAATATAAAAATATGTGTATATTTTATAATTTATTTGGGTATTCTTTTACATTAATAATATTTTAGATTGTAATATATGATTATTAAAAATATAATGATAGATGTAATAACTAATAAAATTTATTTTGTAACTATTTTAATGTTGACTTTAAAATTCATATATTTATCATTTGAAATATTGATGGATTATACATTTTAAGCATAAAAATATATTTTTCATGGGTAATATCATTCTTATATGTTTTTTAATTTAAAAGATATCATTAAAAAAAGATTAATAATTTTATCAATACATTTTCTATTATTTACTTTTACTATGAAATAAAATATATTTTTTATTTTTTATAAAATTTAATAAGAAAGATATGATTACATGTATATAATTTTTTATTATTATGAAAAATTTTCTTAATTATCAAGAATGTAAATGAAAAAATTATAATTATAAATAAAAATATCTTTTTATATACTAAGTGGAAATTAGCTATTTTAAAAAGTTATCATTCTTAACTTTTTGAAAATGATTGTTTGAGAGCCAATAAACTAGCTAAAATAACTATTTATCTAATATTTAAATTAGTTGATTGATTTAGTTAAATAGTTAAAGGTACTCAAATAAGTTAAAAGCTGATTAAAAAATTATTTACCAATTATCCCCAAAATTTTATGTTAATATAATAAGTTTTTTGCCCTCTGTTTAAATTTTTATATTTAAAAGGGGCAATTGGGAACCACCTATATATTTGAGAATATCTTATTACAATAAGGAGATAGAAAATAAAAGAAAATGTCCTACTTGGGATAAAATTTCAATTTCAATAGCTAATATTTGAGTTGTACATAAAAGTTTATACAAAAATTATAATTCTTTAAAAATTATTTTTCCAGAAAATTTCTTAAGGACGTTAATAGAAGTTAAAGGTTGCTTAGATCATATTCAATTTGTATTTTTTAAAATATCATCAATTTTTAATCTATTAAATTTTAAAATTACATTTAACTATTAATTTTTAATTAAGAATGGATGATTAAAAAGATATTGACAAATTCTATTCAATCCTAACCTAGTAGATAGGTAGAGATTATAAATGGGATAATAATCATTACCAAATGAAAATGGAGTAATAATGGAATAGGATGAATGAATATGTGGAAGGAAATCAATATATTCTTAGGTAATATTATGAGAAGTTCCACTTTTTAAGAGATTGAATATTTTTTATTATTGTATTACATTTAATGTATTAATTCACTTACTTTAAGATTTGAAAAAAGAAAATCGAAGAGTAAAATATTCAACTTCTTAGGAGGTAGAGCTTTCTATAATATTATCCTATATTCTTTAGTTTGTAAAATCTTTCTTACATTCTAATGAATGTTTTAAAGGAATGTAGAATTCTCATATTTCATTTAACCTAAAAAAATATTATTAAAAATATTTTTAATTTAATATTCTTTCAGAATATTCTTATAGTGAAGGTGGGTATTCTATATTTTCATAACACAAGAATATTCTAATAATATAAGGTCTATTTTGTTTATCCTTCCATTAAAAAGCCATCTCACTATTAATATTTTTTTTTACCATTACCTACTACAATTGAATACCGTTAGCCACCACTTATCACTATCAATCACTGGTCGTTATCATTTACCATTAATGATTGTAATTGCCACCACCTATTGTTAGTAGTTATTATTAACTACTATTTACTCTTGATAACCACCATCAATTATGAGTGATCGTTATTGCTATTGCACATCACTAATGACCTTTGCCAATTGTTAATAACCATTACTAATTATTACATTGCCAATGATTATTACTGGCTACCACTCACCATAAGTAACTATTATTTTTACTATCCATCTTGGTGATCTCCATTGTTAGTATCATCTCTTATCACCACTTGCCATTATTAATTACTCAATTTTTAATGAGGATATTTTTGGTAATCTAAAAATATATAAATTAATTGAAGTATAATATTATAATATTCTTGAAAATATTTTTAAATGAATCAAAGATGGTAATATCATATTTCCAAAAACTAAATTCTTAAAAATTACATTCTAAAAAATATTAAGAATCTCACAAAAAGTATGATTTCGTGAATCAAATGTCATGTTTAACAACAAAAAGAATGGTTAAAATTTTTGTTAAGCTGCCACATTTTGCACTCACCCTCTTTCTGAGGGGCGGGCATGTGTAGCAATTTTGATAGAAAAAAAATTAGGATTGGAATCCAAATTCGATTGATAAATGTGAAATAAAATATCTATGAGAAATAAAATTATATTTTGATTAACTTATCCGCCTATTGTATTTATAATTAATGAATATGATATTTTATGATTATCATGATATTTTTATACCGTAAACTAACTGTATGATAATTTTATTCCTTTTATAAACAATGAAAATCTTTTCCAATTTCACAATAAAGATATAATTAAAATTAAATTCTTTTTGTATCATTCTCTGATCTCACGATTCTCACCCCACCATTTTATATGTTGAGCTTCACATACTTATCAAAGTTAACTGTTTTAGTAATTTGAATCTGACTAGATTCTCAATTTTTTTTATGACACATAATTAACTCGGAAATAACATCATGTTATTTATAAAAAAATTGTCAAATATAAATTTTCTCTGTGTACTACATTTTCCAAAATGATAAAAAAATGCCAATAGATCATCGCTGTTAGGTAAGTTCTTTAAATGGTATCAACAAACTTGCAAGAAAACATATTATGTAAATATTTTTAAATGGTTTAAATGGCATGTTAGTTGTTTCTATTTCATTCTTTTTATTTTTTTATTTTTGATGGGCTAATCAAAATTTATATCATATTATATAAATATTTTTGTCAAAATATGAAAAAAATAAAAAATAAAAAATTTGCTAGAAAATATATAATTGGGCCTTCCGGAGATTGCAAGGCTTCTCGGGCCCCCACCACCGACCTATTTTCCCACTTTATTCAAATTAAAAATAGAAAAAGGAAAGTTAAAATTCAAAAAAGGAAAAAAAAAAAAAATGGATGCCCTGCGGCCTTGCCCTAGTCTTAAATAGAAGACGAGGTGTAACATTTTTAAAAACGGGGGAGGGGAGTTGCGGGAGGCCACGTTTGGAACAGACTCCTCTCCGTTTCTCTCTCTACTGTCTCCTTCTTAGGGCTTTAGCAATTTTTCTGCTGCTGCTGTCCGAGGTTAACTTTCATACGCAGACAGGCTTCAATGAGCAACGACAAGGATAATTTCAACATGGCCGATCTCAGTTAGTTTAAATTCTTATCTCTGTTTCAGTCTATATTTTTGCCTTTAACATTTTTTGTGGTGATTCTCATACGTTTTCTTTTTCCCCTGTTGGGATTCGGTTTCCGTATGAAGCTCTGAACGAAGAGAACCGAGCAGACCTGGTCAATGCTCTCAAGGTATGCATGCTTATCTTTTATCAGTAATCTCCAATTCTAAGTTTTGTGCTATGTTTGTTTGGGGGCTGTCTTTCGCATATAGAGGGGAAGGAAATCTCAATCTTCCTGGATAGCCCACTTTGTTGTTTTCTGTGTTTTTGTCAACTATGTTTAAACTGAAGTTTGTTGTGTGGATTATTGATCCTTGACCGATTGACCCTTTTATGAACTTGAAGGAAAATTATTTTGATTGTTTGCTATGTTCCCATGGAATTGTGTTGTCGATATCAAGTCTTTGTCTTCTGGATTAAGTCGGCTGATTTGTGAAGTTACGTGCCCTTTTTTTCTGCAGAATAAGATACAGAGTTTGGCTGGCCAACACTCTGATGTTCTAGAGAGTCTATCCCCTATTGTCAGGAAGCGTGTTGAGGTTCTCAGAGAGATCCAGGTATATTGTAACTTTGTTTACTTGAGCTGTTATATTGTTGATGCCTGTTTAACCTAGTGTGCATAGATTTTTTATTTTCATGTGTATTATATGATTTTCCCTCTCTTGGTACCCTTCTGTCTTTGTTGGAAGTAATAGATGTAGCTTGCTTTGTACTAGCCTACTGGGTAAATAAAATGTAAGATGTTAATTCTTAATTGTGAGCTCAAATAAGGCCTTGTCATGGTTTATTGCATCTAAATGAGAAGAAGTCTAATTTAATGTTGTCAATTTGGGTGCATATGACACCTAATTGCTTTGAATTATGACAACCGCTTGACTCTAATTAATCACTTTGATAGTCATTTTATACCCAATAGTCGCCTAGATGTATAATACTTTAAAGATAGAGGTCTAAATGAGATGCCTTCAGAATAAAATTTATAATGTCTATGCTGAAATACCATTTCAGTATTGTGTTGAATGCTCTGCAAGTATCCTAAATTTCTATTTTGTTGTTGTTCATGGACTTGTTATTAGCAAGTAAATATGGGTATTTTTTTTCCCCCAAATTTAGCTCAATCAGAATTTTTTATCTGACAGGGTCAGCATGATGAATTGGAGGCTAAGTTTCTTGAGGAGAGAGCAGCACTTGAAGCCAAATATCAAAAACTGTATCAGCCTTTGTACACCAAGGTATCCGGAGAATTATCTACTTTTAGGAGTCAAGCTATGAGTTGTGCATAAAAATTTGATGTATCATTATCTGTAGCATAGTCCCTTCCTCTATGATATCGTGGTATGCAAGGTATGTGTGGTATGCTTATTTTCATAATTCTATTATTTTATCCAATTTCACTGTTTTTTATCATCCATGAGATTTAAATTCTTGTTCCTTAATTCTGTTGGAATATTTCTTGTAGTTGATATCTTTCATCTAATAACTCTTTTTGTCTGTGAGATGGATGCATGTTTAGCATACATTTGTTAGTTCCTCTATCCAATTCCATTTTCATCCTTGAGATTAAATTTCTTGTTTCTGAATTCTGTTGTAGTATTTATTGTATTTGATTTCTGTCATCTGCTTAGTGCTAACTTTTCAACGAATGCATACAGCGTTGTGAAATTGTAAATGGTGTTACTGAGGCTGAAGGAGTACCCAAGGAAACAGAGGATGATAAAGAAGAGGAAAAAGGTACTATATATAATCAAAGCATGCTTCTTTGTTGGATGATTTAGTTCCTTGATATAAAATGTGCTTTTGTAGAGAAAGGAGTGCCTGCTTTCTGGCTCAATGCAATGAAAAATAATGAAGTGTTAGCTGAGGAGGTTTGTCAATTGCGTTAAAATATATATGCTCTATTTAATGCATGTTTATTTTTACATCAAGTAACATTTTATATGTTCCCTGTGGATCAGATTTCAGAGCGTGATGAAGGTGCTCTCAAATATCTCAAAGATATTAAGTGGAGCAGGATAGAAAACCCTAAAGGATTCAAGCTTGAGTTTTTCTTTGATACCAATCCATATTTTAAGAATACTGTCTTGACAAAAACATATCATATGATTGATGAAGATGAACCTATACTGGAAAAAGCAATTGGGTAAGGTGTTTTTTGTTTTTCCCTCTCCTGTTTATGCTTTGATTTCTGCATTCTTAAAGCTCCCAACCATCATATCAAAAGTGGTAGGCTGGATTGTTCCTTTCTAAGATATGATTGTTAACTTTCTTTGTAGAACGGAAATTGAGTGGCACCCAGGAAAATGCTTGACACAAAAGATTCTTAAGAAAAAGCCTAAGAAGGGTGCAAAGAATGCTAAACCGATCACCAAAACTGAAAGTTGTGAAAGTTTCTTTAATTTTTTCAGTCCACCACAAGTCCCTGAAGATGATGATGATATTGATGAAGATATGGTATAGCATTTCATCTAAATCAACTGAAGGTTGCATGCTTTTTACTATTGTTATAATAACGCTGTATTTCAATTGTAGGCTGAGGAACTCCAGAATCAGATGGAACAAGACTATGACATTGGGTGGGTGTAATGGCATGTTATTTGCTTGCATTGTTGTAGTCTTCTAGTTGCCAGCACCTTGCATCTTTGGTTGCTTGTAATCTTGGATCTGTGGTAATGAGATGTCATTCTTTGTTTAGGTCAACAATAAGGGACAAGATCATTCCCCATGCTGTATCATGGTTTACAGGGGAGGCCATTCAGGCAGAGGAGTTTGGAGACTTGGAGGATGATGATGATGATGATGATGTTGAAGAGGATGATGAAGACGAAGAGGATGATGATGAAGACGGAGAGGACGATGATGATGAAAATGAAGATGATGATGAGGAAGAAAGCAAGACCAAGAAGAAGGTACAGTCTCTTAATATATATGAACTGAAATCTGTTTTACTCTCTCTGCTGTTTGAATCACAGGCTAGAACTAACCTTTTTTTTTTTTCTTTTCCACTTTCTGTGTTGTCAATTTCATTTGGAATGTTGCTGCAGTCATCAGCACGCAAGGTATGATACTTTTGTAGTTGTCTAAAATAACAGAGGTCACTCACAGAGACCTCACAGGATTTCACTAGATATCACTTCTCTATTTGTGTTTATCACTATAAAACTATATGTGGGATATTAGATTGTTCTCTTAATCCCTTCGGCTGAATAAAAGCTGCAATTTTGACTTCAGAAGGGTGGAAGAGCGCAGCTTGGTGATGGTCAGCAAGGTGAGAGGCCCCCAGAGTGCAAGCAGCAGTAGTTCATTGCAGAAGGGTTATTTGTTCAACTGAGAATTGTGATGGGGTTTCAGTTTGCTGTTGAAAAAGTGGGTGTTATGCTGTTTTTGGTGGTCCTTTATATTCATTTTTCCTCCCTACAGTCTGGTTTTGAGAGTCGTCCTTTATGATCTGATCTACTTGGAGAAAATGTGTTTATATAGTTAGGGATGCTGTGATTTGTTATTGCTGGAATTTTTATTGTTTGGATACTTTCAATATAAATATATTTTGCTTTTATTTGTTATCCTTGTTTTAGATTTACAGAATACTCTAGTCTATTCACTTATTTATTTTAATTGAAGATTGTTTAATTTTGGAACTATTAAAGGATGGACTCATTATTCGTCTATTAAAAATTACTTGAACGCAAAATGCCCGTTGAGCGGCACAAATTGTCTCTATTGACAAATTTTCAGGTTAAACCGATGTAATAAAACAAGCAACGAAACTACGAGAGCTTTGTTATGCGTCCTCTGGTTGAGATCTCACGACCGCAGTCGATCCATGGTCTTGTTTTTTCTTGTTTGAGCTTTCGTGTTTGTAGTGTGTTTTTGCGAGAGAAAGGTGTACTGAGTAACGTTAGCATTTCCTTAACGCTTTGTATCGCTGCGATATTGTATTTTTATTTTGCACAAGTTAAAAAAATGTGATTAGAATGTGTAATTTTGTTGTTGGATAAATCTTTTATGAGGAAACTATGAAACATTATATTAATATTATTAATGTGAATTTTTTAGCATGTGTAATTTTCAACCTTCTAGGTGAGATAATAATGATTTTTTTTTCTTTTTGGGGGGGGGGTAAGTGATAGACTAGCTCAGAAAATTGTAGAGAACTAAGAAAGAATGAAGAAAGATTGAATCTTTATTGACAAGAAATGGGTTCCTATCAGTAACAGAATATACTGATCAAGGAATGTGAGAATGTATTTACAATCCTAGGTTATTCGAGAGATCTGGTTCTTTCCCTTCCCTTTTCCCTTGATTAGTTCCTCCTATCTCTCGCTGTTTCCCCCTTTTTATACTATTGCCTGCTTCTGTTTTTTAACATTCGGTTGGGTTGCCTAACTGAATACCTAATAGAATGCTGTTATTTTGTTTTCCGTTTCCCTCCTATCCTATTATTCTATTATTTGTTATTCTGTTATGGTATTATGTTATTCCCTTACCCTCTTATTTCTTCTAACATAAACTTTTCTGATTGGGGGTCTACTAACAATACTCCCCCCCAAAAGTTCTACCTTGTCCTCAAGGTGGAAATCAGGAAAAGTGTCTTGGATGGTAGTTGCAGATTCCTAGCTATTGTTACACTCTGGTAAGTTAAGCCACTTGATGAGGACTTCTAGCTCTCCATGAGATCCTTCCTGAGTGTTTAAGACTTAGTCTGGTATGACTTGTAATTCCCCTTCATCCGATAGCATAGGGGGTAAAAGTTGGGGTTTGGTTTGAGGGGGTAGGAACCTTCTTTAGAAGGGATACATGGTAAATAAGATGTATAATGCTGGTTTCTGAGAGTTGTAGATGATAGGCAACTTGTCCAATTCGATCCATCACTTGAAAGGGACCATAAAACCGTGGGCGAAGCTTCTCATTTAAGTGCTTAGCCAGGGATTTAAGGCGGCAAGGTTGCAGCTTGAGATAAACCCAATCTCCCACTTGGAACTCTACCTCTCGGCGGTGTTGATTAGCTTGGGCTCTCATGCGGTCTTGGGCTTTGAGAAGGTTAGCCTTGAGTTCTGCTAACATATTATCTCTTTCATCAGGTAGTTTATTAACTTCCTTTACTGAAGAAGGGACAGTGGTTTCTTTCAGGAGTATAGGGGGATCACAACTATATAGAGCTTTGAAGGGAGTCATTTTGGTTAAGCTGCTGTAGTTAATGTTAAACCAGAATTCTGCCTAACTTAGCCAGTCTGACCAATGTTTTGGCTTTGTCCTCGTCAAGCACCGTAGGTATGTTTCCAAACAGTGATTAACCACCTTTGTTTGGCTGTCTATTTGGGGGTGGTATGCTGAGCTAAATTTTAGTTGAGTGCTTGCCAATCAGAATAGTTCCCTCCAAAATTTGCTAAAGAAGATCTGATCTCTGTTAGAGATAATTGATGTAGGAAACCCATGAAGCCGGACTACTTCCTTCAAAAATATAGAGGCAATGCCCTTAGTTGTAAAAGGATGGTTGAGGGTTAAAAATAGGCATATTTAATGAATCTTTCAACTACCACCATTATAGTGTCTTTCCCTTTAGCTCTAGGTAAGCCACCAATGAGGTCCATTGAAATCTTGGTCCAGATGTGTTGTGGGATAGGCAGATGTTGTAGGAGCCCAGCAGGTGCCAAAGTTTCATATTTGTTTCGTTGGCACACATCACAAGCAGAAACATATTGTTGAACATCCCGCTTCATTCCTTCCCAATACAGTACTATAACTAATCGTTTGTATGTTCTAAAAAAACCTGAATGGCCCCCCATAGGAGAACTATGAAACTCGGCTAGAAGAGTGGGAATGTGAAGAGAGGTCTTGGGCAACACCATTTTTCCTTTGAAAAAGAGTCTGTTCCCTTGAAGATGATATCTAGGATGAGAGTTAGTATCGGATTAACAAGTCTCTAATGATATTGCTCAACTTCTCATCCTTGTGTACTTCTTCTATCCAATTCTCCAATTCTAGGCATTGTAGGACAGTGATAGCTGTAAAGGTCATCCTTCTAGAGAGGACATCTGCTGCTGAGTTGTCCTTTCCTGGTTTGTATTAGATTTCAAAATCAAACTCAATTAGTTTGGAGGCCCATTTGAAGTGTTCCTCACTCAATAGACGTTATTCATTAAAATATTTCAGACTTCGTTGATCAGTGCATACAATAAAATGTTGGCCCATTAGATAATGTCTCCATTTCTGTACTACCATTACTATAGCCATTAACTCCCTTTCATAGACAGATTTGTTTTGAGCCTTATTAGATAATCCTTGGCTTAAAAAGGCTACTGGTCTGTCTTCTTGTAGTAGAGCTGCTCCGATTCCTCTATTGGAAGCATCAGTTTCCACCACAAATGACTTAGAGAAGTTTGGAACTATTAATATAGGAAGCAGTGTCATTGTTGTCCTTAACTTGTCGAATGTTGTTTGCGCTTCTTCGCTCTATTTAAAGCTATCTTTTCTTAACAATTGAGTCAGGGGCTTGGCAATTTTTCCATAGTCTTTGACAAAGTGCCTGTAATATCCTATGATTCCCAAAAATCCTCTTAGCCCTTTGATATCTTTCGGGACTGGCTATAACCACATAGCTTCTATCTTCTTGGGATCAGCTACTAGCCCCTTTACTGAAATGACGTACCCCAAATATTCTAAGCTAGGCTAGCTAAATGTACACTTCTTTTTATTAATAAATAGGGTATGTTCCTTGAGTGTTTGCAAAACAACCTTTAGGTGTGATAGATGAACTTCCTCATTTAGACTATAAACTAAGATGTCATAAAAAAAGACTAAAGCAAACTTTCTTAAGTAAGGCTTTAGGATTTCATTCATCAAAGATTGAAATATAGAGGGTACATTGGTCAAACCAAAAGGCATTATTAAAAATTCATAGTGTCCCATATGAGTGTGAAATGATGTTTTCTTAATGTCCCCCTCCTTCATGCAAATCTGGTGGTATCCAGATTTCAAGTTTATTTTAGAAAATATCTTGGCCCCTCCTAGCTCGTCCAGTAGTTCATCTATTACTGGAATAGGGAATTTGTCTGGCACAGTGATTTTATTTAGGGCTCTATAATCCACACAAAACCTCCACCCACCATCCTTCTTTTTGACTAATATGATTAGGCTGGAATAAGGGTTGGTGCCAGGTCTAATGATGCCTGCTTTTAACATCTCATTTACCAGCCTTTCTATTTCAAATTTTTGATAGTGAGGAAATCTATAAGGTCAAAGGTTAGGAATGGTTGCTCCTCCTTTCAAGTGTATGGCATGGTCATGCTTCCGGTTCAGTGGCAGCCCTTGGGGTTCTTGAAATACATCTTTGAAGTTGTTCAGAATGGCCTCCACTGTTGTTGGGGTAGGTTTTATTTCTGTTTCAGCATCTGTCACTACTTTATATTTCAACAAGAACCCTTGTCCATCATCCTTTAAGGCCTTTTCTAGTGACTTGAAAGAAACATGGGTCCTTGATAGTGTTGGATCCCCTTTTATCACTTGCATTCCTGCCCCTATTCTGACCTTTATTAGTAATTTGCCAAAGTCTACCCTTATTTCTTCTAGCCCAGCTAACCACTCTAGGCCTAACACTAAATCAGCTCCTTTTAGGTCGAATAGGTAGAAATCATGCTAGATTATCATATCTTGTAATTGTAAGGTCAAAGCCTTGCACATACCTTCACACTTCACCTTATGTCCATCGCCTACTTCCACTGAATAAGTAGGTGTTTCTTCCACAAGTAGCTGGAGTTCTTCCACCAACCTCTTAGATATAAAATTGTGAGAGGCTCCACAATTGATTAAAATAATTACTTCTTTCTCTTTTATTGTGCCCTACAATTTCTAGGATTTTTTTGAAGTGAAGCTTGACATTGAGTACAGGGAGAGCTGTAAGGCCTTGTAATTGCCTTCTTGCTGCTCTAGGAATCCCTTTTCCTCTGTCTCTCCTCCTATCTCTTCAACCTCAGGTGGATCCTCTATAAGCATCACTTTATATTGTTTGTTCCTGCATACATGCTCTGGCCCAAATTTTTTATCACATTTGAAATATAACCCCTTTTTAATTTTTTCTTGTAACTCTGCATCCGTTAGTCTCTTAAACCCTCCTACCCTACTTTTTGCTATTCTTGTGGGCTTGTTGCTATTGCTGGTAGAGTCAGCTACCTTATCTCTACCAGTAGATCCTATCTGAGAGTTTTCTTTGCTCCCTCTTTCATAAGAAACTGTCTTTGCTGGTAAGAACCCTTTGAATTCGGGCTTATCATAACCTCACTTCACTATTCCTCCTCTGATTAGTACTTGATTCTTTTCATCAATCATTTGGGCCAAATTCATCATGTTAGCCAATGTGGTTGTTGGATGTAGTTTGAGCTCAGTCTTAACCTCCTCCCTTAACCTGTTCAAGAAAATGCCTTTAAGGTATTTTGGTTCTGTTCCCCTTAAAGGGCCTGCATACAATTCAAATTTCTCCTTGAATTCCTCTACCGTGTTAGTCTGTTTCAGGCCTAGTAGCAATTCATAAGGGTTCTGCATCATAGAAGGCTGGAAGTGCCTGATTACGGCTGTCTTGAATCCTTCCCATGTGGGGTTTGGAGAACTGGCTTCCTACCACTGGTACCAGCTAAGGGCCTTGCCTTCCATGGCTACCAAGACTGCTTGTAACCTTTCCCCCTCATTCACTCCTTTGATTTGAAAATACCTTTCTAGGCGGCTCACCCACCCATAGGCATTTTCTCCTGCAAATAGTGGAATTTCCAATTTCCTCCATCAATCCTTAGTGGCTCCTCTCATTCTCCTTCCTGCCCCCTCTTCTTCTAGGTCGTTATCCCTTCCTCCACCAGCATTAGCGGTTGATTCTAGAGTTGGTCCCTGGTTCGATCGGTTCACTAAGGCCTCCAGCAGCTTCTCCACCCTTTTTAGCCTAGCATCGCTCAGTTCTCGTCTGGCCTCCCTCCCTTCTTGCTCTTCTGCAAGATTTTGCCTCTATTCTGTGAATGTCTTCTCTAGAGACTCCAATCTGGCTTCCATCTTTGATCAGACCATGAAAGAAGTTTCAAGAATCTATTTTTTGCTCCCCGGATCATGGGAGCTCTGATACCAGTTGATAGACTAGCTCAGAAAATAGTAGAGAACTAAGAAAGAATGAAGAAAGATTGAATCTTTATTGACAAGAAATGGGTCCCTGTCAGTAACAGAATATACTGATCAAGGAATGTGAGAATGTATTTACAATCCCAGGTTATTTGAGAGACCTGATTCTCTCCCCTTCCCCTTTCCCTTAATTAGTTCCCCTATCTCTCGTTGTTTTCCCCTTTTTATATTGTTGCTTGCTTCTGTTTTCTAACATTCGGTTGGGTTGCCTAACAGAATGCCTAACTGAATGCCTAACAGAATGCTATTATTCTGTTTTCCATTTCCCTTCTGTCCTATTATTCTGTTATTTGTTATTCTGTTATGGTATTCTGTTAGTCCCTTACTCTTCTATTTCTTCTAATATAGACTTTTCTGATTGGCGGTCTACTAACAATAAGCAATAAGGCTAGAGCCCTGTAGTAAGGAATAATATGCTTGGGAAAAGAAACATTCTTTAGTACAACCCATTAGATTTTTTAAACTGCACTTGCATCACAGGAGTTTGCATTGAGCACACCGAATAAGACAATTTAGTCGAGGAATTAGCTGCATTGTTGGTTTCTCTATAAGAATGAGAAATTTCAATAGTTTAAGGTCCATCCTTGATTGAACGGATGCATTTGATCATAGAACTGCAAGGATGTAAATCTCCACAACTACTTGTAGCCAGTTGAAATGCAGCGGTTGAATCCAGCTCAAAGTGCACCTAATTTCAGCCATTATTCCAATCCATCAATAAATCTGTCTTTAGCTCCCATAATTTTGCCATGATCATGCTTGAGGATCTTAGATACTTGTTGAACCCAAGCAACCAAGAACCTGAATTGTCCCAAAAACAATCACCACACCCTGACTGGGATAACCTCTTCATAGACCTATTCGTATTACATTTGATCCATGCATTCCTTAGATGTGACCAACCAATCGATGTCTCAATCCTAATAATTGCTAGGTTTGAGTTTCTTTGCACTAGCAACATTGACGACTGTTCTCCGGTTTTTATCAAAGTTGAAAAGAGCACACTATGGACGTTATCTACAACTCCATTAATATGAGCTTACTCCTATTCAACCACAACAGCTAACATAAGAACTCAAACAGAACCGGCCAACTAAGTTTAGAATGTCTTCGAATATTTCTTGGATAGATTCCAGTTAAGCCAAATCCTGCATGGAAAATGTGAAAATTTTGCTCCAATGTTTTATACTCACCACAGATAACCAGAAATGTTGCATTCTTTGACAGATCCAAACCATATGAAGAGCAGATTCACTTGCACAACCACATTTAGGACAACTATATGAGTTAGCTATATTTTTGGCTTTCCATTGGCTATTAATGTGTAAGCGTTCCTTGCCAAGAAGCTAGAGATAGGAAGAACTCCTTCTGAAGTAGGCCACCGCCAAACAGCTTTCCAAATTGGTACTTTAATGTTCATTTCCACATTACTAATCACATTGTAGGCTGAATTGACTTAAAAGAACTATTCGAAGTATGTTTCCATATAGGTTTGTCTAGACTAGCTAGTTTGAAGGAGGAGCAATCGCCTGAATTCGGACTAGAAGCTTATTAGGAATTAAGATTTTCAATCTGGACATATCCTCATCACCTAGATCATTAACACAAGAAAGAATCGGGAAATTCTCCTGATGTGTTGGAATATTAACTTGATCATAAGTGGACAAAGCCTCACAGTCTGGAATCCAAGGATCTTTCTAGAACCTCACATCCTTACCATCTCCAATAATCCATTTGATCCCTCTTAACAAATTTTTCCATACACCTCAAACTCCTTGCCAAAGATTGGATTAACTACTCTATCTTTCCACAGTAGGCATTAATAGAGATCCACAACCATATTTGTTTCTTAAAACCTTGGCCCATAAAAAATCTGGAGATTGAATAAGACCCTAAACAATTTTCATGAGGAAAGTTTCATTGCATTTTTTCATTTATCTAATACCCCAATCCCCGACACCTTAAGGTAAACAGACATTTCCCAGGCTACTAGATTGGCTTTTTGACCTCATTCCGTTGAACCTTAAATGAAGTTCCTGCTTATTTGATCCAGTTTATAACAAACTAAGGAAGGCAAATTATTAGTTTGCATGCAATATTGAAGCATAATAGAAAGAACTGATTTAGTTATTATTCGGTCAACAAGAGGAAGGTTTTTTTTTTCCCCAACTACTTAACCACTAATTCACTCTATCTAACCTCTAATTCACTTTATCCAAGATATAGTTAAAAGAGTTTCTAGACACTCTGTTATGATGGAGAAAGACTCCCAAATACTTGCTTAGGTTAGTTGTAATTAAGAAACCAAGGTTTCATTGATTTCCTTAGCCTTAATATGATTCAAGTTTCTTGAGAAGCATATTCTTATTTTTTTCATTATTCAATTTTTGCCTTGAACTTTTACATAAATTGTCCAAGCATAATTTAGTAATGTCAACTTAATCCATCTATAGAAAGAATAAGATCATCTGCCAAAAAAAATGAGAAATTGGAACCCCATTCCTTACAATTTTAATAGGTTTCCAGAGCTTGTTCTTCACTATTACGTCAATTCTTTATGCAAATCTTTCCATGCAGAAAACAAATAAATAAAGAGAAAGTAGGTCCCTCTGGCAAACCTACCAAAAGGCTTAAAGTTATCCCTAAGTTCTTAATTCTACACAATTTTCATAGAGCAAGAGAACACACAAGACATAACCATTTTGACAAAGTGATCTCCAAACCCAATATTAGTAAAAGTATTTCTTAAGAAATTCCAATCAGAATGGTCATAAGCCTTTTCTAAGTCTACTTTTATTGCCATTAACACACTTTTTCCTTTCTTACTTCTCATAAAGTGTAATATTGTTGAACTATGCCTTATTGGAACAAAGTTGGAACAAGTTGGAACAAGTTTTGTTTATTTCATTATATTTTTATTTCTATCTTTTTCTATAAATGAAAGAGTAATTAGACCACTAGATTCACACATACACACATATAAGAATTAGGTATTGAATTCTGGATGTAACAAAAAATACAAAGCCTTCAAGAGTCCTATTTGTATATTATATATTGGCAATGATAATAATATTTAACATTTTATTAGCAGTAGAAAGCAAAGCCTCATTCCCTTTCAAAATATTAATGTTTTCATTTTTATATATAATAGTTGTAGATTGACATCTAAAAAATTTGACTTGTATATGTTGTACAAAATTCTACATACTTAAGCCTCTCAAACTAAAACTTTTAGCTTCACTATTACATTTTAGGATATCAAATATGGTTCATATTTTTCTTGATGCTAATACATAATTATTTTGTCTTATTAGTGTTAATGGTATTGCATTATATATATTTTCTCCATTAGAATATAGATCACCTCATTAAGAGATTGAAGGTTGTGACCTATGAATTTAGAAGAATTATTTACATGAATCTTTTTTCATCGAAATAATACATCCTTATAAAAAATATAAAATTTTATAACTAAAATTTTTTAAAAAATGTAAAATACTTCTTTCAACTTTATGATGATTGAATTTTTATCTCTTTTTAAATTATATAAAACTTGAAATTAATACCTATTATTGATAAGGATGGCAATAAGGTGAAACGAAGGTAGATCTATCTTAAATTACCCTACTTTTACCTTTCCTACCATTTGCCTTGAACTTGCTTCATCCCATAAGATGGGGCAAGTTGGGGGCACCATCTTTATAATCTATGGGTTACTAGTCCCTCATAAAGAAATTTGTAAAAAATAAAAAATATATAATTTAGTCAATAATATTAAATTACAAGAAAAATAATGAAGATACATAATGTATAAATTAAAAGAAATATTAATTTTTTTATTTTCATATAATAGTTAAATTAAAAAATTAAAAATAAAATTATTAAAAGTATTTTAAATAATTAAATTATTAAAAAGCCGACATATATGATATATGCATATATTATTTATATAGGTAAATTTGTGATTTCATATGTACAAAGTTTCATGGGGCAAATTGGACTAATATTGTCCTGCATCCCAAATTTGCTTCAGAGCAAAAACTTATTGGAGCAAAATTTATGGGGTAAGTATTTGCTCTTTAGTTTTGTCATCCCTAACCATTGATTTACTTTACTATTTTATTAAATTATATAATTTTTAATGATATTTTTTTAAAAAAGTATAATATTATAATATTTTAATTTATATTATTATTTTTTATAAATAATTTCTATTTTATATAATTAATAAAAATTAAATTAAATATATAGAGTTTTAATTAAATAATAAAAATTGGATTGCAAAATTATATGTAAAAAGTGGTAAAATAAATTAATATAAAATAATTAATTAAGTTGATAATGGATATTAAATTCAAGTTTTATTAAGTTTAATGGGTTGATTTTAAGTTTTCAAAGGAGAAAAGAGTAAAATGCAACCATTCCAAAATTAAAAAAAATATTTTACAATTTTTTGTCCAAAAAAATTAGGAGTTGCAGATCCTGTCCAATAGCATATATGAACAGTTTAATGACATGCTGCAGAGAAATCAAATAAAAAAAAATTTGGAATAGTGACGTTCTCGGCCCGGCCCATAACCTCGCTACTCCAAGAATTCTGATCAGAGATTGAAAATAAAGAAATAAAGAACCCAGCGCAAAATGGATGTTGCTGCTTGAACGTAAAGGCTGCATTCATCTTTTGTATGCTGTCAAAAGGTTTCTTCCTTTTTGGTGTAGAGTTTTGTGTCCAGCGTGCTTCTATGGCGAGACTGCTTTGGAACTCCTGTCTTATCAAACGCTCCCTGACCGAGGTTGCTACGCTGATACACTCTCTGGTTCTTTAGCCATTTTTTTTTCCTTTTTTGAAAAATAGATTAACCATTTTTATGTGTGGAAATGGAAACTGATTCATTGACTAATGTTTCAACCAAGATAGGTTAATCTTCACCCAAGAACCCACCTTTCTCATTCTCCCCTGATTGTGTCTAATGCAACACGCGGGCACGTAAGTTTCGCTACATGTTTTATTCATTATTTTAGTTTCTTTCATTTTTGTATATCTCTTTCTTTATGCTTCTTTTACTTGATTGCTTTCATTTCCAGAGCTCCAAACGAGAAATATTGGGCACATATGAGATTTTTAGCTTTTTAACAAGAGGTTCTTGAACCTTTATTGCTTTCATTATACAAAAGAATGTTTATGTATATGGAGTTCCTATATATTGACTGTTAACTTTTAGAGATGTTGAAAACAAGTGGGATTTTTTTGGGTTCTATTATACTGAAATTTTCAGTACTATTTCCATTTGTATTTTGACAAGTAGGAGAATTGTCTCCCAAATTTTAGTAGCTACCCATCTTTGAAGTCAAAATACATGTCAAGATAGTACTGAAATGTCAATACTACTGTAGAACTGAAATATTTCTGGGAGGGGGTCGTTGCTTTTCCTTTCCTGACCGAAAAAGTCAGAACTTTTCCTTTCTTGAACAGTTATCTCTTGCCCTTCAGGTGTTTCTGTTTAGTGCTGTTGGCTTTGATTTAAAGTGACGTTATCTGCTCGAAGGTAGAAGAAGGGGTTTTAAATCAGATGGAAGTGAATTAGCTCTTTCTACAACAAGCAATGGATCAGAATCATCAGATCACTTCCACATTTGGAAATGGATCTATTATGTGGCTGATCATGCTGTCTCACCTAAAAATTTACGCTCTGTCAATTCGTTGATTTGCTCTTGATATTGCATTAGATTCTAGCATAAAGTAGTTTCCGGTCCTTACTTTTACTTCCACCTTTTGTTTTATTTTTTCATAGGCATATACTGATTATTGTATAAATCAACAATTATCTGTAGGGGTACGTTGTGGAAATATATGGTCCAGATTCCAGAGACTTCTGGTTGAACAACACTTGCTTTAAATGTGATTGCAGAAGCACATAAGCAAGATTATATATAGTCATGAACATAATGTTTATGCCTTTTTGGTCAATTTAGGACTACAACGACTATAAATATCACAGTGGGAGTACTAATCATAATGTTATTCACAATTGCTTCTATATATATTTTTCTCTCCATTTTCATATGCCTGACATCATACTTCAGATGTATGTAACTAATTTTTATGACTTCTTGATTGAAGTCCAAAGCAGTTATATTATTTGAAAGTGGAAACGTGATAATTAATCCTTTACAAGGTTTCTTAGTTGCGTAAAAAGGTTAAGATTTCTTCCTTAGTCTTATAAAAGAGAAGGAAAATATGAAAATGTAAATTATATTTTGAATGTTAGTTTCTTTGCATAATGTAAAATTCTATATAATTATCTTTGGATTATGTTCTTATTTATGTAGTAACAAAGATGAGGACACATATAGGTTTGATTACTATGATCATCTTGTTGATGCTGTCTCCGTCAAGGATTTTGTAGCTGGTGGTGAAGACATTGATTTGTTTGTTTCATGCATGCTATTGCATTTTTATTGTTGCTGATCATGCACTTGATCAAGCCGTTGCAGGAGTCTACTGGTGTAAAGACTGGGAACTTTCTTCTCTCCCAACTAGATTGTGGCGAGCAAGCACACAGTCTTGTGGATATACTAATCCAGAGTAGTTCAGTTGATGTAATTGTTGTTGGCAGTGTAAGTCTGGCATCATTTCTCTTGCTGCTTCTTGGTTCACTCCTACTATTGGTCATAGTAATAACTGTACCTCATATTTCTATCATGTTGATCGTTCTTATATAACATGCTCTAAAGGGCTTGCTGCCTTGTGATTCTTGCTATATTGAACTGCAATAGATTTGTTACATTTAGTTCCCGGAGAGCATGGGATGTGATTAGGATGCCACCATAGAATTGAAAACTTGTGCATAAATTTAGTGCTTAATTGCGGGATTTCTTCTTAATTGTAATTTTGGTATTGCTCTTATTTTATTATTTTTTAAAAATATTGTTGGTTACCTATCAAAGACTTGTTTATGGAACTTTCGAGTTGATTTCACGGTGGAGTGAATAAAATTTTAACAGTGATTCTTCTTTCTGTTTCTCATTTATTTATATTTTTCCTGCTTTCTTTACTCACAGACTGTTTTAAGTTGTGTCATTTAAATCTCATTTCATTGGATTGAATTATTTGAGTGTTTCCAATGACAGGTAGCTTCTCTTTTTCCTAAAGGTGAACTGAGGATGATATGGTTGATGCTCCCATGGCTAGGCAGGGTATGATGATGAACCTGGAACTTCGAAATGACACACTTATTGTCACTATTGCAGTGTATATTGATGTTTACTAACCAAGGTATTAGCTAGTTGTTGGTTGCATTTACCAGTTGGGGGCTGTAGTAGTGACTACTTTTTATTGTGGGAATCCTTGTGTATATGTTTCTCTAGGTCAGGTCAAAGCTTTCTAAGTTTGGGGGATTTGGTGGGCTTGTTAGAATTATTTTGTGGGCCAGCATAATCAATGATAATTTGTGGATTTAGATTAACAAATGTACAATAGTGTAGAGCATTTGATTAGGTTTAAGTTGGTGATCATATTATGATTGGACCCTCCTTGGACGTTCAAGCATATGTTGATGTTTTATTTTGTAAACTTTTGTTCTTGGGTTTTTTATGATAGGTAGGTTAACCTATTTTAATAAGTTTAGGATTTAGAGTTTAAGTCTCACCCTATATATACTTGTGTTTGTCCCATTAAAACATAAGATTTTTAATATATATTAAGGGATGAGAGTTGAGCAATTCTCTCATAACCCTTTTCCATAAATATATATTTTATTTTTCTTATTTGGCGAAGTTGAATAGATTTGAGATACAAGAATGTTTGATGATAATACATCATATCCATTATTAGGGACGTTAAATTAACAATCAGGTATGAGTTTTCATCCTAGCATATTTTTTGATAAATTGATTTACTCAAATTCATGTGCTATATAATATGATAAATATAATCATGTAATTGACTTTTCAATCCTTGATCTAATTTTTTCAACAAAGGTATTAGAGCAAACATGGCTTATCAGGAAGGCTGAAGAGGTACAAATCGTGTTCACTCTTCTGCTCCCTACCCTCCTTGTTTAATATCAACCTGCATGTTAATACGTTAGCTTGCTACCTTTTGACGAATAAATCTCTATCAGGAGTTAAGCACTGAGGAAAGATTTTTACTTGTTTGTTGATACGAGATTCAATCTGTAATATTGCAGATCTGAAGATTGTGTGGAAAGCATTAAGTTCTATTGTTTGTCATGAATATTTATTCTTTGTAATGCTGTATTTTGCAGAATTTGGGTAGCCAGGTTCTTGTGAAGATTGTGAAAACAAACTTGTACCGCCATTTAAAACTGCCCTATTTGAACTTGAGTTTGGCAAGGGTATATGTAAAGAAGGGAAAAATTTAGAGTTGAGTTTTAAAACTATAATGGTCAGAATTTTCATTGTGAGGATGCCCTCAAGCGGTTCCCGGCTGAGAATCCAAGTGAACCGGAAGAACTTATTAATGATGAAGCAGCAGCCATTGCTGCATAAGCCTGATTTTGCCAATGACTAATTTAAAAATTTCCTCCTTGGTTTTACACCCATTTGGTTGTGTATGCTACATAGCCTGATGAGTTGGCGATAAATTGGTCAAAATTATTGATGGAGATGCTGAGGATGCTGCAAATGACTCAGAAGCTGCTGGTTTCGAATCAAATCATTCTTGGGGCCTAATGTTGGAGTTACAACATTGACCTTCTGAATTAAATTTTGTTGGTCCTTGTATGCATGCCATGAATTATGTGGCAGATATAAGTTTTGTGGGTGGCAGAAGAAGATTAATTTTGGAGAAAGCTAGTTCATTAGGCTAGAGAATCATGACTCATCTTAGTGATCTGTGAGGATATTCTTGTACAATTTGTGTAGTTCACTAGGCTATAATTTTTTTCCCCCTTCTTTTGGCCACATGTCAGATGGAGGAATTATCACTTACTAATTCCTTCTTGCTCCGATGTAGTTGAGAGAGAACAATTTTGTTTGGCCCTTTTTCTGAGGTCAAAAGTCGCTATCGGCTGATGGTACACTTTCTGGCAAAGATTGGAATCAAATAATTGAGTTTCAAGCAGCATCCAAGTCAAATAATCAAACTTACAAATTTCTAGTCAGTTCACTTGTTTCCCTCCACGTGCTTGATAGAGCTCCAAACTTGTGGCAGGTGTGGCAATTGTCCTCTGTTGATGTTTTACAAATTAATGACATTTCACATCAAACTTGACAGCAAGTTTGACCATCACATAAAAATATTAGTAATAATACCTTTGCTTTCAATTTATGTCCTACCTCTTTTATTATAGACCGTAGAGTTCATAAAAATGAAGAGACTATTATCCATCATAAGGGAGTACATGATTCATTCTAAAAAAGGAAGTACATCAAACATTTCCTGTAAATATGAAGTGTATAATTTATATGATTGTGAGGTATTAAAACATCATTTTTTCCTTGTAGAGCATAGGATCTATCAGAGTTGGTTCTTAAATATCATTTTATTCCTTTAATCTTACTTGGGTTTACTATTAAATTCTGTATTGATGAATAATTGATTAACAAATGACCCAATTGTGATGTATATTTAGATGTATCCATTTTTAACCTCTACCTCATCCAGTTATGACTTAAAAAGGTACATCTTGCAATTTTCTATCTTAGGAGGAGACATGCAATTTGTTGTATGCTAAACAAGTCTAAATAAACCACACATCGAGTCCCATATTAAGTATTTGAGGAATCAATATAATGTTATTACGGAGATGCTTAGTCCAACTGCCAGTAAATTTGGATAGAATGATGAAAAGAACTTCGTAACTTGCTCAAAACCAGTCTGAGATGAATGGGTGAAGGTAATATTTTATATTATGCTTTTTCTTCTATGCACATATGTGTGTCTGTGTATATTTCTATTTATTAGTGACAGCTTTTAAAGTTTTACTTTCTTCTCTCATTATATTTTCCTTTCTTTTATGCTAGAGCCACAAAAATGCCGTGGGGGTTAAGAAACAAGTCATTTTCATTTTTTGATGATTTAGTCAAAATATTTGGGAAGAATAAAGCCATTAGAGATGAGGCTGTAAATCCATAAGATGCATTAGAGGGGATGGAAGATGAAGTAAGGGATAAAGAAGAAGAAGAGCAAGAAGAACATGTTCCTACCTTTTCCATAGAGGACACTTACCCAGTCCCTCCATGTGCCCTGATGGGAACTTCTTCCTTAACCACCCTATCAAACCGTAGGTCAAAGAAGGCAAAGATAGAAAATTTAGAAGTTTTGAGAGAATTCTCTTCTAGATCTGCACGAATGGGTGATGTGATGGAGGATGCAAGTAAACACATAGGCTGCTTGGCTTTTTGTTTCCAACATGAATCTAATTCTACAAGGAGAAGGATGCAAGTGACTAGTGAGATTATGAAGATTGATGGGTTAACTCCTACCCAAGTTATGAATGTGGCAAGGAAAATTACTCTCAACCCTTTAGAAGTTAATTTCTTTTTTAGCCTTCTAGAAGATTTCAGAGCTACTTATGTGCATGGTTTGTTACTTCCAGATCAGTGAAGTTCTATGAAAACTAGTAGTCATTAGGAGTCAACACACTCACTGAACTCATGTTATGTTATTGAACTTTTGTATGTACACCTATTTTTTAGACACTTATCTGACATCGGAGCCCATAATGTATTAGTTGATGTGACTTTCGGTTAATGTATATAAGCTACTGAACTGGATTTCTTCAAGCTTTTGGTGGAATATAACAATACATTTTTATTTTTTCCTATGGCAATTCTATTGAGACTTCTGTAGTACAGTTGAGTTCATTTTGTTCATCATCTCCAGACATGATTACACATTATCTTGGATGTTACTGTTTTGGACGAAAATAGTAACACCCAAGAATGCAACCCATTGTAGTGTGAGAGAAGCATGTTTATTACTAGGGGTCTGTGCACTGTTAAGTGGCCACTTCGCCTAAGAAAACAGGCTAACCAGCTACTTGTTACTGTTTTGGACGAAGACAGTAACATCGTTGAGACTGATGGAGAATTAATCCCGAGGGGATTACAAGTGGCTAGAATCTAGGTCTTGTTAGTTAATTATGTAACTTGACGTGTTTCTCTCTGAATAAGATCCAATAACTATCTCTTTATGGGCTGTTACTGTTTTGGACGAAAATGGTAACACCCAGGAATGTAGCTTATGAACATCAGTCGAATGCATTTTCACTTATGGGGTAGAGCCTACTGTGCATTGACTACATCGCCTGAGAAAGCAGGTTAACAAGCTGCATGTTACTGTATTAGTCTGAAATAATAATATCATAGAGGCTGTTGGAGTTTTGTACCTGGGGGGTTACAGGTGGCTAGAAGTTATGTCTGGGTGGTTATTTATGTCACTTGACAAGTTCTTCTCTGAATAAGATCCAAGAAATACCTTTTTATGGGATGTTAATGTTTTGGACAAAAATAGTAACATCATCGAGGTTGTTGAGTTTTGAGCCGGGGGGTTTCAGGTGGCTGGAAGTTAGGTCTGGGTAGTTATTTATGTCACTTGACAAATTCTTCTCCGGATAAGATCCAAGAAATACTTTTTTATATGATGTTAATGTTTTGGACGAAAATAGTAACATCATCGAGGTTGTTGAGTTTTGAGCCTGGGAGGTTTCAGGTGGCTGGAAGTTAGGTTTAGGTGGTTATTTATGTTACTTGACAAGTTCCTCTCTGGATAAAAATCAAGAACTGCCTATTTGAGGGATGTAACTGTTTTGGATGATAATAGTAACATCATCAAGGCTGTTGGAGTTTTGTGCCCGGGAGGTTACAGGTGGCTAGAAGTTGGGTCTGGGTAGTTATTTATGTCACTTGATAAGTTCTTCTTCGGATGAGAACCAAGAACTGTCTATTTGGGGGATGTTATTATTTTGGACGAAAACAGTAACATCATCGAGGTTGTTGAGTTTTGAGCCCGGGAGGTTTCAAGTGGCTGAAAGTTAGGTTTTGGTGGTTATTTATGTCACTTGACAAGTTCTTGGTTCCTCTCCGGATAAGAACCAAGAACTACCTATTTGGGGGATGTAACTGTTTTAGACGACAACAGTAACATCATCGAGGCTATTGGAGTTTTGTGTCCGAGGGGTTATAGGTGGTTGGAAGTTAGGTCTGGGTGGTTATTTATGTCACTTGACAAGTTCCTCTCCGGATAAGAACCAAGAACTGTCTATTTAGGAGATGTTACTGTTTTGGATGAAAACAGTAACATCATCGATGTTGTTGAGTTTTGAGCCCGGGAGGTTACAAGTGGCTAGAAGTTGGGTCTGGGTGGTTATTTATGTCACTTGACAAGTTTCTCTTCGAATAAGAACCAGGACTGTCTATTTGGGAGATGTTATTATTTTGGATGAAAATAGTAACACCCAAGAAACTTGCCCGTGTGCGTGTGAGAGATGCATATCTATCGTTGAAGGACTTTTTCAAAGAATGTAGTTCGTTCATACTAATATTAGTGGTAGGTTTTAGAATAGTACCATACAACTGGATGTTACTGCATCCATAAAAAAAAGGTAACATTAACACAGGTGTTCATAATTTATATGGCAATGTGTTGTCTGAGTGCTAACATAAACTGGATATAAGATTAAACTGTATAGAAGATTAACATTTACAATTGAGTTATACATACAGTTAAATTTTAAATATATCTAAGACCATAGTTTTACATGAATTTAGTGTTACATATGTGCATAATAATTAACTTTAGTGTTATATGTGTGCATAATAATCAACTTCAGTTGGGAAGACTGAAATTCTTGAGGAATTTAGTAACTAATTTTGCTCTGTATTATCTCACTTCCTCTAGCAAAAATTATTCTTGAAACTCTTTATTGTTATATTCTCTATATGCAAGCATACGAAAATTCCGTAGTCTTGCCTGAAAAATAGTAACGAGTTAGTTTGGTATCTACTAGACATGTTACCTTTAAATAAGAAAAGAACTTACTACTTACGACGTTTCTTCCTGTTGAGGTGCCTATTTGTATGATATTATCTCAAAAGGTGGACCTGCGGTGGTTGGCTCTACCCTCGTATCCATTCCACTCTGTGCAAGGATTTCATTCATCTTTTTCTCGTAATAGTCCTTCTGTTGTTACCAAACTAAAAAAAATGAAAAATAAAAAATGAAAACTCCATGTAACTATCTATACTGTTGGTTGTAACATCTTGTATTGTTATGAGTTATTATTTTTTGTTATGGCAACAGTAACATCAGCAAAAAACACATCCAGCATTCAAATAACCCAATAAAGTTTAATTAAAAAATGAAATTCTGAGAAAATAAATTGTTACTATTTTGACAAGAAATAGAAACATTAACGAATAACAACTTATCATCTAATAGCATCACACTTGACATGTTTTTTCCAACGGAAAACCATGCTATGAGCTACATACGAGAGATACGACGTTGTCTTGTTGTGAGTATGATATGTTACTGTCTTTGATGGAAAGAGTAACATCAATAAGATAACAAGGTAGAGGGTTCAAGAATGTGGCTAGCAATGCAACTTCAGTCAAATCAAAAGTAACAGCACTTGCTATTCTATCGTAGTATTTAATATCACTGACTACCATTGTGGCATCACAAAAGTATGGATCCAGTGCCCCTCTCTTCTCGGCCGCAGCGAGTTGTAGTGTGTCCATTTGCACTCTTTATTATTTAGGACGAGAAGTGTGAAGTGGTTAAGGTTTTTGAAGTCATTCATGCCCGTGGAATTCACTGGGAATATAACAACATATATAGCCATTGCATCTTCCATATGTGCATCGAATTTGAACTACCTGGCTTCTTGGAGTAACTTGGCGTCGCTTACAATGTAAGATTGTTAATATAGTTTTAACCCAAGTCAGTATCAATGCTGTCTGCTGTAATTCATATTTGGGAAATGGATTCAGGATCTTACCCAGTAGCAGTTGTCAAATGCAGATATCTTCCTTTTACTGTTTGTGGAAGCTAAGCTCAGAGTGTAGGCATGACCATTTATGATCTGCATTGATTGTTTAGTTCTTATTAGATGATTGACAAGGGTGGCAAACTCCAAATAGTAGCACAAGAATTCAACATTTGAAACAGAAAGAATAATTGTATCTAATTGTTTGCACTCCACACAGTAGCACCATGCTTCTTGAGCCCAAATAGACTCAGTAAGTTCCTGTTACTGTTTTGGGAAGAAACAGTAACATAGTTAGAGGGTGGAACAAGACAAAATAATAATGCGTTTAAACGATCAGATGATACATACATTATTCATGATTGACTTCTCCTTGATTACTCCTACTAACTTCTTAAAGGTTATGAACAAATCCTGTTGGGGGATTGACCAGATAAAAATACTGCATATGGTGATTTGGCATGGGGATGAGATGAGGCGATAAGTAATACTTTCTAATAAATGCAAAGAATTGAGAAGAAAACAGGACATGACTTACTGTGGGTCTCCTGCCAATTTTATTTGCATAATCTTATTCTTGACATCTTGGGTCAGGTATTTTGCAGCTAGCAACTTTGTAGTATTCGTTGCTTTATGAGTTTATTTTTTCTTAATTTTATTTGCTGGTGTATCATCTTCAATTATAACAAGGGCCTCTTTGCTCTGCCTATAGACCTCCTTAGCAGTTGTTGTTTATTATCGTGCATCTGTTTGTTTTGTACATTTTTTCACTGGTCCCGAATACGTGAACTCTTTATCCCGTTTTATTTTTCTTGTTTTCTTTTTAATATTCGTTATCATCGAACGCTGCTGTTCCTCGTCTTTATCTTGTTCATCAGCTTTGGTAGTTTCTACCTCATCTTATTCAACCACCTGCACAATTTGTTCTGATAGCTGTGCATTGAACTATTTATTCTGATTTTTCAAACTATCCTTGATCGCCCTGAGGTTTTTTTCCTCACTTGTTGCAATGGACAGTTGCTCCTATAGCTGTGCGTTATCGTGTTTGAGTTTTGCTATTATCTCTGCATTTTGTTGTGTCTGTTGTTATGACGTCTGAAGTTTCTCAGTGGGGGACATCAATTCATCCTTCAGTTTGAGTATTTCTGTGTTTGCACTGAAGAGCTGATCCTTAAGCCGTAGGACTTCATCGTTGTCTTGTTGATGTTGCTCTTTGTGGGATAGTGCAATATCGGCAAACTGGTCCACCTTTGTTGCTCGTGATTAGATCACGTACTAGGCCGATACTATCTCAGTATCACCTCCCAAATCCTCCGATTGGGAGGGTGTGTTTTACGATTTTTTTTTGTCAACAAATTCAACTAACTGTAGATTTGTTTCAACTATGTAAAGGAGGTCATATTCTTGTACTATAGGCTCAATTTCTCTGTTTATGACCTGAAACGTAAGAGTGTTTCCACTGTTAGTGGGTAAGTTGGCATGTTACTGTTTTGTTGAGAAACAGAAACATGAAAATAAAGGATAAAGTTATAGCGTAATAATAATTATGGGTAAATTATTAACTATGAAACACATTAAACGCACAAAATAATGTATGGTTAATGGAAAGAAATTGAAATCAAAAGATATTTCTGTTTCCACTCCAGTTTAGTAAAATCGCATGATATGTTATTGTTTTACTTGAAAACCTTAACACAAGGTCAATGAAGGAAAAAAAATTGACAAATCGAATATTACTAACTGTTAAAATTGATAAAAGGCGCATATTACTGTTTTAAAAAAATATAGTAACATGTTGTATTGTAACTATGGCATGCTTTTGTTTGTTATGAAATAGCAACACCATTATAAAACAAAGTAAATGGCTGGAATGAAGATCAAATTAACAATAAAAACCTAGAGAGAAGGACTTGTTACTATTTCACGTAGAAACAGTAACATCTTGTTCGATGTTACTATTTTTCATGGAAATAGACAGTAACATATTTTCTTGTACTAACATGTATCGGAGTTCATAATAAGTTAACATTTTCATACGGTTACCTGAAACTGGCTGATAAATTGATCCTTCAGTTGGCGTGTGAGGAGCTTCAGGTCCCATTTAAGGCTTCTTGGAACTCTTTCGATTTAATACCCACTCAGTACGCTTGTAATCTCACACAGCCAATACTGTCAACAAAAAATCGTTCATTTTGTCACGTTAGTTTCCTTTGGAGGCTGCATTCAAGGACAGAGTAATAAAAAGCATAAAAAAACTGGAGGTAAATAAGTTATTCTTGTATGCAGTCATCAACATGAAAGAAAAACTTAAAAATAACTGTTAAGTGAAATCACATTAACAACCAAAATGCCATAAAACTTTGGGTTACCATTCAAAGATAAAGCAGGGACATGTTACTATTTTTGGTCTAAAACAATAACATGAACCAAGACTTGCGACAAACATACAAAAAGGAGATAGGAACATTCACTCAAGTGAATGAAAATGAATGAAGATAATATAAAAGATAGTGAAATGAAGTAAAAAAGAGTTTTAACATCTTTAACTTACTAGTAATAGCATGACACAGCTAGTTACATTGGGGGTGCTGTCCTTTTTGAGAGAATTCATTAGTTGATTGTGAATGTGTTGTGACCATTCATATTGTGCTATTGCATCTACTTCCTCTACATATTTAATATATAACCAGCCCAATGTATGGGCCCTGTTTGGTACGAAGAGGGTGACTAGAAGTATCAATATCATAAGATGGGAGACATCCTGCACATCAGTCTCCGATGTTCCTCACACTGCTCTTTTGAGTGCGTTAAATATTATTGGTTTACTCATCCGTGCTTTACCATGGAAACACTTTGTGTCGAAGTCTGACTGTGGCCTTTTGCTAGATGTTGTCTGGAAGGGTTAGTTTCCATCCCTTATTCCAAAGATCAGCTTCACTGATGTTGGTGTTATTCTGAGATGTTTGCCCCTGATATTGAAATGATTATTCTTGTCTGAGAAGGTAGCAATTATGGACTAAATTTCAACATCGCTCTTCCGATACATGCTGCGATTCAGTTCCTTTGTTATTATTGCATTTATTAGGATCCAAAATGGGTTGTGTTGCAACACCATCATGTGTCTGTCATCGAATTAAAGTTGATCAACTTGCCTTATGCATGCCAACAGATTGGACCTGTATTGCTGGAATTTTTTAGTTTCTTCTTCAGAATCCTTTGCTTGTGTGGGTGCTTTAATGCCTTTCTGTTCAAGTAAATGTCAAATCATGCATAAATAAATAAAATGAGGTATGATTAACAATGTAACTTTCAATTCTTTCTAGTGTGTTACTGTTTCATCAAGAAACAGTAACACACTAGAAAAAATGAGATATACATGTTTAACAAAACTCTAATGAACAAACAATGAGCAAAAATATGAACAACGAGCAAAAACATGCATAAGTGTTACTCTGTGAAGTATGAATAACAATGCAACCTCGTGGTAGTGGTGTGTTTCTATTTCATCGAGAAACAATAACATGAGTTAAGAACCGATATATAACCGTCTTACGAATCTCTACTGCATTGATAACGAGCAATAGGAATATAAGTTGAGAAGATGAGGTGTGATTAACAGTGGAACTTCCAAGAAACTATGTGTTACTGTTTCATCAAGAAATAGTAACATGAGCCAGAAAAATGAGATATGCGAGTTTGACAACACTCTACTATGTTGAAAAAGAATAAAAACATGCATAAGTAGACAATATGAGGTATGACTAATAATGCAATATCATGGTAGAGATGTGTTACTGTTTCACCAAGATTTGAGATATAACTATTTTACGAATCTCTACTGCGTTGATAACGAGCACAAGGAGTATAAGTTGACAAGATGAGGCATGATTAACAGCGGAGTTTTGAAGAAATTATGTGTTACTATTTCACCAAGAAATAGTAACATGAACCAAGATTTGAGATATAACTGTTTTACGAATCTCTACTGCGTTGATAACGAGCAAAAGGAATATAAGTTGACAAAATGAGGTATGATTAACAGTGTAACCTGCGAGAAATAATGTGTTACTGTTCCATTAAGAAACCGTCACATGAATAAAAAAACAAGATATGAATGTTTAACAAAGCTCTACTGTGTTGATAACAAGTAAAAACAATCATGAACAGACAAAATGCGGTATAATTGACAATGCAACCTCATGGTAGTGGTGTGTTTCTGTTTCATCGAGAAACAGTAACATGCGCTAAAAATTGAGATATAACTGTTTTACAAAATTCTACCGTGGTAACATGATTGCGTTTGGTTTGCAAACAAAGACGCCAGCCCAAAAAACACAAGATATAGATAAGTTAATTCGTGACTAAACAGAAAACCTTGACAAAACTAAGATGTTTACTCTATCAAAGACTAATGAAATGAGATATTATTATTTCGTTGAGAATAGTAACACCCATCAAATTGTGGTAATAAACTTACAAATCAAACATGATTAAAGGTACTGCCGATGGAAAAGCACTTTACTTTTGGGCATTAGATGACTCCCTAATGTCTGTTTGTTTTTATGTTAATCGAATGTCAAAAAGACAATGAAATATGCACAGTGCCATTTTTCTATTTCTCATACAAACAGATATTATGTGGAGTGACAATAACATGCAACAAAATATTTAGTATACTGTGGTCGTACTAACTTCTGGGGTTTCCCTTGAACTTATATAGGAACACAAATTCAAGGAAACTGTAACATTTTCCTTCAAGTTAACTAAAGTATAATGCCTGTACTAGAGTCAATGCTAAGGAGGAGGTGGGTTTACCTGTGGAGACCCATTTGTGCGAAGTTACTGTTTGAACTTGTTTTAAGCTTCCGATGTCGAGAAATGATGTTCTCCGGTTGTTCAGGGTCGTTAGAGTCTTTTCTTGCTGTATTTGGTGACGATTTGCACAGTATTTTCTTGAGTCTTGAGTTTACTGGTACTACGCTTTGAGATGGAATGCGAAGTGTTGTTACTGTTTCGGCCATTTTGTACCCCCGAAACGCCTATCGCATGCGTCGTTTTATATTCAGGCCATTGTGTTTTATCACTTCGATGTCGTGTCCTTTCATTTTCCTGCCTCGGAGAATAGTAACAACACTTAGGACTCTCATTTTTCACATAAAAAAATGAAATCAATTAATATATGTTAATATATTATTTTGGAGGCTATTATGATCATTTCATTATTATTTCTTAGGAAATACAAAGTTGAACCAAATAAAAACATAGGAATTTATTTATTGGGGAGTGTAACTTGCTCCATATTAACCAAATAAAATTTAGGATTTCTCAAGAAGTTCATATGGAAAATCAACTTCTTGTGAAATTTCATTTCCCATGAGAACTTAATTCCCATATAAACCAAACGACCCCTAAAACTTAGCCTTCAATGAACTTAATAAATGCCGGCGCATCTGCAGCGTTATTCAATGTGCTGTTTTTGGAAGTTTGAATGCAATGTACGTATATTAAGTACATTATTATTTTTATTATTAAAAATTTAATAAATACATTTTAGAATTTTTTTTTAAGTCGAAACTGCCATCTTTAGAGCTCCCTACTAATTTTCCGCAAAGAAAATTCATTGATTAAAGAGACAAATTCCTATTAACCAAGGTGGAATCCGCATCCGACTCAAATGAATCAATGTATATTATGAAATGATGCTCAACAAAATTCTTTTTTTAGAAAATTCCATTTTTTAAATAATATAAATAATAATTTACTCAAAATATACTCACCTAAAATGTTGAATTTAAATTTTAGATATAATTGAAAGTAAAATTATTAAAAAAATATTAGATGTAACTCCATCATAAAAATGGGAACAAAACATTCTTTTTTTATATAATATGGATATTATATTTTATTAAATCACACCATATTGAGAAAAGTGTTTCATAATATTTCTAAAACGTGCATTAACAGATTATAATTCGTTAAAATTACATTCATTTTTACCATCTATTGAAATCATCTTTCAATCCTTTTAAATCTCTTTTTCTTGTAAATTAGAATTTGCCTACAACTCCTTGCCGCATGAATATAGATCCTAATTTTTTTTTTTTACAAAAATTATAGTGCGGATATAAGAGGAATATATATATATATATATATATATATATATATATATATATATATATATATATATATATATATATATATATATATATAATTTTTTATATTGAAATAATAAAACTTAATAATAAAAAATATAACTTTTAAAATAGAAAAAATCTTCATTCCTATAAAAATTGAAAATTTCAGAAGGTAAAAAATTAAGGAAATTCAAATCCCACCCAAACAAATTCAAAATGGTAGGGCTCCGATAAATTCAAATCAATAGTTTAATGAATCATTAATTATTTTAAAATGTTTATAAAAATGACACAAACCATGGTAACTATAATTTATTCATTTATTTATCACATAAGAGTTCATTGATTTGCAAGAAAACAATAGGAAAAAAAAATAGAAATGAATCTCTTCGCAAACTAGAGGATAAATCACTAAATAAGTCTCGAAGAGCATCGTACAAAAAACTTATATAACTCCCTAATCAGCTTCGCTTGGCTAAGGAAAAAGAAAATTTTAAAATTGATCTTTTTTGTTATTTGGATGAAAAAAAAAAGAAGAGAAAAAACTTTTAAAAATATAAATTGTAATTATAAACTTTTAATCATTTAAAAAATTGAAAAATTTCTTTATTTCAAATTTGAGAATTCTCTCTTCCTTATATTTTTCCCCTGCAACTGAACAAAGGGTAAAAGAATGAGTGATGGTCACTGAAATAGAAGATCCGGCTTTGCAGCGCTCAACCAGTGAACTAGACGGAAGTGTGGACATTTGTATTTGTACCAACACGCAATCCTATGTACTTTTGTTTGATTGTGAGCAATATTTTTTATGCAACAACCGCGCTCCAAAATTTATATTGATATAAGAAACAAAGCCAAGTCCAGAAAATATGAATAAAACTAATTTTCAGTCCATGATATATATACAATTTTTTATACACTTTATGTATTAAAAGTTATAAAATAATAAAAAAAGGGCACTTTATTCCCAAGGGACACAAATGCCATGTTAGAAAAGGGCACCCGAGCAATAAAATAAACCAAGAAACATTGAAATAGATTAATCTTCCGATGTTAATTTTATTGTCATATTAATAATAAAAAACTGTTAAAATTTTTTTATTGATGTCAAAATTTAGTTGTTATTAATATTTCAATAAAAGATTTTTTATTTATTGATAATATAAAATATTTTATACTGATAATAATAATAAATCTAATTTAAACTCTTAAATTATATCTACATGAAAACTCTTGTATAAAATAAACGCGTGTTCACGTTTAGCTCTGTAATCCCATCAAAGAAAGTTTAAGGTAGCTGAGGAAAAACATGGGGAATGTCCACCACCAACATTACTTATTACTATCACTTAAAAAAAAAATATTCTTGTCCTCAACGATATCAGAATTGTTTTTTAGTGATTTAATTATTCTACTATAAAAAAGTGTGCCTTTCACATCAACCGTGGCATTATTGATTGATAGAACACTTAATTGCTTAATTAATTTGATTACGTTTAACATTTTCTATTATAGATTTAAGTTTGGCTTGCAACTAAAAAGAGGTGGCTCATACTTTTCCCACAGACTAATCTCAATAACCATGCACCTCATTTGAAAAGAAAAGGGTTTTTTTTTTTTTTTTTTGCTCATGAAGTCGATCGATTCTAATTTTATCAAAGACTAGATGCAACTTCTTTCCAATTAAGTAACGAAACAGGTTGGCTTGCAAGGCCAAATCACCTTTTGACTAATAAACCAGAATTAAAGGAAAATACATGAACCTGTTGAAATTGTTGTTTGGTTGGATTCAGAAAGCCCTTTAAGATGGATTTTGTCTTCAATTCCAACGTATGAAAAATTCAAAGGATGTTTGAACGAGATAGCTGGGAATGAACCTAGATGATGTGATTCCATCAACTTGGTCCTTGTTCCTTAATTTTAGACAACCCTTGTAACCATTGCAATGTCCTCATCAAATTCCTTTTCCTTTGCGTAAAACTGTTGGTTGAATTTGTTGTCTATGGTTTTTTAAGTGAAAATGAGAGAAAGTAGAAATTTTTTGAATTTTATTAGACAAGCCTTTACTGATATATTAAAATTATTTATAAATATTTATATTTAAAGTTCACTATCAAATTCGCTTTGATCTGAATTTAGAGTTTACTATCAAATTCACTTTGATCCGAAAGATAATAATTCAATTAATTTTAAAACATGAGAAGATGTATCTAAAGAATAATTGCTTACTTAGCGAAATAATTAATATCAAAGAAGATTTGAACTTAAATATAAATTAGCGAGGAATAATATAAGTAATTTATAAGAATTAATTTTTTTGGAGTGATATTATAAGAATTAGTTTTAAATTTCTAATAAAAAATAATAGTGCAAATAAATTACTTAAACATTGCGGGTCACAACGGTGGTGGCGTATTTGAACTTCGCTTTTTGCTGTCTATTTTACTTGCTGATTCATTTCCTTTTGCAAATGGATTTCACCTCGTGTGAATTTTTTTCCTTTTGAATAATTGGCGGCTTCCATACAAGTACGATTGGTCTACCGTTTTCTTCTTTTGAAAATAAAATGAAGACGAAAAATGAGAAATTAAAAATAGAGAAAACCTTAGAATTATTTTAAATTAATTTTCAATTACTTGATATTTGGGAAAAATCATGTAATTGAAAACGTAACAAATGTTACATTTTTATTCACGTTCCTTATGTTAAAAACTCGGTAGAAATAGTGCCATTTGTTCATTTTTTATGCCAACCGTATCCTCTACGTTTTTCCATCAAAGGTAATTTCAATTCCATCTTCAATTTTTTTATTTTATAATAATTAAAGTGATAATTTATTTATTACATATGTAAAAATTTAAATTTGAATTAAGATATGATTGGAAGTAAAGTTTTTAAAATAATATTGAGTATCAATGTATTATAAAAATATTAATAATTTTATTTTCAATTTTTATTTCATATAAATTATTGAATTTTGTCCGGTTTCACCTTTTTTATACCAAATACGTAAGAGAAAGTTTTCAAAGATTGAATATATATATTCAGAGGGAACCCAAAAAAAAAAAAGATTAGGACAATTTTATAATACCCAAAATAAAAATTTAGGTATTAATATCTTGATTTCATGACAACATAATAATCACATGATTTTGATGATATCAAAATAAATTATTAAGATGAAATGATGAGAGACTTACTAAATAAGTAAAATGCTTATAATATGATATTTATATTTGTAACCTTAATTTTTTATATAATTCTAAATTTAATTTAGAGCTAATTATTTAAATAAGTTATTTATATTACGTTACATGCAAGAATTTAATTCTCTCTATTATTATATATTAAATATATGATAATATGACAAAATCAATTCATTTGTAAATATTAGTTTTTAATCCTATTGATATTTTATATTTGACTTTTATTGTACATATTATTTGAGATTATTTTGTATAAAATTGATATACTTTTGATTAGTTGATGAAAAAAGTTAGCACTAAAAATATACATGATTTATTTAAAATATAAAATAAGTAAAAAATATAATTTCTTATATTTTAAAATTATCATTTTAATTATTTTATTTTAATTATTTTTCACTCATACATAGATCGTAAAAAATTTATAAATTATTATTAAAATAAATTTAATCTTTTAAATCATTCAAAAAATTACACAATTTAAGATAATCATTTGATATTAACTTTATAAATTTCTTATATTTAAAAAAATCAAAAATTTCAACTTTCATTTTACTTTCTCTAAAATTCACTTCCAAACCCGATAATTCAAGGTAACTAATGAGTGCTATTGTTTTTAAATTTATTAAACTATAAAAATTCATTAATTTCATGCCTTAATTTATTTTCTACAAATTTCATTTGGCTATCAAAATTATAATATAAGGTTAATCATATAAATATAATAATTGATGAAAGAGGTATAAGTTTAAATTTTTTTAACTTTTTTATTTTGAATTTTGTTTAAATAAAATGTTTAATTTCTTGTTTGAAATCATGCTTAAATAATTAATAGTTTATTTTTAATTAAATTGTTTTAGATATTATTGTTATTATTTAAATTTTTTATAAGCTTAAGTAAGAAAAATAAGAAATGGGATTAGATTTTCTTAGTTGCATATCCATAAAATTAAATTAAAAGTACTAAAATTATGTTATTCAACTAATTATTAAATAACGTTTAGAACTTATGTGTCATAATATATTATTTTTAGCTTTACTAAATAACATACTTAATTTAAAAAAAATTATTTTTCAATTTTTTTAATTTAATCTACACAACAACGTACTTAATTTATTTTATCTTTAAATAATTAATATTTAATTTTATTATTTGAAAATTTTATTTGATATATTATTATCACTTAAATATTTAAATTTTATTAAAACCAAATAAAAAAATAGAAGTTAGAATTGGATTTTCATAATTGGATGTATATAGAATTAAAATGAAATTATTTAAACTAATTAATGAAGTATAAAAAATTTAAGGAAGGAAGAAAAATATAATTTCTTAATAATTAGGTGTAAAATTAAAAATATAAATAAACTTGTTGAATGGTTATTTTTTATTTATTTGCCATGATTTAATTTATTTAATTGTTTATATATGTCATATGTTGTATATTAATTAGTTGATCAGTCAAGGTATCCATATTCTAACTTTCACTTAGGGCATGAAAGAACTATCCAAAAGATTAAATATAAATAGATGAATTAGATTAGATCACTAAAAGTTGCCCACGTATCCATGTATAACGTACTTTCCCAACTAAGGGGTCATTTGATTCGCAACAACAACATAAGAAATTGGACTTCCCAAGATATAAATTACTATAGAGTTGTTTAGTTGTGCAAATTGGAGGAAATAAATTTTCTCGAGAACTTATATTTCCCATAAAACGTAGGAGATTACTTACCCACTCCCCCTAGGTAAGTTTTATTGCCTGCGTTTTCAATTAATTTATAGACAAAAATGACCTTGTTAAAATTAGTTAATATCAAATTTGCCCTTATAATTTGAATATCAAGATTCACTTCTTTGTGTATATCGTTGTTTCTCGAGTATCTCTCATCTCCTCTCAACTTTAATAACAGTTTCCGGTAACGGTACTAGCGATTTCTGGTTCTCAAGCTTCTCTCATCTCCTCTCAACGCTAGTAGCAGTTTCTGGCAATAGTATTAGCAATTTCTGGTAAGCCTTGATGACCTTACTCATTATATTTCCTCTGTTTCTATTATGTAAGCTACAACCTTTATATTTGAAAATTTTTATCCTTCCCGACTTTCCATCAAAGAATAAAAGCTGTAGCATCGGAATACGAACAATAATAAAATAATGATAGAATTTGATAAAAAAAGGTGTATGCTCATAGTTTAACAAATTAGGATGTTTAATCCACCCCCACGGCAAAGCTTCTAAGAGGTTCTGGATATAATATCGTTGTTATTTTCCTATTGACTACCTTGAAAAAGATGAATAGTATTTGTTGAATTCAAATTACTAAAAGTGGCTGACTATATTTTTATTGCTCTTTTAACTTATAACATTATTGCATGTAATTTGTCTATGTCATACAGTTATGGCTTGCTTACCATTTAGTAAAAAGAAGAAGATTGCTACTATATGTATTGTGTTATACACACAGATGATGCTCATGATTTTGGAGGCTATTGTTGAATTTATGTATCTTCTGTCCTTTTTGGACATTAGATTGCCCAAGCCTATATCCTATATATTTAATAGTTGTGTTGAAGAAAGATATTATGCTAGGCTTTTAAATCTCAGGCCAATGATTCAAGAAATTAACTTAGCATATTAGACAACCTTAGGATGAATAGAGCCTATTTTTCTAAGTTATGTGATATGCTTAGAGATGTTAGTAAGTTACAAGGAAATAGGAATACTAATTTAAAGGAGATAGTTGCTTTATTTCTATTCACACTTTCTCATGAAATAAAAAATTGAAGAATTCAATTATATTTTAGGAGAAGTGGTGAGACAATATCTAGGCACTTCAATTCAGTTCTCCACGCTATCCTTAGATACTATGATATTCTACTAAAGAAACCTGAGCCAGTGCTAGAGAATTGCTAAGATGAGAGTTGGAAATGGGTTAAGGTAAGTTAGAATTTTTAGGAAGATTAGATGAATGTGTAAATATTTATAAATATATACAGTATCTATTAACAACTTATCTATACACACACTACAAAATTGCTTAGGTGCTTTGGATGGAAATCATATTAAGGTTTGTGTTGGGGATAAAGATAAAGTTAGGTTCAGGAATAGAAAAGGAGAACTCATTACTAATATGTTAGCTACGTGCACACGGAATTTATAATTTATTTATATATTGCCTGGTTGGGAGGGGTCCGCACATGACAATAGAGTGCTTCGAGATGCACTTTCTAGAAAAAATACTTTGATAATTCCACAAGATAACAACATAGGTACCTTGACATTGCTCAATTTGAACCAAAGAGCTTATTTAAGATGAAACTACTTAACACTTATCTTGGTTAATTATAGGCAACTACTATTTGTGTGATGTCGGATACATGAATTATGAGAGATTTCTAACACCATTTAGAGGCTAGAGATATCATCTAAGTGTGTGGAAGAGTGGTGCTCAACTATTATCTGCTGAGGAATATTTTAATATAAAGCATTCTGAAGCACGAAATGTTATTGAGAGGTATTTTGGATTGTTAAAAATGAGATGGAATATTCTAAGATGTACAACTTGGTACCCTAGGAGAACTGTAGGTAGAATTATCTTGGCTTGCGCATTGATGCATAATTTTATTTGAACATACATGAGTGTGAATCCTATGGAGCCCTTGCTTGTGGATGGTGAGGAAGAAGATAATGGTGAACTTAATATTGGGATTATGGAATATAGTGCTGTATGGAATACATTCAAACATGATCTTACCAATGAGATATACAATGCATGGTTATATGACACCACATCATTGAATAGGGTTTAGCAAAAACTATGTAACGTGTTTCACTTGTATTGCATTTATGGATTGATAGACAATATGCACTTTATTCTTATATTATTTTTATCTGAATTTGTAATAAGATCTGATTAATGACTTCACCTTTTATTGAACTAGTAATATGATCATACTAAATTATTAAATCATGAGCAGAATGCCGCTCTTACGAATTCTTATGTTTCCTCTCTCTCTATCTTTCCTTTTTTACAAATGAGTCAACCAAAAGCTCAAAGAAATGCTAACCAAGATGGTGACGGTGCAAACCCATCTAGAGGATGCACAAGATGGGGAAGCATTAAGGATCATGCACTAATTAGTGAAATGATGGATCTTGTGGAGTTGGGTGGTTGGAAAACGGATAATGATCAGTTTAAGAATGATGCTTATAACAGATTAGAACAACTTATGGATCAAAAGCTTCCTGGGTGTGGTATGAAGCCTAAACCACACATCGAGCCCCGTATCAAATATTTGAGGAATCAATATGATGCTATTGCGGAGATGCTTGGTCCAACTGCTAGCGGATTTGGATGGAATGATGAAGAGAAGTTCGTAACTTGTTCAAAACCAGTCTGGGATGAATGGGTGAAGGTAATATTTTATATTATGCTTTTTCTTCTATGCACATATGTGTGTTTATGTATATTTCTATTTATTAGTGACAGCTTTTAAAGTTTTACTTTCTTCTCTCATTATGTTTTCCTTTCTTTTATGTTAGAGCCACAAAAATGCTGTGAGGTTAAGAAACAAGCCATTTTCATTTTTTGATGATTTAGCCAAAATATTTAAAAAGGATAAAGCCATTGAAGATGAGGCTGTAAATCCACAAGATGCATTAGAGGGGATGGAAGACGAAGTAAGGGATAAAGAAGAAGAAGAGCAAGAAGAACATGTTCCTGTCTTTTCCGTGGAGGACACTTACCTAGTTCCTCCATGTGCCCTGATGGAAACTTCTTCCTCAACCACCCTATCAAACCATAGGTCAAAGAAGGCAAAGGCAAAAAATTTGAAAGTTTTGAGAGAATTCTCTTCTAGATTTGCACGAATAGGTGATGTGATGGAGGATACAAGTAAACACATAGGCTGCTTGGCTTTTTGTTTCTAACATGAATCTAATTCTGCAGGGAGAAGGATGTAAGTAACTAGTGAGATTATGAAGATAGATAGGTTAACTCCTACCTAAGTTATGAATGTGGTAAGAAAAATTGTTCTCAACCCCCTAGAAGTTAATTTCTTTTTTAGCCTTCCAGAAGATTTTAGAGCTGCTTATGTGCATGGTTTGTTAGTTCCATATTAGTGAAGTTCTATGAAAACTAGTAGTCATTAGGAGCTAACACACTCACTAAACTCATGTTATATTGTTGAACTTTTGTATGTGCACCTATTTTTTGGACACTTATCTGACATCGGAGCCCATAATGTATTAGTTGATGTGGCTTCCGGTTAATGTATATAAACTACTAAACTGGATTTCTTCAAGCTTTTAGTGGAATATAACAATACATTTTCATTTTTTCCTATGGCAATTCTATTGAGACTCATGTAATACAGTTTAGTTCATTTTGTGCACTATCTCCAGACATGATTACACATTATCTTGGATGTTACTATTTTGGACAAAAATAGTAACAGCCAAGAATGCGACCCATTGTAGTGTGAGAGAAGCATATTTATTGTTGGGGGTCTGCGCACTGTTAAGTGGCCACTTCGCCTGAGAAAGCAGGCTAACTAGCTGCTTGTTATTGTTTTGGACAGAGACAGTAACATCGTTGAGGCTGATGGAGAATTGATCCTGAGGGGATTACAAGTGGCTAGAATCTAGGTTTTGTTAGTTAATTATATAACTCGACGCGTTTCTCTCTGAATAAGATCCAACAATTGCCTCTTTGTGGGATGTTACTATTTTGGACGAAAACAGTAACACCTAGGAATGTGGCTCATGAACATCAATCGGATGCATTTCCACTTCTGGGGTAGAGCCTGCTGTACATTAGCTACATCGCCTAAGAAAGCAGGCTAACAAGCTACATATTACTGTATTGGTATGAAATAGTAACATCATCGAGGTTGTTGAAGTTTTGTGCCTGGAGGGTTACAAGTGACTAGAAGTTAGGTCTGGGTGGTTATTTATGTCACTTGACAAGTTCTTCTTTGGATAAGATCCAAGAAATGCCTTTTTATGGGATGTTAATGTTTTGAACGAAAATAGTAACATCATCAAGGTTGTTGAGTTTTGAGCTCGAGAGGTTACAAGTGGCTGGAAGTTGGATCTGGGTGGTTATTTATGGCACTTGACAAATTCTTCTCCGGATAAGATCCAAGAAATGCTTTTTTATGGGATGTTAATGTTTTGGACGAAAATAGTAACATCATCGAGGTTGTTGAATTTTGAGCCCAAGAGGTTTTAGGTGGCTGGAAGTTGGGTTTAGGTGGTTATTTATATTACTTGACAAGTTTCTCTCTGGATAAAAATTAATAACTGCCTATTTGGGGGATGTAACTGTTTTGGATGACAACAGTAACATCATCGAGGCTGTTAGAGTTTTGTGCTCGGGGGATTACAGGTGGCTGGAAGTTAGGTCGGGTGGTTATTTATGTTACTTAACAAGTTCCTCTCCGGATAAGAACCAAGAACTGTCTATTTGGGGGATATTACTGTTTTGGACGAAAATAGTAACATCATCGAGGTTGTTGAGTTTTGATCTCGGGAAGTTTCAGGTAGCTGGAAGTTGGGTTTAAGTGGTTATTTATGTCACTTGACAAGTTTTTAGTTCCTTTCCAGATAAGAACCAAGAACTGCCTATTTAGGGGATGTAACTGTTTTGGATGATAACAGTAACATCATCGAGACTGTTAGAGTTTTGTGCTCGGGGGGTTATAGGTGGTTGAAAGTTAGGTCTGGGTGGTTATTTATGTCACTTGACAAGTTCCTTTTCGGATAAGAATCAAGAACTGTCTATTTGGGGGATGTTACTATTTTGGACGAAAACAGTAACATCATCGAGGTTATTGAGTTTTGAGCCTGGAAAGTTACAGATGGTTGGAAGTTGGGTCTGGGTGGTTATTTATGTCACTTGACAGGTTTCTCTCTGGATAAGATCCAATAAATGCCTTTTTATGGGATGTTACTGTTTTGGACGAAAACAGTAACATCATCGAGGTTGTTGAGATTTGAGCTTGGGAGGTTACAGGTGGCTGGAAGTTAGGTCTCGGTGGTTATTTATGTCACTTGATAAGTTCCTCTTTGGATAAGAACCAGGAATTACCTATTTGGGGGATGTTACTGTTTTGGATGAAAATAGTAACACCTAAGAAACTTGCTTGTGTGCGTGTGAGAGATGCATGTCTATTGCTAGGGGACTTTTTCAAAGAATGTACTTCGTTCACACTAACATTGGTGGTAGGTCTTACGAATAGTACCATACAACTGGATGTTGCTGCATCCGTAAAAAAAGAGTAACATCAATATAGGTGTTCGTAATTATATGGCAACGTGTTGTTTGAGTGCTAACATAAACTGGATATAAGATTAAACTGTACAGAAGATTAACATTTACAATTGAGTTATACATACAGTTGAATTTTAAATATATCTAAGACTATGGTTTTACATGAATTTAGTGTTACATATGTGCATAATAATTAACTTTAGTGTTATATATGTGCATAATAATCAACTTCAACTAGGAAGACTAAAATTCTCGAGGAATTTAGTAACTAATTTTACTCTGTATTGTCTCACTTCCTCCAGCAAAAATTATTCTTAAAACTCTTTATTGCTATATTCTCTATATGCAAGCATACGAAAATCCTGCAGTCTTGCCTGGAAAACAGTAATGAGTTAGTTTAGTACCTACTAGATATGTTACCTTTGGATAAGAAAAGAACTTGCTACTTATAACATTTCTTCCTATTGAGGCGCCCATTCGTATGATATTATCTCAAAAGGTGGACCTGCGGTGGCTGGCTTTACCCTCGTATCCATTCTATTATGTGCAAGGACTTCATTCATCTTTTTCTCATAATAGTTCTTCTATTGTTAGTAAACTAAAAAAATGAAAAATGAAAACTCCATGTAACTATCTACACTACTGGTTGTAACATCGTGTATTGTTATGAGTTATTATTTTTTGTTATGGCAACAATAACATCAACAAAAAACACATCCAACATACAAATAACCCAATAAAGTTTAATTAAAAAATGAAACTCCGAGAAGACAAATTGTTACTGTTTTGATAAGAAACAGAAACATCAACGAATAATAGCTTATCATCTAATAACATCACACTTGACATGTTTTCTCCAAAGGAAAACCATGCTATGAGCTACATACGAGAGATACGACATTGTCTTGTTGTGAGTATGATATGTTACTGTCTCTGATGGAAAGAGTAACGTCAATAAGATAACAAGGTAGAGGGTTTAAGAATGTGGCTAGCAATGCAACTTCAGTCAAATCAAAAGTAATAGCAGTTGCTATTCTATCGTAGTATTTAATATCACTCACCACCATCGTGGCATCACGAAAGTATGGATCCGGTGCCCCCTCTCTTCCGACTGTAGCTAGTTGTAGTGCATCCATTTGCACTCTTTATCATCTAGGACAAGAAGTGTGAAGTGGTTAGGGTTTCTGAAGTCATTCACGCCCGTGGAGTTTACTGGGAAAATAACAACATCTGCAGCCATTGCCTCTTCTATATGTGCATCGAATTTGAACTGCCTGGCTTCCTGGAGTAACTTGGCATCACTTACAATGTAAAATTGTCAATATAGTTTTAACCTAAGTCAGTATCAATGTTGTCTTCTATAATTCATATTTGAGAAATGGATTCAGGATCTTACCCAGTAGCAGCTGTCGAATGTAAATATCTTCCTTTTACTATTCGTGGAAGCTAAGCTTAGAGTGTAGGCATGGCCATCTATGATTTGCATTGATTGTTTAGTTCTTGTTAGATAATTGACAAGGGTGGCAAACCCCAAACAGTAGCACAAGAATCCAGCATTTGTAATAGAAAGAATAATTGTATCTAATTGTTTGCACTCCACACAATAGCACCATATTTTCTAAGCTCGAATAGACTCAGTAAGTTCTTGTTACTGTTTAGGGAAGAAACAGTAACATAGCTAGCGGGTCAAACAAGATAAAACAATAATGCGTTTAAATGATCAGATGATACATACATTATTCATGATTGACTTCTCCTTGATTACTCCCACCAACTCCTCAAAGGTTATGAACAAATCCTATTGAGGGATTAACCAGACAAAAATATTGCATATGGTGATTTGGCATAGGGATGAGACGAGGTGATAAGCAATATTTTCTAGTAAATGCAATGAATTGAGAAGAAAACAGGACATGACTTATTGTGGGTCTCCTGCCAATTTTATTTGCACCATCTTATTTATGACATCTTGGGTCAGGTATTTTGCAGCTAGCAACTTTGTAGTATTCGTTGCCTTATAAGTTTGCTTTTTCTTATGGTGTATCGTCTTCAATTATAACAGAGGCCTCTTTGCTCTGCCCATAGACCTCTTTAGCAGTTGTTATCTGTTATCGTGCATTTGTTTGTCTCGTACATTTTTTCACTGGCCCCGAGTACGTGAACTCTTCGTCCCGTTTTATTTTTCTTGTTTTCTTTTTAATATTCACTATCATCGAACGCTATTGTTCCTCGTCTTTATCTTGTTCATCAGCTTTGGTGGTTTCTACCTCATCTTGTTCAACCACCTGCACAATTTGTTCTGATAGCTATGCATTAAGCTATTTATTTTGATTTTTTAAACTATCGTTGATCGCCCTGAGGTTTTCTGCCTCACTTGTTGCAGTGGACAGTTGCTCCTGTAGCTGTACGTTATCGTATTTGAGTTTTGCTATTGTCTTTGCATTTTGTTGTGTCTGTTGTTCTAACGTCTGAAGTTTCTTAGTGAGGGATATCAATTTATCCTTCAGTTTGAGTATTTCTGTGTTTGCACTGAAGAGTTGATCCCTAAGCCATAGGACTTCATCGTTGTCTTGTTGATGTTGTTTTTTGTGGGATAGTGCAATATCGGCAAACTGGTCCAGCTTTGTTGCTTGTGATTGGATCACGTACTGGGCCAATGCTATCTCAGTATCGCCTCTCGAATCCTCCGATTTGGAGGGTGTGTTCTGTGATTTTGTTTTGTTAACAAATTCAACTAACTGTAGATTTGTTTCAACTATGTAGAGGAGGTCATATTCTTGTACTGTGGGCTCAATTTCACTGTTTATGACCTAAAACGTAAGAGTGTTTCCACTGTTAGTGTGGTAAGTCGGCATGTCATTGTTTCGTTAAGAAACAAAAACATGAAAATAAAAGACAAAGTTACAACGTAAAAATAATTATGGGTAAATTATTAACTATGAAACACATTAAACGCACAAAATAGTGTATGATTAATGGGAAGAAATTGGAATCAAAAGATATTTTTGTTTCCACTCTAGTTTAGTAAAATTGCACGATATGTTACTATTTTATGTGGAAACCTTAACACAAGGTCAATGAAGGAAAAAAAATTAACAAATCGAATATTACTAATTGTTAAAATCGATAAAGGGCGCATGTTACTATTTTCAAAAAATACAATAACATGTTGCATTGTAACTATGACATGCTTCTGTTTGTTATGAAACAATAACACTATTCATAAAACAAAGTAAATTGCTGGAATGAGGATCAAATTAATAATAGAAACCTGGAGAGAATGACCTGTTATTGTTTCATGTAAAAATAGTAACATCTTGTTCGATGTTACTATTTCTAATGGAAATAGACAGTAACATGTGTTCTTGTACTGACATGTATCGGGCTCCATAATAAGTTAACATTTTCATACGGTTACCTGAAGCTGGCTGATAAGTTAATCCCTCAGTTGGCGTGTGAGGAGCTTTAGGTCCCATTTGAGGCATCTTGAAACTCTTTTGATGTGATGCCCGCTCAGCACGCTTGTAATCTCACACAACCAATACTGTCAATAAAAAATCGTTCATTTTGTCACGTTAGTTTCCTTTGGAGGTTGCATTCAAGGACGGAGTAATAAAAAGAGTAAAAAAATTGGAGGTAAACAAGTTATTCTTGTACGCAGTCATCAACATGAAAGAAAAACTCAAAAATAACTGTTAAGTGAAATCACATTAATAACTAAAATGCCATAAAACTTTAGGTTACCATTCACACACAAAGCAGGGACATGTTATTGTTTTTTGTCTAAAACAGTAACATAAACCAAGACTTGCGACAAACATACAAAAAGGAGATAGGAACATTCACTCAAATGAATGGAAATGAATGAAGACAATATAAAAGATAGTGACACGAAGTAAAAAGGAGTTTTGACATCTTTAACTTACTAGTAATAACATGACACAACTGGTTACATTGGGGGTGTTGTCCTTTTTGAGAGAATTCATTAGTTAATCGTGAATGTGTTGTGACCACCCATATTGTGTTATTGCATCTACTTCCTCTACATATTTGATATATGACCAGCCCAATGTGTGAGCCTTGTTTGGTATGAAGAGGGTGACTAGAAGCATCAATATCATAAGACGGGAGACATCCTGCACATCAGTCTCCGATGTTCCTCGCACTGCTCTTTCGAGTGCATTGAATATTATTAGTTTACTCATCCGTGCTTTGCCACGGAAATACCTTGTGTCGAAGTCTAATTGTGGCTTTTTGCTAGATGTTGACTAGATGGGTTAGTCTCCATCCCTTATTCCAAAGATCAGTTTCACTGATGTTAGTATTATTCTGAGATATTCGCCCCTGATATTGAAATGATTATTCTTGTCTGAGAAGGTAGCAATTATGGACTGAATTTCAACATCGCTTTTTCGACACATGCTGCGATTCAATTCCTTTATTATTATTGCATTTATTAGGACCTAAAATGGGTTATGTCACAGCACCATCGTGTGTCTATCATCAAATTGAAGCTGATCAACCTACCTTATGCATGCTAACAGATTGGACCTATATTGCTGGAAATTTTGGGTTTCTTCTTCAGAATCCTTTGTTTGTGTGGGTGCTTTAGTGCCTTTCTGTTCAAGTAAATGTCAAATCAAGCGTTAAATCATGCATAAATAGATAAAATGAGGTATGATTAACAATGTAACTTCTAATTCTTTCTAGTGTGTTACTATTTCATCTGGAAATAGTAACACACTAGAAAAAATGAGATATACTTGTTTAATAAAACTCTACTGAACAAACAACGAGCAAAAACATGCATAAGTGTTACTCTGTGAAGTATGAATAACAATGCAACCTCGTGGTAGTGGTGTGTTTCTGTTTCACCGAGAAACAATAACATGAGCCAAGAACCGATATTTAATCATCTTACGAATCTCTACTGCGTTGATAATGAGCAATAGGAACATAAGTTGAGAAAAGTTGAGAAGATGAGGTGTGATTAACAGTGGAACTTCCAAGAAATTATGTGTTACTGTTTCATCAAAAAATAGTAACATGAGCCAGAAAAATGAGATATGTGAGTTTTGACAACACTCTACTATATTGAAAAAGAACAAAAACATACACAAGCAGACAATATGAGGTATGACTAATAATGCAACCTCGTAGTAGAGATGTGTTACTGTTTCACTAAGAAACAGTAACATGAACCAAGATTTGAGATATAATTATTTTATGAATCTCTACTACATTGATAACGAGTACAAGGAGCATAAGTTGACAAGATGAGGCATGATTAATAGCGGAGCTTTAAAGAAATTATGTGTTACTGTTTCACCAAGAAACAATAACATGAACCAAGATTTGAGATATAACTGTTTTACGAATCTCTACTGCATTGATAACGAGCAAAAAGAACATAAGTTGACAAAATAAGGTATGATTAATAGTGTAACTTACGAGAAATAATGTATTATTGTTCCATTAAGAAACTGTAACATGAATAAAAAAATAAGATTTGCATGTTTAACAAAGCTCTATTGTGTTGACAACGAGCAAAAATAACCATGAGCAGACAAAATGTGGTATAATTGATAATGCAACCTTGTGGTAGTGATGTGTTTCTATTTTACCGAAAAACAGTAACATGAGCCAAGAATCAAGATATAATTATTTTACGAAACTCTACCATGGTGACATGGTTGTGTTTGGTCTGCAAACAGAGACGCCAGCCCAAAAAACACAAGATATAGACAAGTTGATTCGTGACTAAACAGAAAACCTTGACAAAACCAAGGTGTTTACTCTATCAAAGACTAATGAAATGAGATGTTACTGTTTCGTTGAGAATAGTAACACCCATCAAATTATGGTAATAAACTTACAAATCAAACATGATTAAAGGCAATGCTGATGGAAAAGCACTTTACTTTTGGGCATAAGATGACTCCCTAATGTCCGTTTATTTTTATGTGAACAGAATGCCAAAAAGACAATGAAATATGCACGGTGCCATTTTTCTGTTTCTCATACAAATAGATATTATGTGGAGTGACAGTAACATACAACAAAATATTTGGTATACTGTGGTCGTACTAACTTCTAGGATTTCCCTTAAACTTACATAGGAACACAAATCCAAGGAAACTATAACATTTTTCTTCAAGTTAACTGAAGTATAATGCCTGTACTAGAGTTAATGTTAAGGAGGAGGTGGGTTTACCTGTGGAGACCAATTTATGCGAAGTTACTGTTTGAACTTGTTTTAAGCTTCTGATGTCGAGAAATGATGTTATCCAATTGTTCAGGATCGTTAGAGTCTTTTCTTGTTGTATTTGACGACGATTTGCATGGTATTTTTTTGCATCTTGAGTTCACTGGTACTACGCTTTGAGATGGAATGCGAAGTATTGTTACTCTTTCGGCCTTTTTGTACCCCCTGAAATGCCCATCGCATGCGTCGTTTCGTATTCATGCCATTGCATTTTGTCACTTTGATGTCGTGTCTTTTAATTTTCCCACCTCGGAGAATAGTAACAACACTTGGGACTCTAATTTTTCACATAAAAAAATGAAATCAATTAATATATGTTAATATATTATTTTAGAGGTTATTGTGATCATTTCATTGTTATTTCTTAGGAAATATAAAGTTGAACCAAACAAAAATATAGGAATTTATTTACTGGGGAGTGTGCCTTGCTCCATGTCAACCAAACAAAATTTGGGATTTCCTAAGAAATTCATATAGAAAATCAACTTCCTGTGAAATTCCATTTTTTATGAGAACTTAATTCCCGTATGAACCAAACGACCCCTAAAACTTAGCATTCAATGAACTTAATAAATACCGGCACATCTGCAGAGTTATTCAATGTGCTGTTTTTGGAAGTTTGAATGCAATGTACGTATATTAAGTACATTATTATTTTTATTATTAAAAATTTAATAAATACATTCTAGAATTTTTTTTAAGTCGAAACTGCTGTCTTTAGAGCTCTCTACTAATTTTCTGCAAAGAAAATTCATTGATTAAAGAGACAAATTCCTATTAACCAAGGTGGAATCCGCATCCAACTCAGATGAATCAATGTATATTATGAAATGATGCTCAACAAAATTCTTTTTTTAGAAAATTCCATTTTTTAAATAATATAAATAATAATTTACTCAAAATATACTCACCTAAAATGTTGAATTTAAATTTTAGATATAATTGAAAGTAAAATTATTAAAAAAATATTAGATGTAACTCCATCATAAAAATGGGAACAAAACATTCTTTTTTTATATAATATGGATATTATATTTTATTAAATCACACCATATTGAGAAAAGTGTTTCATAATATTTCTAAAACGTGCATTAACAGATTATAATTCGTTAAAATTACATTCATTTTTACCATCTATTTAAATCATCTTTCAATCCTTTTAAATCTCTTTTTCTTGTAAATTAGAATTTGCCTACAACTCCTTGCCGCATGAATATAGATCCTAAATTTTTTTTTTTACAAAAATTATAGTGCGGATATAAGAGGAATATATATATATATATATATATATATATATATATATATATATATATATATATATATATATATATATAATTTTTTATATTGAAATAATAAATCTTAATAATAAAAAATATAACTTTTAAAATAGAAAAAATCTTCATTCCTATAAAAATTGAAAATTTCACAAGGTAAAAAATTAAGGAAATTCAAATCCCACCCAAACAAATTCAAAATGGTAGGGCTCCGATAAATTCAAATCAATAGTTTAATGAATCATTAATTATTTTAAAATGTTTATAAAAATGACACAAACCGCGGTAACCATAATTTATTCATTTATTTATCAGATAAGAGTTCATTGATTTGCAAGAAAACAATAGGAAAAAAAAATAGAAATGAATCTCTTCGCAAACTAGAGGATAAATCACCAAATAAGTCTCGAAGAGAATTGCACAAAAAACTTATATAACTCCCTAATCAGCTTCGCTTGGCTAAGGAAAAAGAAAATTTTAAAATTGATCTTTTTTGTTATTTGGAGGAAAAAAAAAAGAAGAGAAAAAACTTTTAAAGATATAAATTGTAATTATAAACTTTTAACCATTTAAAAAATTGAAAAATTTCTTTATTTCAAATTTAAGAATTTTCTCTTCCTTATATTTTTCCCCTGCAACTGAACAAAGGGTAAAAGAATGAGTGATGGTCACTGAAATGGAAGATCCGAATTTGCAGTGCTCGACCAGTGAACTAGACGGAAGTGTGGATATCTGTATTTGTACCAACACGCAATCCTATGTACTTTTGTTTGATTGTGAGCAATATTTTTTATGCAATAATCGCGCTCCAAAATTTATATTGATATAAGAAACAAAGCTAAGTCCCAGAAAATATGAATAAAACTAATTTTTAGTCCATGATATATATACAAATTTTTATACACTTTATGTATTAAAAGTTATAAAATAATCAAAAAATAATTACATATATTTGTAAAATATTATTTTGATGGAATGAACTTAAATTTTAATGTCTATTTAAAATAGAATAAATTTAATCAATAAATTTTTAATATGAATTTAATTTTCAATAAAGTATAAGTTGATTTACAATAGTTAAATTAATTTGTAGTTGTCTATAGTTTACTTCTTTTCCAATTAAATACTTATGATTTAAAATTTTTAAATTAAATATATAATTTATTTTTGTTTGTATTTAAATACTATTCATGAATTTTTTTGCTTAATTCCTTTGATTGATGAATTTTATTCTCCCAATGAATAACATCTTTAAGATTTAAACTATTTATGATAAAAAAATTGCTAGAAAGAACGCAAGAAGATTTTAATTCTTTTTTCTAGGATAGAATCATGCACATAATTTGTTGGTGAATTTTGATACTTTGGAAATAGCAAATGAATTATAAAAGTAGCAAACAAAATGTATGCAAATGCAAACATAAAGATACAAAAAATGTGTAAAAGTACACAAAATATGGCTACTTAAACCTAATCTTTACTATAATATTTGCATAGTGCCCTTAGGAATAAGAGTGCATCAATAGACATTGCAATTGTGGTTGGAAACTCAAAGTGTCATCACTTATGCTTAAAGAGACAATGTTTAAGATTAGGAAGAATTGTAGAAATTTAAAATTTAATGGCAACAAAGTGTTATAGATTGCTATCAGTATGGTAAAGTGAATTTGTTGAAATAAGAGCATTTATAAGTCCTAGCTTTAGTGTTTATAGGGCTATAATTGTGTGTCATTACCATTCCATAAGATGGCTGTACACATAATTGAGTGGCATTGATAATTATTTATGATTCTTGAAATTTTGCCACTATCCTCACTATAACCAACTCCCAAGTAGTCATTAATTACCTAGTCCCAAAAATCTTGTGGCCTTGATCTTTTTTCAACTTTGACTATTGTATTGAATAAGCAAAAACAAGAACCTTGCCCATTTCATGATTTTTTTATTTTTTCCTCTTGAAAGGTGCTTGGCCTAGCCAAGTTTATAATTACCAAAATTTTGCAAAGTGGTCAAATAAAGGCCTTCCTAGTTTTAGTTCCTTGATGAATGAGTCAAAGAGAAGTGAAACCAGCATTTTTCAAATTTCTTGACTTAAAATGTGCTGAAGGAGCTTTCTCAACTTTAGGTTGTGCCAACTGATTTGAAATGGGTCCATTTATTGCTCCTATTTTCTGTTCAGTCGATCAACTTCGACTACTTGTTTAGAAAGGACTTGGTGAAATTTGAAATTTATGAAGATCCCAAAATAAGATTGTTCCCATGGGTAAGATTTGTTATATACTTCTAACAAGTATATCTTTTTGGATCTACTTTAAGACATACAATTTATAGGGAAGTGTGTATTGCCTTGCAAACTTTTATGTTACCTTAGGTTAGCCACTATGACTAGTTGCATGAAAAGTTACTTTATTTGCATATTTTCAATATAACTTTAAGGTATGAGCCATTGTACTTAGACATATACATAGGTTAGGCAACCTATTCAATTCAAAAGGCTTAACTTGAAAAAATATATGATTTGAGCTCTTTTTTTTATAATTCAAATATTTATTAAACTTTTTTCTCATAACTTGATTAATATTTGAATTTGGGTTAGGTCATGATAATAGAAAATGGATCAATTCGGTTGGATTTGATTATACAAATTTATTTTAATAATATACTTATATATTATAAAAAATAATTATATTTAATTATTTTTAATAAAAATACTTAATTTGATATAATTAAATATTTTATATGTTTATATATCTTATTATATTTTTAAATGTATATTTTATATATAAAAATATTTTTAAAATAATAATAAAAATAAAAATGATTAGCCTTTTAGGCTATGGTTAAATTTTTTTAAAAAATAAATAGACTGCTTTCAAACTTGGATCATTATGTTTCATGCAATTAAGCATGAAAAACCTAATTTGAAGTTTGATGACTAAGCCTATGTATATTTTTAATTGCGCATTATGACCCCTCATAAATGCCTTCTCATTCTTCCTTTTAAATAGTGAACTTTCTCTTTTCTTCATCCTCTCTAATTCTAAACCTTTTCATACATTCCTTTATGCTAGCTTGTGATTACCAATCTTCTTTTATAACCTCATATCATGCCCTTATTTCACTTTTACATCTTTCTATAAGTGGCAATTAGATATTTTGTGCTTGCTTTGTTTTCCTAAGTCTTTGGGTAAATAAGGATCACTAACCATACCTTAGTTGATTCCAATGTGTTGAAACTTCAAGTATTTTATCCTTTTTTTGCTTTTGATGTTCTTAACAGCGAACTCTTTACTTATTACCTTGGTCCAATTTTTGTAAATGTTTTAAATAAAGATAATGACTTTTTTTTCTCACAAACCCGTTTTTACCTCTCTTATCATTCTTGCTTTTTATTAGGGTTTCAAAAAGTTTCATGGTTTTTAGGAATTTTCTTTACTAATCTTAGCATGGTTGGACTATGTTCAAATGGGAAAAGAAATGATATGGAAAATTTTAAACATCTTTAATGATATCAAACTTTCTCATTTTCACCTAAATGTAATTTGTTATTATTAGGTTGTACCTTAATTTTTTAGTTCTTATTGACCAATAATTTTAATTTACCTTATGAGATGGTGGGCTTATCCCTTTTTAATATCTTAAGCTTAACTAGCTTATTTGTTGTGGGTGAATAGTTCACTCCTTCTTTTATATTGAAAAATAAAAATTTTGAAAACTTTAATTAAACTTGACTTAAAGCTTTCTACTCAATTTTTTAAAAACACACATGAGCTAACTAAATGACCTTATTTCTAACACTAAGCATATAACCTTTTTTCTTTACTAGCTATATAAATATCTCTTTTGTGTTTCTTCTTTAAAATTGCCTTTTCTTATTTTCCTTTATTGTAATTTTGAGTAAGGGTTAGTTAATTGTTTTAGGTTGATCTATTTTAGCTAGTCTTTTTTAAAACATTAATTTGGCCATGACTTACAAAAAGTTTTAGTAGCATTTTTCAATTTTAGATGGCCTATTTTAGAATTTTCAAATGTGGCTTTTAGCTTATTTGTGGAAGCACATCTCTATTCTTGATACTTATAAAAAACTTGCAAAGGATCTATTCTTAGGTTTAAATATGTACAATTAACTTCTTTTGTAGACCATAAGAATCTTTCTTCACTTGATCTTTTTAACTTGTACTTAAAATATTTTTACATTTGCACTTTTTAAAGTTTGGTGAGTGGTTTTCCCCTTTCTCTTTTTGACTTAATGACCTCTCTTAATTTGCAACCAATCTAAAACCCAATGACTCATAAAGTGTCAAAACTTGAGCTTGGTTTCTGTATTTCTAGTATCTTTGTATTGAGCTACTTTAGGAGAAGACCTCATTGGTTGAGTGGCATTTCTCCAATACTATGGCCAAGTAGTTCAGCTTGATTCAGGGTCAACCATTCATCATACTTAATCAAAAATTTCAAGAATGGACCCTTATGGCATCTAACTTACCTTTAGTAGAACAATATAACTAAAGTTTATGCAATGCCTTTACTCTACATAAGTTCTTATTAACTTATGCTTTGAATTTTTTTTATGTATAGGCACTTTCATCCTAACCAAAATTGCAAGCATTATGCTTGATTTGACCAAGTAAGTAGTAAAAAAGTTAAGAGATATCATTAAGACACCAAAAAGGCTTTCATTAAAGATTGGTGAAGAGGAGGTATCATTAAGCACTCAAATCTACAAATATTCTTACAAAGGGCAATCAAAGATTAACAATAGGTAGCCTATCAAGAAGCTTTCCAGGAACAGTAGGAAGAAAACTATAGCTACAAGTGGTCTTTTCGTGTTAATCATACCTTCTTTGACTAACATTTGACTCTTTCACACCTATGGGATTTGATTGCTTAGTTAGCCACTAAAGAAGGTGCTATTAAGAAAATTACTTAATCTTAAGTTAGTCCATACTTTCTTATTTAATAGTTTCAATTTATCCACTTGCTAATTTATTTATTAACTTCTCTTAAGAATTAAGGAAAATCTTGCCTCAACTTTTATCCCTTAACTTCTCGTTTGGCTCCAACTTTTATTAGTCAATCTTCCAAATTGAGTATTTAAGTTCCTGCAACTATTGATGATGTGTTTAGTGGTTCTATGTTAAGCCAAACTACATTATAATTTCTATTAAAAATCACTCAATTATAATTATTTAAGGTAATTAGAAGTGAAGAAAAACTTGATAGAAAATTTAAAGAAAGCCTAATAGAATTATTGGAAATAAAAAAAAAAATTTAAAGTCTAATTAGAATTTAAAAAAAAAAATTAAAACTAAAGGATCGCCTAAGTTTATTAGAAAGTTTAGTAGGATTTTTTGATAAAAAAAATTCTAGACTAAAAAAGAATATGAGTTTGAGGTGGTGGATGGCCATTTAAGGCCTTGGTAACAAAAGTAATAAGGAGTTATTAAGGTAGTTGTTCCATGTGCAAAATTTTAATTTATAGTGCATATAAGATTCTTTATTTTTTTTAAATCACAAAAGCATAACAAATTTTGAGGAAAATATGTTTTGAAAAGAAATTTTCAAAATGGAAAATTTGATATTAAAGTCATAAATTTTTTATTTCATTTCATATATAATATTTAAGAATATGATATAAAATTATAGGTAAAATAGATGAATTTCATAAAATTAAAAATAATTTTCAAGTCACTCAATTTTCTTGTTTTATATATTCATATGAAAGTTTTACATGAAAAATATTATTTTTGTTCTCACATTAGTACAACATTATCTCATTTGCCTCTCTATTTTCCAAGTCAACCAATCATCCTTCTTTCTTAATTTTTCTAATTGTATTTACTTTAAAATCTTACAAAATTTTAAAGTAATAATGTTTTGTCTCATATTTTAGCTATAAAAGATGGAATGCTTTCAAAGATTTGCACTCCACCTTCTACTTTCCATCAATATTCTTTACAATTTTCCTTGCTTCTATCACTTACAAGAGTTAATTTTTCCTTCCCACATTATTTTTAACCTTCAACAAGCCCACTTCATTCTCAAATTCTTTTTGCCCACTTAAGATAAAGCCAACATTATAACCTCACATTGCAAACATTCCAATCTTTTGGTTATCTAAATTTAGTTAAATTCTTTCTCTTTCATATTAATACTTTTTTTATTAAAAATACACATTTAAATAAAAATAATATAATTTTTAATATTTTAAGTGCTTCTTTAAAGATTTGTGTAGAAATTTTCATGAGAAGAAACTTTCACTTTTTTTTATTTTTGTTTGAAAAATATTTATATTTAAGATATATATATTGTCATATTTTTTAGAAACATATATATAAATATATTTATATGTCCTTTTAAAAAAATAAAAATTTTAAAAATAATAATAGTCATACCTCTAGATTTTTATTTATTTTCTTAAAAGGAAACTAAAAAGAATGTGGTGGATGGCTTGTGGTTTTATAAGCCATACTATCAAACTTTATTTTTTTTTTAAAAATAATAATATATATTTATAAAGGAAAACTTATATTTAATGAGCATGATAATTAGAAAAAAAATTAAAATTAAAAGTAAGAAAAAAAGTTTGAATGCTTTGAGTACAATTAGGCTTAAAAAAGAAATATTATTTTTATTTTCATTTGTACAATAAGAGTAACTATTTGATTTTAAAGAAATGTTTTTGCTCTAAATAGTTTACTTTGGACTCCCTTGAATTATTATAAGCAAAAAGAATGATTGAAGAGAACTCATAAGAAAGTTAAATTCGTCAGTATCATCGATGTTTTTTGACTTTGACTTCTTGGAAGTCATGTGGTTTTGCAAGGAAAAAGATGAAGTTTGGTGCTCATCTATAGATTTATATATAAATGTTGTATTATCAAAATTAGCCTAATTAAGATAATTTGGATATAATTTCAAATAATATTATGATATGCCTTAAATTTATTACTATCAATATGAAATTGAAAATTTAATATGATAAGCCCATATGATCTTCAATTTTATTTGGGGCTACCTAAATAATGACTATGGTAGATATAGTATTTTGATTTTATCATGAAATGAAGGCTTATGATGGCTTATTTGATAAATTAAAATAATGTTAAAAGTTTGAGAGATTGTCTTCATTTTAATTATCTAAAGATAATAAATTAAAATAGCGTCAAAAGTTTGAGAGGCTATCTTCATTATGATGAAAGTAAATAGTGTTGGAAATTTGAGAGGTTATCTTTACTATAATTATCCAAAAAAGTGTATATTATCTTGAAATGTAAATGAGGAAGTTATGATTCAATGCTTTTTTTATTTTAATAAGTGGGATGAGGTGGCTTAGGGGAATAAAAATGGCAGGAGTAATAAGGAGGAAATCAGCATACCTCTTGGCCATTTATTATGAACTATATACATTTGTGAATTTATTTAGTATTAAGATAAGCTGGTAATAATTTCATTTTTCTCTAATATATATTTCTATATATATGTTTTTTTGGCTAAAACCCATTATAATATGAGTTAAGTAACAATTCATTGAGTATTTGTATTCACTACTTGTTAGATGATAATTTTCTAGATACTTTTCCTTCGTTATGAATGCTTTTGTTGTATTTACCAATTGTTGGTAAAGATCACATCTCACTTAATTCAATTCTGTATAATTACTAAAGGCTTGTAATTAAGTTTAACACTCTATAAACTTAGGTTGTAATAAACTATAAGGCCATACTATGCATGCATTCTATTCTTAATATTTATATATTTCATTTTAGTTATATTTAAAGTATTAACCCTACATGATTTCTCATACTAATTATTTCATAGAGGATTATATTTTAAAATTTTAATACTCTTATATTTTTATGAACAATAATTTTTTTTATGTACCATGAGAAATAAGGAAAGAAATTTATATAAAAATGTTAGATTTTTAAACAACTCTCTTAAATTGTTGTTATAAAATCCTTTCTTAAGGATTGCTAATTTTTTCAATAGTATCTTTCAAAAGAAAATTTTAAAGGAGTTATTTTCTATAAATTATGACTCCCTTCTTTAACATAATAATCCAATTTTGAATAATCATCTTTAAATCTTCTTGTTTTTACTAATTTGATCCTATTCTATTTTATGCATTTTACAATAAGATCTATTTTTTAGAAAACTCGATCATTTCTTTTTCTTTTGAGTTTTATTATAAACTTATCTTTTATCCATTTCATCAGAATTATCTATTTTGAAGATTTCAAAATCAATAATATTTTTCTCCAGGTGATCCATGCTCATTATTTTTCTCAAGGAAAAAAATAGAAACTTCATAGTATTAATTTTTATTATATTTTAAAACAAAGTCATATCACTTGTTTTCAAAATGGATCTTTATTTAATCTTATTTTTACACTCTTCAAGGAAAAAGATTTTTTTATCTTTGACTTTATAGATATTTTAAGTGTCAAACTAATCCTCTTCAAACAAATAAAATCTCATGAGTTTTTTTAATAAAATAGTATCTTTATAAAGTTTTCATCCATTATAATATTTTATAGAAAACATTTTTAGAAAGTATAGTTACCTATATGGTTTTCAACTATGTTTCTAAAATTTCAATGGTATGTCTCCATGTTTCAAACTAATCATTTATAAAATATTAAAAATTTTAAAAGTAATATTTAAAAAAATTATTAATTAAAAGTCATTCAAGAGTTTTGTGTTTATAAAAACAATAAGAGTTTTAGAAAATGAAAAGAGAAAGGCTAGTGAGGATTTCTGTAAGATATTTTTATGTTAGTCACGTTGGAGCAAAAAATAAGTCATGACAACCTCTAATAATTTAATTAACATCATCAAGAGAGCATGATTGTCAGTTAATTTAGACATCATTCTTAGTTAAAAAATCATTGAGGATGAGATGGTTAAAGTGGTGTCACCTATTAGAGGAGGTGACATGGATCTAAGTACAAGGGGTAACTCTTAAGACTAAAAATTAATTTGAATTAAAGGTATCCAAAGACACCAAAGTTGATGAAAGGATTATTGATAGTGGAAAAGGAGGTTGGACCCTCTAGTGGAGACAAAATCCTAAATGATCAAGCTAAGGATGAAGATGATGATGAAGAGGAAAACACTTCTGTGAGTTTGGCCTTTTTGATCTCTAGTGGTTCTTCAAGGTTTGTTTCAACTGCTATTAAACCTTTATTGCTTAAAACTAAAAAGAGGAAGAACTTAAGAAAACAATGGTTAACCTACACTTTATATTAGACCATGAGTTAGAGGTATTTATTCAAGATCTTAAGGCTAGGGAAAGTTAGATTTTACATTAAACATTTTCCAATAAGCAATTACCTTAGACAAGGCTATCACTATTGGTCTTAAATCCCTCATACTTTCTTTAGTTGAGGTGTAACCCAATATGTCTAAGAGTATTAGTAAAGCTTCAGCCACTGAAGAGGCTTATTATGCTTTATCATGATGCATAAATGAGCTTGATGAATTTTACAAGTATGATAAATAGTAGAAAATTGATCTTGTAACCAAATGACAAGCCTGTTTGGAGATAATGGAGAAGGATGCTTAAGACATAAACAAATTATAATAATAAATTACTAATATCTAAAAACAAATTGTATTAGTAAAAAATACTCAGGTTAGGTTAGAAGTCGAGTACAATGCAACTATTAAAGAAAAGTAAATTCTACTACATCGATCTAAAGTAGTAGTGAAAGACTTTAATGCTACTAATAATAAGTTTGCTAGGATGAAGGGTGAACACCTAGCTATGAAGGACCAAAGAGATATTATTATAGCTAAATTGCAAAGCATTATATCTTTTTTTAAGCCATTTAAAATATAGTCATAGGTTGAAATGATTTTTTTTTGTAATTATTTTTAGATAATCTCTGGCATATTTGGCCTTTGTACAATTTTTTAATTTATAAGTGAGTTTTTGCCCTTTTTTTTTGAATGAATGAGTGAATGGATGAAATTTCACCAAGTATCTTGTATGTTAATTTCAAATATACTCAACTTGTATGGCTCCGAGTATTTATCATTTATAGTTTTGACTTCACTATCTTCAATACTATCGACCTTGTAACTCTTCTTGTCAAAAAAATCAACAATTAAAAACGGTTCTTGCCAATGAGGCAACTATTTTTTATAACTCGACTTAATTTGCATTGGTGGAATGACTTTTCACACTAATTGGCCTTACATAAATCTCTCACTTTTGACATGATTATTATATTGTTCTGTCAATCTTTCCTCATTGTGCACTAGTGAGTCCAGGATGCTTAATCATAATTCATCTAAGTGTTTTAGTTTGCCAAACATTAAATCATAATAATTATCTTATGATACTATAGTTTATTTTCAAGAGTTAGTATAGAGGATCGAGTGAATGTTAAAATATATTTTTTTACTAAATAAATTATGATATATAGATAAATATGGCAACTCGTATGAAGGCATTTAATAATTGCTTTTGTGTGGACTTATGCGATTTATAGGGTAAGTAGGAATTTTTAGCATTCCTTTGCGAATTATAAACAAAACTAATAAGTAAAAATTATTGAATTTGAAGTGTGAAGTGAAAGGGTAGAATATTAGTTTAAGATAAGATTTAAAAGGAGAAAGAAAAGGAATAGCTACTGAAAAAAAAGACATATCGCCAAAAATCCTATAAAATAGTATTTTGCCTATTAAAAAAAAGACACATTTTGCAAGTATGTGTGTGTGTGTGTGTATACTTGTAAAATTTAATGAATTATGTAAACATTAACAAAGAATGGGGCAATGCCAAATAATCGAATTCAACAGTCTATGGTGAATATAGAGTTACCTAAAGGAGTCAAACATAACAAAGTATTTTGCAAGGAAGTAATTAACAAATGCAATGAGAGAAGGAAAAAAAATAAAATGATGAATCCAAGCAAAAATACAAATGTGAAATTAATGAATGTTTTATTTTATTTATACCATCACTCATTTTCCACATTCTAAATTTGATTTTAAAACTTTGCGTGTGTTTTACACACCACAAACTACTAAATGTTTCATAGAGAAAATATATTTTATTTCTATACAATTGATGTATATGTAGTAAGATTGATCAATAATTGGACAATCTATGAAAGAAACTTGCACATTGATAGATGCGTGCAAATCATCACCATATCAAGAATCCATTAAATAGGAATTTGGGTGTGAATATAATTAGAATAATATATCATATACGTGTATCTCATTATTATTAATGGAAAAAGAGAAAAATCAAATTAAAAAACTCTGGAAATTATTTTGATGTATAGATCAACAAAATGTGGCGAGTTTGGGAAGAGTTGATGTAGTAGGCTAAGAAAGGAGCGGTGCAACAAGTGCAATGAGCTACATATGGGGCAGTGTAACAAGTGCAAAATATACCGCAAGCGAACAAAATAGCGTCTTTAGAAAATGAGAAATTATAATAAAAAAATGTAATGACAACTATACATATTACAATTTTGGCTTGCACAGGAGACATATTCGCCATGATGAAAGGGTTGGTAAAATTATGTGCATGATGTATATCTATAACTACATTTGCATGAAAAATAAATAAATAAAAATAAAATTGATAAAGGAAAAGATTATAAATTTAAATAAATCATAAGAATGATTATTATGATTTTTTATAATTTTATTTGAGAGAATTTAGTGTAAAATTATAAAATGAAATCGGTGAGTTTCTCTTTTCACCGAGTCTACAAATTTTTTCATTTTTTATTTCTTTTTATTTAATCCGATTTCATGTTAATTTCGCAGTAAGTTTAAGACACAGGTAGCAAAAATATTTTCTTTATTTTTTCTTTTTGATATCTTGGTAAATTTATTAAGTTTATTCGTTGACTTTAGAAATTAACATTTTTTTAAGCTAATACGAGACTTACTTCCTTTCTATATTTTTCTGTTTTATCAGCAAAATGAAAAGCAATTTATAATATATTTAATTCTTATGTGTTTTTATTTTAGAAGTATTAACTTGTATCACTATTTTAACATAATAAATTTATATTATAATGATTACATCAAAATATTTTAATTAATCTTGTTATAATGTATTTTTTAATTTCAAAATTTAACTACTATGCATGCATTGCATGGGGTATCACTAATAATATTAAAAAGTTACATCTTCATTGTTCAATCACCAGAGAAAATTTCTCAAATTTTCCCCCTTATATAATAATTAGTATTCTTATTGAAAAAATTACGAAGAGTATAAAATTTTTTCATAATTTTATAAGAGTACATATTGATACAAAATTCTTTTAAAAAATGTTCCTATCAAATTATAAGATGAATGGTACAACTCTTCCTTCCGAATAAAAAAAATGTCGGGTAGATGAAGATTGCAAGCATCTACCTACGGACGCTGTCACGCAGCCGCAGAACCTAGAAACGCTGACTATTGATGACGTGGTTGTGATGATTGGCCCGCTTGTCATTGTACCACGTCAGCAAGCACTCTCCTCACAGCTTCCTGGAAGGCCGTCTCGTCCCAGTCACTTCCCTACAAACATCAAAGAGATGATTATTCTCCTCCACATTAAGACTGACTCCTCTTTTTCAATATTTCTGGTGTGGACATTTGTCTTCGACGGCTCCTTTTATGACATTCAAATTCTAGATAGAGAATAAAAATTAGGTTTAATTATAATTACAATTTTAACTCTAATATATAAATTAATCACGTCTAATTTCTCTTAAATCAAATATTCTATTTAACCTCTTTAATATACAAATAAATCAAAAAATGATGACTTTTATTAAATTTAAGATGAGAAATCCTAATTACAGCACAAAATTTTAACAGATTTTAAGTTGGCAATTACTAAAAGGAAAACGAGCAAAACTAACTTTATTTTATAAAAGAAAAAGTACAAATCAAATTACTCGTTTAGGGAAGGAAAACACACTGATTTGTTAAATAACATTACATCGATTTTCCTTCCAATAATATTAGCTTAGAATTCTATTAGAGTTTTATGTGCCAATTAATTTTTTTGATTTTTCAATTTAATTAAAATTATTGTAAATAAGATATGATCTAATATTTGTGTATTGGAGAAACAAAAATTGAAAATTATATTTAAAAGAGGTTGAATACGATCAATTTATATATTAATAAAACCAATATTATAAGTAAGTCAAAACTTCAACCAACTTTTTATTGTTTAAAATCTATAAAAGATAAGTAGCCAATCTAGATGAACGCCCAAATTTGTGTAAGAGTAAAAAAATAGATTTATTATTAGATCTTATATAATGGATAGTAATTAAAAAAATATTTAACTTTTTTAAGTGGTTGTATAATCTTATTCTTAATTGATGTTTCAATCTTGATTATTAATTTAAAGTTCGCTAAATTCTCTTACTCTCATAGGTTTAATACTTTAAACTGATATGTTCCTCTCATGCAATTATATCAATTAATAGTTTGATTTAGTGAAAATAATAAGAATGAACCTGATAGGTTCATTCTTGTTTAAAGTGAAAATAATAACTGATAAATTCCTTCCAACAAAAAGATGCTTCTAAAAATTTACAAAATCAAATCAACAATTTGCACAGGCTTATATATAGTTTATGAAAAATTCTAATATTGCTATTCACTAATCCTAAACAAAGAAGGCAAGTTTAAATGCATAATATATAAAAATAGTAGAGCCTTCTCTAAAATAAATAAACAAATTTAATTGGGGTCGCAAGACATTCTCTTCAAGTGGTTATGTAAATCCTTTTCAATTTTTTAATTTTTTGAATCTAAGGTTCTTTTTTTTTTTTTGGGAAAAAAATTAGCTTTCCGTGACCATAATAATTCTTGTTGCCTGCAAACCTTTTGCAAGAAGAAATCAAAGGAGTGACTCTCCTTCGATGGCTGTCAATCCTCTTTTTGAAATGAAAAATGATTTTGGATTATTTGAAGGCGACAAGTTATAGCACACCAAACCACCCACCTCAACAATCGAACTTGCTTAGCTCTTTCCTTAATATTATAAAATTGACATCCAAGAAGAGTTGCTGCTACTGATTTCAAATATAATTATTAACTAAGATCAGTATAAGCGCCACGCTATTGCCAATTGGCCTCAAAGATCTACTCTTCAAATAACTAATAAAAAATTTGACCTGCTTTGACATAATGCATGTATAACCATAGCAATTCTAATCAAAATTAAGAGTATGTTTGGATTTTTTTTAAAAAAAATGTTCCAAAAAATTATTTATAAATACTGTTATTTTATTTTCAAACATTATTTTTGGATTCATGAAAAACAAAGAGTAGAAAGTAATCAATGTTATAAATAAAAAATATTTTATTTAATTATAAAAATTGATATTAAGAATAAAAAATAAATCTAAAAATTTAAAATTATTTCTCTTTTTCTATTTTAAAATTGCACATTTAGTGTTATAATTTTTAAAAATAAACCAAACAAGAACCTTTATTTTAAAAATAAAAAAAATTTTAAAAAAATTGTAAATGTACAAACACTAACTTACTCCATTTCATTTGGCTTCTTTTTTGCCCTGGTGCAATTTCAAGTTGATTATATATGTGTATAATTTGATAACTATATATATATATATATATATATATATATATATATATATATATATATATATATATATATATATATATATATATATATAATTTGATAACTAATTCTACTAGATGCTCAAATATTAGGAATTGAGATGGAATCTAAATAGTAATGAAAGTAAAACTTTAAAAAAGGATATCAATATTATTTAAGTTAAAAGCTCTTAATTAGAATAATTTTATGAGAAAATTTATTTATATTTTCATAAAGTCATCAAATAATGCTCGTCTTACCAACACTCTAATGGTATGTTTGGGAGTTAAGAGGAGGAAGAAAGAAAAGATAATGAAAGAAAAATGGAAGGAAAAGAAAGAAAGGAGGATGGATAGCTAAAGAATTACTTCCCCTTTCCTTATTTAAATGTTTAAAAAACCTTCCAAAATTTCATAAATTAGAAGAATATAAAATAAAAAATAATAGTAAAGAGTTTCGGAGAGTTAATAACAAATCTTCAATATCTCCCTCTCCTCAATTAAAATTCCTAAATGAGAAGATTTAAGGCATACCATCCCTATTTCTTTCCTTCTCCTTATTCCCCCCCCCCCCACCTACATAGACATACCATAAATGAATGCTGCAATGACATTCTTATTGTTTTCAAAAAATTTCATTTTTAATATTGTGGATTTAAACTTAGGGTATGACATATATATGTTGGGAACATGCATTGGCATTCTCAGTGATTTTGGAACCTATGCTCTCTTTTAATATTTTGGGATTGAACTCATGTTATTAAATGTCGGTTTCTGTTCCAAAGATGAATTAGCCCATGGAAGGAATTTAGCCTAAAAACAATTGAACGCCAAAAACAAAAATGATAAATATTGAACCAATATCAATTACAAGACATACCTCAATTCTCAGTCTTAAGGTTACTTGGTTAAGGTTAGCTCCTTCTGCCATAAGGGAACTAGAATCCACAGAAATCAAGTTTACGTTCCGGTCCTGCTTTAAGAATTCCAGCAAGCGAACCAATATTTCAACATGAGAACTTTGCCCTCTCACAGCCACTTGTAAGTCCACCATTCTCTCCTCAGATGAGCTCGATTCTGGTACATGTGAAACTCTCACACTCAGCCTTTCATTTGATGATAAGCTGATTTTGACTTCTTCATTCTTCCTACTTTCTTTGGCGGGCAAGAATGCCTCTAACTGCTGGTTTCGTTCGCGGAGCTTTTCCATTTGAGCCTTCAAAGAGCTTAATATCTCCCTCGCCATTGTCAGTATTGATGCTTTATCTTTCTAAAAAAATCAAAAATAGATTCTCATAGGTATTTGAAATTAACATATGATAAAGCTATGTGCATTGTTCTAATTGCAGTTACAATGGCGATCTGGGTTGTGTTACAGCAATAGCAATCATGGATAAATGAAAGGGGGGGGGGGGGGGGGGAAGAGTTTTGTGGAAAAAAGTTGTAATCGCAAACGATTGCTTAGTGGCCAATTCGGGAAAAGAAACATAAAATTTGAAGAAAAAGGGGGAAAAGGACGGACAATGGGAAGCTAAGTTGCTAAAAATGAACTAGTTTGATAGCATAAATTTTTTTTCCCCTTTCTCTCTCATTGTCCGGGCTTCCAAACAAACAGTATAAGAATGTTAGATAATTGAAACCTGAAGGTAAGTTACCTTAGTTCCTGGAGGGAGTAGCCCTCTAAGTGCCTGAAAATTCTCATTGAGTTTCTCTCGCCTTTTTCGTTCAGATATCATATGATGCAGCTGGGCACCACTTGGCCGTGCTGCTTGTTCACGTTCTCTCGATCTCATCAAATTCAAGCTTCTAAAGAATGTGAAGGATCTCTTCAACATGCTTTGCCTGAGGTCTTGAATATTAAGACCCAAATCAGGCCTATAGCCATATCTTTTGAAAGCACTGGCTTCTGGATGAAATACAGAACTGTGACGTATATTTAGCTGGGATTGAGGAGGACGACGATTAGGGGAAGAAGGTGAATATGAAGAAGATATGACATGGAGGATTGCTCTCACTAAGGTGTCATGTTCAATCTGCGGTGTCTGGAATTGGCTTTGTTGAGTGATTTGAGAGAGTGCTTGAATGGGTTGTAATTGGTGCGGACTAGTTGCAGCTGCAGCTGGCTGCTGCGTCGTGGGAATTGCTGATGGTATTCGAAGAGTTTCAGGAAAGTGAGAAGTGACGGCGGCGGCGGCGGCTGCGGCTGCGGGGGGAATGCTGAACAGGAGGGGTGAGTATTCGGGGCTGTGATCTGTGGACAATGATCTCAGAGAAGATGAATTGGATGATGAAGGTGGATTATTCTGGTCAACCGGCTGCTGAGATTGTCTGGAAAAATCTTCTAAGTTCCTGAGTGCTGTTTGAATGTCAGCCTACACAGAACGAGTTTATGGGAAATGAATGTTACAAAAATGACTTTCTAAACTTTTGTTCGGTGAATGGTATAAAGATAATCCATGGGATAATTAATTTACTTAATTACTTGAGAAATATTTGAGAATCCAAGCTCAATCTCCCCATTGTTGCACCCCATGAATGCAGCAGCCTGTGAATTAAGGCAAGACAATGACTTAGAACCTTTCGGGTTTCTTCATTTAAAGCTGACAAAGTCGTTTTCTATTTCTTCTTCAAGAAAAACAAACCTTAATCCTTGCTTCCTGTGGAAAACAAAAAACATAAAAGGTACTAATCTTAGCCTTGTATCTGCATAAACCATAATTGTCTTGCAAAATAAACTATAGTCCAACATTAATCACCTGATAGAATTGCCTTTGTACCTCAGCTGATGCCAGTCTCAGAAGATCGAATTGCTGCATTTCCAGGTAAGGACTGTGATTCCTAAAAGCTACTCCTGGAACACGGCTGAATTAAACATATTAAAAAAAAAGGCAATTTGATTACATTATAGTCTTCTTAGTTAATTGATTACTAATTGCATACATCAAATAAAATTATAGAAGAATAATAAAGCTAGCCTTACTCATCACCAACATTAAAAGTTAATGCTCTATATTCGTTAAAAAGCCTCTGAGCTGGACTCCCCAAAGAAGAGCTTGCTAATTGGTTATTCCTTTCCTCGTAGAAACCATCCAAGAACAGCAAGCCACTGCCACAGTACCAAAAAAACAGTCAGCAATATACAAATGAACACACTTGGAATTTTCATTTTGGTATGTGGAAAAATCTATACTTAGTCAAAACGGGTTCGTATAACCAAACGCAGATGTAAGCGCAGCCAAATGACTGCGCTAGTGAATGGAGGAAACTGCGTCTGGCGGCGTCCGGCAGGGTGAAGACGCTGTCCATGGGGTGCATGGATTGGAGATTGATGAATCAGCGGCTAATTCTGAGGATTTTGCATTGCATCGTTTATTTTGATCATCAGCTGGAGTTTTTCCATGAAAACAGACTTATGACTTCGTTTGAGAGGCTGCTAGTAAGCGAGACGATGTCTTGAGGTTTCTAATTGAGAGTTGAACCATTAAATAGGCTGACTCTGACATCTGTGAGAGAGGGAAAGATCAGAGAGCTAGGGTTTTGAAAAGTATGTGCGTAGGTAAAGAGGTGAAGAAAATTACTATGGTTAATTTCTACCCCTACCGACTGTGATATGGATAAAACAAGGACAAATTCTTACAACAGGTGCAAAGATTCAATGATAGAATCAGAAATTTTCACCTGAGATAAATACAAATTTTTTATACAATATATATAATTAAAAATTTAGAAATAATCAATCTAAAATTATTATATATAAAATAAAGACATCAAAATTTTTTTAAAATACTAAAATCTACCTGTCCTCTTTGATTCTTTTGCTGATGTCATTGTGAGAGAAAAAATATCAAAATATAGAATATTTTCTAATGTATCAAAAATAGGAAATATATTACTCAAATATTTCCTACGAACCCACCTTCAGTGGTTTGAAAAATATGAAATCTATATCGATAAATACGGAATCCACTAGTATGAATTGAATATAAGAAAACATTTGTGTGAAACTCCAACCATGCAAAGAAAATTCTCTTTGGTAAGTGAGATCTTGAAAAGTAATAGCAAGCTGGCCCCTGAGCTTGGGATGTAAAGAGGGAGGTGGTTCCGGGAAAGATAATGAAAATTGACAACGCGAAAGGTAAAGTAAAGAAATAAAGAGGTGGGGGACCGAGGCAGCCAGAGACGGGGGAGAGAGAGTGGGGGCCGGGATTGAAAATTTTGAAAAGTATGAAAGTCAAATGAAAAATTAGTTGAAAATTAGTCAAGCCACGAAGGCACGTTGCTTCATTCCGCTTTCGCATCTGTCTCTTCAACAATTTCTATTTCATGCCCAGTATTAATACTAATTGTCTCCGTTTCCCACACTGTTTTTCTTTTTGATAAACTTACTTTGTCCGAGTCCAGGTGCCACCCCCCTACGGTATCTATCACTTCACCTATTTTTTATTATATGTTACAATTAATTAATTTTCTAAATTTTAATAAAATAATTTATTTATTTATAATAATTTTTTTAAAATTAGTTTTTATATTTAAAACTCAAAACAATTGAAAATAGAAAAATAAAAATAATGAAATAAATACAAGTAAGATGAAAGTATAAAATAATAAAATATTTATTAATAAAAAGAAAGATAAAATTAAAAAATATTTAATAATTCATTAAAATTTTAAAATTATAAAAATTAAAAATTTTCTCTAGAATATGATAAATAATGAATAGAATAATTTAACTAACGAATATTATTTTTTAAAATTCTTAAAGAAGAGGTCACATTAATTTCAAGGGTTTTTTTTTTCTTTTCTGAGAAAAACACTTAAAAACCTTACAGGGGAGTACTTGGGGGACCTTGTTACAAGAAAATTCATGTGCGTGATATAAAATCTGAAGTGTGATTATTCTGTTCGTTGAATTTTATTTTGGATGTATATTACCGGTAAACCTAAAAGTAATGTCTAAAAAACGAGCAAATAAAAAATGTCATTAAATTATTGTTCGATTGATCCAATAAATTAAATTAATAGTGAAATTAAATGATGTTATAAGTAAAAATTTATATAATTTTTCAAAAAATTAAACAATAACTAATCTATATGATAAATATAAACTCATAAATTATGAAACAAATACAAGGTTTAAAGAAATGAAGCAAATTATTTTAATTAATTACATATTAAATTTTGTTTTTAATTAGTTTTTGGTTACATGTAATCTTATTAGGTTAACCTGATCTTTAAAAAAAAATTAAAGGTAAAAAAGAGACTAGAGTATTCAATATTTTAAAACCAAACCGGATAAAATAATTTAAATAATAGTTTGAGCACTAAAATAGTATAATTATTAGCAGTCGAATCGAAAGGACCTACTGACTTTGAAAATGTTGCTTAAAAGTTTGAAAGAATTAGTTCTTACTTATTATTGGTAAAAATCTAAAAATAGAAAAATATGGTACAAACTGAAAGTTTTTACTGAAAATGAACAACATGTTTCCCAACTTACAGCTTAAACATGTGTTTTTGTTTTTCCGTTGTAAGCCTTTAGCCGGTGAATGAAATCTTTCAAACCATAAGTTACCATCGTACACATCATTAAAAAGATCATACCATAATTAATTTATAATTGTTTCATACGTTATTCACAAGATTTTATTTCCGTACACTTTTACAGTTGTGATTTCATGGAAAAATTATATATATATTTTTTATAAAATTTACAATTTTTCAATAAAAATTATAAATATATATAAAATTAACAAGTCAAGAAAATCCCAATTTCCACCGTTCCGCGGATAGCCATATGAATTTGGGATGGCGACGGGGCAAGCGGCAGGTGATCAGCCTTCCCCCGTTCCATGTTTAATAATGAAGGATAAAATGTTACTATATATATATATATATATATATATATATATATATATATATATATATATATATATATATATATATATATATATATATATATATATATATATATATATATATATATATATATATATATATATATTAGATTTCTTGTAAGATTATTGACTCAACAATAGCTGATAATATTGAGAAATTACGAGAAGGCTACTGGAAAATGTTAGACTTTTCACCAACCATTGAGTCGTTGCAATTAACATTTTTTTTTTATGTTCAATTTTTAGGAATAAAATTCTTTTTACCCCATACCCCCGCCACGGACGGGATAATGAATCCCGTAAAAACTTTTGGAAAATAATAAAGAAATTAAAAATTAAGAAAAATATAAATATTTAAGTTAATAAGAGTTACAAAGTAACATCCAATTATTAAATAATCTCAAATATTATTAAATAAGATAAAAAAGAAATGAGATCTAAATTTAAATGTTGATATAATAATGTTATAATAATATGTTCAAATTTGCACATAATTAATTTAAATAATTTATATTTTAAAGAAATAAGTTGATATATAATTAATAAATATTATTTTTCTCTTTTTATTATCTAGTAAAATGTTAATATATTTTTAATATTTATAAATAATTAAATTATTAAAATAACAAAAAAATTATATATGTACTTATGTATGTATACATGTATTAATGTATAAATTAAAAATATAATAATTTTTAATAAAAAATTCATAAAATAATATAAAATATTATTATCTCACCTCAACGTTCATTCTATATGAAAATTTGTCAAGTGCCTTGCTTTATGGGACCCATCAACGTAATCCCAGCGAGACTTTGGAAAATCGTCAATTTTTATTTTTGCCATCCCAACATGAATTACCAACTTATTCTTTTTCTTTTGTCAGGGGAATCTGATATATTCCCAGGATTTCTAAATTTTAGATGGTGTGACAGAATCTCATTCACAGAACACCACTTAGTATTTGAAACCTCCGAAAATACTATAATCTTCTCCTCTTTTGTTTTGCTGTCGATTTTGAAACGTCGTTCATTGTTTTTGCCCTCCGCACATAGACACGATAAAACGCCCAATTTTATAAAGTTTCACGGGATTGCTCTGGTGAGGGTCGGAGATAGTATAGGTTTTTGTCTTGTAATGTACGGTATGAGTCGTGCTGTTATGAAATAATTATATTTTTATTTTACATATTAATATATATACACATATATATATTTATAATAATTTTGATTATATTAATAATTTAATCATTTAAAAAATTAAGAATATATTAAAATTTATTGAAAATAATAAAGATAAAATAGAATAATATTTTGTTGGTAAATCAATTATAACGTCTCCTTTGACAACAAACTAACTCTGATGAATTGAATAATTATTGAAATTTTACTAATAAAAAATAATAAAGAAAGGACCTATGTGACTTTTGATTTATTATTATAATATTTTATCAATTATGTATAATAATTTACAATATTTAAGTCAAAATTTGTTATCCTTTATCCTTATTTACTAGTATTTAATATTGTTTAATTAGTTAATATGCATGAATTTGTAATTTTTTTTATCATTTCTCTAAAGCTTTCATAGAGATTTGTTGCTCCATAAGACGTGGGGATAGGGTGGATTTTATCCCTAATAATAAGTGATAAGATAAGATAATATTTTATTTTCAATAATAAGATATCTAATAAGAGAAAATTGATATACTCCCATTCTATCTTATTGTCATCACGTATAATATGTTTAATATGACATAATAGAATGAAAATTGAGAAGAGAATAAATAAAAACTTTATTTTGATAGAAGTTGTGAAATGAGAATGTCCATTTCTTTAAAAATAATCATTTTATTAAATAATAAAATCTTCAATTTATAATAAAAATAATGGAATAAATCATTTCATTATTTGTACTATTGTCTTTTTATACTCTCATTCCCCTCATTTTTCATATATATCAACATTACCTTTATTGATAAATAATAAAATAATATTAAATTTTAATATTTTTATTAAAATATTTTTATGATTATATTTTTAATAATAAATTTTAAAATTAAATATTTTTATTTTTAAAATTTAATTAATATAAAAATTTGATAAATTAAAATTTTGATGCTTTCATTATAGAAAATATTTATTCATAAGTTTTTAATACTGTTTATTATTTTTATACTAATAATATTATTATCATTAATTATTCTTTTTAGTTTCATTCCTACCTTAATTTAATATATGAAAAATAAAAATGGAATAAAACAACAACTTTATTTTCTACATTTCAAATATAAATATGAAATGCTTATTTTATTTCATTCTCATTTCTATTATACCAAAAACAACAATAAGATGTGAAGTTACAGGAATTTTAAAAAAAATTCTTAAATGCATTTTTCCTAATGAGTTTTACTTAATTTTAATTTAGTTCCTTTAAATATTTAATTTATTTAATTTTGGTCCAAGGTTATCCTTCCTTCCGGTCTCTAACGGTATCTGTTGACTTTTTTTTTTTAAAAAAAAGATCTTTATTTTCTCTCCTTTCTTTTTTTCATGTTCTTCTTCCATGTGAAGATTGAAAACGCATCACTAATACTTCATCAAAAGCAAAAACAACCAACTAGTTATTTCAGATCAATGAAGCAAAAAACTACGTTATCTACGGAAGAAAACCTGAAACTAATATTTGGATGAAAAAAATCGAAACGATGAAGATGAAAACTTGCGGGTAGAAAATTAAAAAGACCCACAAATGAAGGTAAACTTTGGTTCGTTTGGCATATACATTTTTCAGAATTCATTTCATTTTATTTCAATATAAATGATTTCAATTCATTTATAAATGAATTTAATTGTTTGGTAATTTTGTTAAAAATAATAATTTTAATTCATTTATAAATAAATTATTTTATTTTTAATATATTAAAAAATACATAAAATTAATTAAAAAGTAAATTTTGATAATATCATAGTAAATATAATGTTAGAAAAAGGGTAAATTATTTTTATAATATATTTTTTTTGGCCAAATGAAATAAATTCTAGTGAAATCATTGCAAAATTGGATGAATTTTATAATGACAAAATTATAATTAAAATAGGAATTACAAATAAAATGAAATGAAATGAAATGAAATCTCTTTTTACTTAAATCCAAATACCATATTAAAAAGAAATTCATTTGAAAATAAAATGAAATCTTATTTTTAATCATGCCAAACAAGGGATAAACGAATGCTTGGTATCAAACTTCGAGCGACTTAGGATTTTTGGAATTTTATTTACTTTTTAATAGAATTTGCAAATTAAAAACCATGCTAAAAATTAATAACCATGAATAAAATGTGACATCAAATTAATTTAGGCCATATTAGATAAATTGAGCCCATGTCAACATCTTAGGCTGTATATTTGACGAAATGTTAACTTTAAACTAAATTCAAGCAAATTAGATATTTATAAAGACTAAACTTAAGTAAAATGAATTAGAGGAGTAAAATCATTCAATTTTAATTTCAGAGGGATTAAAAGTACATTTTGGTTAAAAAAAATCAAGCTTGAAAGCCTTAACAAAAAACTAAACAAGCGAAGAAAGGAAAATGACATGGGTTTTTGCTGCTTACTTTGTTGAAAGAGAAACATTACATTTAATATAAAATAAATACAACATAATACATGATGTTGTGGTAATAAATAAAATATTTTCTTTTTTAAATATAGAATGTTTTTATTATACTTCTTATATTTAATATTGAACAAATATTATATTTTAAACAAGTAATTCTAATACATATAATTATAAAGTGTTAAATTCATGGTAAGTCAATAATTATGATAGTCATAATATAATCACTAATAGTGAGAAGAATTTATTAATTTTTCAATGAACTAATGTGGACCAGTATAAAATAAAGTTTTAAAATAATCAGACATTAAATGTAGGATTGGTCAAGCTGAGATAAGTTTCTCTTTGTTTGAGTTCGAACTTAACAAAATTAAATAAGTTAAAGCTTAAGCTTGAGTTTGTTGAGTATTCAAAAATCAAGTTTGAGTTTAATCAACTATTAAACAAGGTTAATTGAATTTAAATGAGTTTAAATAATTTTTAATATATTACATAATTTTTTCAACAAATAATAATAGAAAAAGATGTAATAGTTTCTTAGTATAAGTAAATGACATCACATACATAAATCTCATTCTATTCTAATAAATATACATTAAAAATAGTCAAATCATGATATTTAAACATAACTAAATAACTACATAAGTAATAGCATAAACAAAAAACTAGTCATTAAAAGTATCCTTGTCTTTCTCATGTAGCTAAAACATAAACCATTTGGGTTTAAAGGTATTGCAAGTTTTTTTTTTTTTGGGCTTTTTATGCTTTTATAAAATGAAAAAAAATAAGAGTTTTTGTTAATATAAAAAAATTAAATGAATTAGTAATTTAATATAATTATAAACAACATAACAAGCAAATATATATACATATATATATAGGAGTTTGTTTATGCTCATTTAAGCTCATAAGGATCACAATCTTTATATTTTAAGGCTTAAGCTTAACTTGTTTAAGTTTGTTTAACTTAAATATGAATATAGCTTTTAATAAGTTGAGTTTGAACTGTTTATGAATAATTTGATTCATTTAAAACCAAAATCAAATTTAGGAATATAATTGCCTTGAATTTTACTTAATTGTGTGCAGAGATCATCCTAATTGCACTTAATTGCCTTTTAAAGTATTGAAATTTTTTGATTTAGCTTAGAGAATCACATAGATTTCTTAGCAATGTCAAGGTGTCACAATTTGATAGTTATGACTAGTTCGATAGGTGAACATGCTCAATTTTAGATGAAATTTGGCATAAAAATCAAGTATGGTGTAAAGCTTTTATGATGCGAATTTAAGAGCAAATGGACTTATTGATTTTTTTCCCCAAAGTTTTGGGGTGTTTTTGATAATTTTGGGGTGTTGTGATTCTTACACTTTCATTTTTGTTTTGGGGTAAAATGGTGGTGATATCTTACTTAATGCTTTGAGAAAATACCTTATGTCAATTTGCAAAAAGTATGCTTACTTTTATCAAGAGGGCATTTGACTCAAAATACATTTGAAAGGAGTACAATGGAGTGCCAACAAGCCTAGTAAGGCAACTTAGCATTGTGTTTAGGGTTCGAGTATGTTAACTTGTGATTATTCTCTATGAAATGAGGCACATATCAAATGAACATAGTTACCAATCTTGTTAGGTTTTAGATTAAATAACACAATGGAAAAATTAAAAATTTATTTTGAATCCTACCAAGGATCCAAATGAAAGAAGTATAAATTAATGTTAATGTTTATACCTTAATTGTGTGAAATTGATTTAATGTGGAAGAATCTAATCCAAATGATCTTACAATGTCTATCCTACGAACACTACTATAAAGCATTTTCTAGCTCAATGAACAAGAACCTATGAACTGCTTAATCATGATTACTAAAAAATTTGGATCACCAATGTTCAAACAAATTGAACAAAAATGCATGAACACATGATCTGAATTATCATAACTTTCAATTTTTGTTCAAATGAATAACATCTCTATAATATCTATACAAGTAATTAAATACACCGATTGAATATTAAGGAACCTCTTTCTTTCTATCTCTCTCTCTCATTTTTTCTCTCAACACAGTGCTAGTTATAAGGCTTTTTTGGTTTTAGATCACACTTTAAAAAACCTCACGCTTTATCTTATAGATGATAGTTATAGGTTTTTTTCTAATTTTAGCTAGATATTTATCAAATCATATGATTAATATCTTCACTAAATATTTCCTTTTTTGAAAGATTGATATTTCAACTAAGTATTTTCTTTTAAAAGATTTAATTGATATCAATCAAATATTATTATATAACTAATTTATTTTAAATAAAATTACCTTTTGATCTCTAATTAAAATTATTTTAAGAAATGAGATAATTGGGCTATGATTATTAATTAGACCTAAATACAATTTAATTAATAACTAGCCTATATCTAGTGTCCTTTAAGTATAACCCAATCATATTATGTTATTACTCAGTGAAGTCCAGTCCTATTAGGCCAATCCTAATTAGAAACTTTAGTCTAATAAAAAATTTCCTTTTTAAATGATTATTATCTTTGCTAGATGTTTTCTTTTAAAAGATTTAACTAATATCAATCAAGTATTATCATCTGATAGATTTATTATAAATAAATTCACTTTTTGATCTCTAATCAAAACTACCTTAAGAAAGGAGATAACTGAGTTATAATTTAGGCTTAAATACAACACTGGCTAATAATTAGCCCATATCTAGTGTTCCCTAAGTATATCCCTATTATATTGTATTACTACTTAATAAAGTCTAATCCTAATTAGGAGCTTTAGTCTGATTAAAAATTCCTAATTACACTATAACACCAATATTTGACATACTCTTTGTGTGTGACTTAATAAATTCTCATTATGTTGATAGGGATTCTAAAATCCTATTTAAGTATTACAGATAGTGAATGGTATCTAGTATTATATTACTGTCACCTAAGTAGTGAGATGTCATTAACTTAATATAAAATTTTTGTGACCAATACCCTATATAATTTAATCTTTTTTATCTTAGATATCTAAATTAAACTCGAAGCATGAAATGTGTTACCTTCTTTATAATTTAATTTATATGTTTCTTGATTCTTGAGAGTATTGATTAAAAATAAATGAATCAATATAACATATTGATCCATTTAAGTATGACTATGCATTTTATAGTTTCATTCAATTAAGGAGTTCACAAATACCATTCCTTCTACATAGGAAGGATAACATCCTATCTAAATCATTTTCATCCCTTTACATGATTCATGGTATACCCAATAACAATCTTTTAAGCGACTCTATTACAAGTGACATTAGATGATGTTAAAGTATATAATTCCTTATGTAAGGAACTATAATGATTTCATGTCAAAGGACCACTTACATTATTGTGACTATAAGAATTGCCTATGACATTCATAGAGCAATCCATGTAACATTCTTATGATAGGTTAGTCAAGTACATTTATTCTCTAATATGTACTTATGAGTTAACTTGATATCTCATATCCATAACTATGGTCACTAGGCAACATACATATTAATCTTGATATATTATTATTATCCTAGTTTACAATAATATTTGACTAGGAATATTTTAGAATAATATAAATTATTCTAGAAATAATTATTATTTTTATTTATATTATATAGATATATCATGTTGTATACTCTAGAAAATTAGAATATATTTTATTTACTTTTACTAATTATTAATAATTATGAATACATGGTATTAATTATATCATAATAGATGTGTTTAGGATGAGATTTTATTTGAGAAAAATAGAATTCTATAATATAAATAGAAAGAATAAAAATTATATATAAGTTATGTATAATTAGAATTAAGTAGGTGTGTATAAAGGAGACTTAAGAATTTCTTTTCCTAATTTGCTTTTTTGTTACCTCGAAATCATGAAAAGTCCTTGAAGTTATTTTAATGCTTCCAAACCTATTTTCTCAACCCATATTTGTTGCCAAGTTCGATTTTCCCTTTTCTTCTTTAATTAATTTGATTTCATAAAACTTTAACAATAATTAGCTAAAGAATCCAAGGAAACCATTGTCTTTCCCAAATAATTCAACATAAATCTTCTAATTCCAAAGTTTTAGTTATGGATTAATAGGATTCGGGTTAAAATGGAAAAATTATGGATTTATTTGCTTTATCTTTATCTAGGTGTGTTAGAAACAAACAAACCATTCTTTTAACTTCTCTTTATCTTTGTTAGTATACAAATAAGTAGATAACTTAGTTATGAGTGTTTGTGAACTTAATGATTGGTTAAGTTGTTGTTGAATTAGAATTATTGGTATGTTTAGGTAGGAAAATGAGTGTGGATGTTGTTTAGATGTGAATTTTAGGTTGATATTGTTATGTAATGTTAAATATATAAAGGATGATCAGGAGTTTGGTGAAATTCAGTGAAAATATAGGAAAAACCTAGGTTTTATTTGATTATTATAATAACATATATCTTAAAAATAATTTTCTAATGGTAAATATTTGATTACCATAATTGAATATATTCCAAAAGTAGTTCTTTGAAAGCATATATTCTATCACAATAATATATTATAAGAGCATATATTCTATTATCATAATAAATTATATTAACAAATGTTTTACTATTATAACATATTATATAGGCCTATATATTTGAGTATGAAAATAGATTATAAGGGCATATATTTAATACCATAATTGATTATACTTCAAAAGTAAATCTCTAGATAAATATAGTTAACTATAATAGTCAGATATTACCTTATTAACTTCAAATTTTCAAGTATTATGAAATTCTATGATGTTACAATAAGGTTATTAATTATAGGAATTACTTTTATACATTGATGTTGAAACTTATTTATGTTATGAGATATTGTATGTTAAAGTCGATGTATTGTGTAGGTGATACATGTATAATGAAATCTATGTTTAAAATGGTTGAGATTAGTAATGATTGTGAGAATTAGCCATTTGAACTATAAAATTTAGTGAGAAACTAGAAATTCCAAACTATACTTAAAGATGAACTTGCGAAGTACTCACAAAAAATCATTATTAACTACTATAATTGAGTACTTTCAAAATAGATTACCTTTGTATATAGATATTCAACTATGGTACTCAAGTATAGCTGTCAAAGTTATATTCCAAGAGCTTATACTTGACTATATAATTGAGTATGACTATGTGGGTAATCTCTAAACTAACATATTTAGATAAAGTAGTTAATTATGATTTCTAAGAATGTAATCTAGTTTCTAGTAATTAATTACATGGGGTTGAATATCACTTTTATTTTACCTAATTTGGTTGTATGGTTAACATATGTAATTATAGCAAGTGTATGTAGGTTGTTATGAATAAATGTTGATTGGTTTATTGCTATAATACATTAATGTGAATGAGTTTGTTTAAATCAAAAGTGATGAAATACCAATTATAATGTTTTATTTGTGATAATAGTAACGATAAAATCTTGAAATAAGGACATGAAATTATATGAGAATGTGATTGGGGGAAGGATATGATAACATTGTGAAATGGTAAAATGTTTATGAAGGAATAAGATGCCTGAAGAGACAAGGATGAGTTAGTGAAGGCATAAGATGATTAAATTACTTTCTTTAATTACTTCTCTAGGATATTATATATTACCTTTTGTTATTTTCATGAATGTGAATAATATATGGAATATGAAAGTATATAATTGAAGATAAGAGTTAGAATATTTAATTAAAAGAATGTATATTTAGGTATATTATTTGCTAAGTAAATTATTTATTTATTGAGTCAATGACTCATTCTTTAATTATTTTCTTTAGATAATTTTATTGCACCTCCCACTCCACTAACATAGCAAGAGTAGAATTTTCTTATACACTTGTTTAGGCAACTATAATACCTAGTAGTTTATATATATATATATATATATATATATATATATATATATATATATATATATATATGTTTTGAGCTTTGTAGAAATTTTATAAACTTAGTGACTTTATAAATACCTTTGTAAATATTTTCACTATGTTTATAAAATAAGCTTATTTATCGATAACTATGAAATAATACCCATTTGAAAACAATCAAGGCTAGTGAAAATTAGGAAATAAGTTCTACACTAGTTACGGCTAGGTAGATCATGACATAACATTAAACATAATAATGAATTGAAATGCCTTTATATATAATGTAGATACTATTATCCCATTATTGGTTACTAATGTATACACTAATATATCTCTTTATTCAAAATTATCCTCTTTTTTTAGCTCGTATTGTCTAAAAGCTCTTAATGTGGAACATATTTTTAACTCAGTATACATGGATATTTTAATGACATTTGAATATGGATTGTAGATATATTATATATGATATTTCTTTTGATAAGTGATAAATTTGTGATGTCCCATTATTTATTCCAATTTACCACAAAAGAATTAGGAAATATTAAAGAATTACCTAGCTTATGATAATTAGTATCATAGCTTGATTGGTGCTTGATAGCATGATCAAATAAGTTATAATTAGTTTAGGTATGATTTATTCAATATTTTTAAAATAACATTGATTGGTGGATTAAGTGCAAGAATATGTGCCATTGAGCAAGCTAGAAATGTGTGAAAATTAGTTATACACTCATTCACAATAGTAACATCAAAGAATGTAAAATTATTTGAATGAACGTGAGAATTAATAGCTTAACCAATGGGAGAAGCCTTGATTTTTTCAAATGGCTTAGCCTTATCTAAAGGGATATAATTTATAATTGGCGAAACTTTAGTTGTGCAAAAATATATGACCATAATTAGCCAACACATCCTTGTGGATAGCATGTCGAAGTGATGTGTCAAGCAAATAACTTTTTTTTACAAGAGTCCAAAATCATGTTAAATGGCATGATATCAATTAAAGAAGTATTTCTCGAAAGAACATAGCTAATAGGTAGTGGTAATCTTAAGAGGGATCCAAACAGTGTAAATAATCATATAAGAGCACACACTCACCTGTAAGATTTGATAGGAAATGCTATAGAACTAGCACATTATGTGATAATGATAACGATACTTTAATGTACTAGGCTAGACTAAATAGTCACTTAGCAAAGTGGTGGCAATGACTCTATGAAAGGGTAGCAAATTAAAACTACATTGTTGTATAGTAGACATATTTTACGATAATAATTATGGGATCCATATTTGCTTGTACACATGCAAAGTGAAGCTTAAGATAGAGTGAAAGTATTCTATGCTCAACCTCTACCAAGCATTTAATGTGAGAGAGTTATCAAATCAATGTACTTAAAGAAATCATTAAAGGATGTGTTCAAATTAGGATTGCAAAAACTTAAATGTGAATATTGCTTAGGTTATGCTAAGGGAAGGGTATAAAATATCACTAGAAGTGGCTAAAAGGACCAAGATACTAGCTAATGGCTTAAGTGCTATGAGAGACTTGCATACATTGAATTTGAAATGTTAGATTAAGGCTATTATAATTGAGATACCTTGAAAGTATTAATTTATAGATATTTAGAAGGATCCGATTTAATGTGAATATAGTATTATGGAGTTTTATAGATTAATCAAACTTAATATAAGCAAACTCATAAGCATGGTTATGGGACATTTTAGGTAAACTAAGCATAAGTTTTGTCTTTTACATCGATGGAATAAGACATTAAATGTGAGATATCCCTGTTAGTGGGTAATTTAAAGTGCTAATAAGGGCACATAAGTTATAATGTTAGCATACTCTTTCTTATAAAAGTAATAGCTAAGAGTTTCAAGAGTAGTTTATGTAAGTTACATATACAATGAGTACAAAGTTGCTAAGGTAACAACCTATTGAATAAGTTACAATGACAATAAGTTTGGATAAATTGGTGGAAAACTGACTTTAGAGAGTGCTAGGAAAACTGACTTTAGAGAGTGCTAGGATACTACTATAAAATTGTTGATTTATATTGGATGTTTAATTGATTAAATGTTGATTTTGACCTATTATTTTTTTTGAAAGTCATAATGAATATTTTATAATGTCAAGTACAAAATTGTTGTAAAAAATAAATATTACATTTATTCTTATAATAAATAAAATGTTATAATTTCTTATAGGTCATATAATTTGATAACTAGTCATAGTTAAACATGTTAGTTTCTAGTAAAAAATTAATGTGAAATTTTGCTGAATATTTTTTTGATGTTAACTTTTGGTTTCCCTATAAGAATATTTACAATTAAAATTGAATAAATTTAGCATTTTGACAAAAATGTGTAATTTGAATTAAAATATTTGAAAAGTCATGACTTTACACTTAGTTATCTATTCAAGACAAATCATATATCGATTTATATAACTCTATGAGATATATACATTTGTAAAAGCTAAAAGGCATTTTTATTTTTCAAAAATTGTGAAAAATGACTTTTTTATGAGTTTTTTTTTTACTTTTTTTCACTTGTAATTATTGTTCAGCCAATTTTGATCTTTGTTACAATATTTTATTAAATATATAATAAGTATATAATATTCCAATATAAACTCAAAATTTATATAAAGGAAATATAAATAAAATTCTCTTAAAAATGCATAAAAATAAAAAAATGAAAAAAAGGTGAAGTTCTGAGAAATAAAAGTAAAAAAAACTTTTTTAATGATTTAAGCTAATGGCCTGAAGTCTAATTGTTTTTAGTTAATTTTGATCTCTACTACAATATTTTATCAAACATATAATAAATATCTAACACTTAGATATAACATCAAAAGTTGTACAAAAAAAATGCAAATAAAAATCTCTTAAAAAACATATGTAAAAAATTAAAAAATAGAAAAAAGTGAAAATTTGAGAAATAAAAGTAAGAAAAATGACTCTTACGATATAAATTAGGGGCCTAGAATATTAAGGTGTTTACTTCATATCCAATATTAGTTGAAAAAGTATTAGTAATTCACTAATATGTGGTAAAAGATAAAAGGACATTTAGGGTTTTACAAATGGAATTAGACAGAGATGATGGTTGAGCTTGAAAACAAATAAGAGAAAGAGTAAATATGGTAATGAGAAAAAAAAAAGATGTGTTTTATTTATAGCATATAAATGTTACCATATCAAGGATTCTTACTAAATTTTGTTAAATGCATTTAGACGTTGATGTATTATAAAACTGATGTTTTAAGTTTTCTTATTTTCTTAACATCATTCAAATGCTATAAATTTTAATATCGATTAAGTAAAAAAACTAACACCTTAAGTTTTCTAATAATTTTAAAAATGTCATCGTTTATAAAATCAATGTATTAAGTTTTTTCATTTTTTTAATAAATTTTAAATACTATATATTATGATATCGATCAAATAAAAAATTATTGTCTTTATTTTTTTATAATTTTAAAAATATTATCGTATCAAAATAAATATCAATTAATTTTGAAATTGATATCTTAAGTTTTCTCATTTTCATAGTAGCCTTCAAATGTCATACATTAAGTTAGTTAAGTAAAAAACTGTCTTTTTAAGTTTATCAAAAATTTCAAAAATGTCATCATATCAAAATTAACATCAATTATATTTACTAACTATTGTTTTATTAGCCCCTAATAATTTTTAAAATATTATCACATCAATATAAACATTAGTTTTGCCTTTTATTGACATATATTTACTAACATAGAATTGTAATTCTGTAGTGGTGGGTCAGCTTAAAAAAATTCTATAAAGGCAACTCTTTCATATTTGTGGAAGATGCATTTTATTAAGAAAACATCGATGTTGTGAAAGTAATAACCAATATTGCATAGGAAAGATTCATTATTGAAGCTTAAAGAGACAATTATAAAGATTCAAAAGTTTAAGTAAAATTCTTTATAAAGTCATATCAAATTGAAACATTGGTAAAGGGTATTGACATTTAGATTGGGAAAGAATATGGTAAGATGAAATTATGACTAGTTTGGTAGAGCAAACATGCTTGATTTTAGCCTAAATTTGGCATAAAAATTATGGTATAGAAGTTAAACTATGGTGCGAATTTGGGATCAAATGCACTTGTGCATTATTTTTTCAATTTTCTCCAAATTTAGGAGTATTTTTATTAATTTTTGTTTAGTTTGAAAGTTTCGTGGGGATACAAAAAGTCCATAATGATAATCCTTTCATTTTTGTCCATGTTTCAATATAAAATAATATCAATATCTCACCTAAAATTAAGAGAAAAGACCTTATGTTAATCCACAAAAAGTATATCTATTTCTATTGAAAAACATTTAACTCAAAGTGTTCTTTAAAAGAGTTAAGTACTGATAGATTTAATGGGGTGACTTGGCATTGAGTTTGTAGTTCGAGTATATTGATTTATGATCATACCTTTTATACCTAAAACTATAGAATAAAACATATATTAAGTAAATCAAGTTATCCTTTTCTCTATTCAAAATTATCCTTTTTTTTAGCCCATTATGTCTAGAATCTCTTAATGTGGAGTATTCTTATAACTTGGTATGTGAGGATGTTTTGGCAACATTCTAATGTAACTTTCAAATATGTTATCCATGAAATTTCATCCTATAGGTAATAAATTTGCATTGTCTCACTATCTATTCCAATTTGCCATGAGAGAACTAGAGAAGATTAATATGTTGGTTAAGAATAATAAGTATATGCTGTACAATTTGAGACAAAATCTTATCGACGCATGATGTAAGAACAAATAATCACATAATAAAAGTAAAATTTCACTTTGGTAAATAGAGTGATGGGAAAAATTAACCTAATAATAATATTTAAGTTGCGGATCGTGATCTAAAATCATGTTTTATTCTAAAACTGGCTCATTACTTTGAATCTTCCGTTGAAAATTTTGAATTGCAAGTTTGTTGAAGTCCAGCAAGTTGCAGAAGGGGTAAACCAAATATAGCGATGGGCCTTAACTAGCCGAACCCCGATGTGCATAAGCAGCAACCATGGGTAGAAGCTTCTATCTGTTGGATGTCAGTATCTCTGTAGCATCATGGCTTAGTGGGGTTAGAGCCGCAATGTATGAACTCTAGTATGATTTCATGTGTTTCTGTCTGATTTGGGAAGACTAGTCTTCTTCTCAGAGTACGAACATCTTCAATCTTAATTAACCCCAAAGATTCAAACAAGTGCTGGAAGACTGTTGTCATTGAGCAATTTATGTACCCCTAAGAATGAGAGAATTTGTCTTGTTTATTAATTATTTTTACGAATAATTTTTTATTTTTTTAAAATAAAAAATTTTGTTTGAGGATCTGTTTTTACAATTAATTTTTAAAGATTATAATTTTAAATATATAACTTAAAAATAAAAAAATTATTTTTATTTTTTTTTAATTTATTTTCTTATTTTGAAATTTAATTTCAATGCCTGTAATATTACCCATACATAAATCTCCTTCTGTCAGCCACTGGCTATCGTAGTTATAATATGCAAGAGAGGGAATGCCCGTGAGCCCAATAAAAAACTGTATGCCTTGATCACACCAACGACTTTACCTATTCACCGACCCAAAGACAAAGAAAGATCGACTGGGTCCCTGTTCGACACTAAAACCAATGCTGGGAGAATCCCAATCCTGGGACCACCAAAGACTCTTCACCCAACCATTTGACCCGACTTTCAGATCTTACTACTATGACCATTCTTTCGTTGCTTTTTGTATTGTAATCAACAACAAGAGCGCAGCCACCGTCCCAGAACATTCTTTTATATCTCTATTTATTAAGGTTTAAGAAGTTGTTCGGTTGAAAAAAATTTATATAAAATGTATAATTTTTTAATAATAAAAATAGCTAAATTACATATATTATTTTATTTATTAATTTATGCTTATTATTTATTATTTTAATATTCAATTATAAAAATAAAATTTGTGTGGTCTACATATTTTATATAAATTTGATTTAATAGAATTATTAATCCGTTGTATTAATTATTTTTGTGAAATTTTATTCTTTATTCTAAATCATATTTGATTTGAATTATATTAATATAATTGAATATCTACACATTATATATATATATATATGCTAAATTCTTAATTTGCTTATATAAATTTGTTTTACATTTTTATTGTAAGTTAAAAAAGAAATTACAAATTTTAAAAAATTATAAAACATAAAGATTATAAAAATAATTTAAGAATATATAATCAAAGCTTATTAAAAATTATTAATTTTTTATAGAACAATTTTGAAAGACATATAAATTATTTTCATAATACATCTTATGAAGTTCAAACTTAAAAAAAAAAAATGAAAGTTAATTTTACGAGTATGAATTCTTTAGTATCAATCAAATAAATTTAAATACTTTTCAATAAGTTCATCACAAAATTTATATTTTAAGAAATTCAATTTCAGTAGGAATAAAGTTATTTTTGTCTTTAGTGTGATAAAAATTATTAATTTGAACTTAATTTATTCTAATGTATATATATTAAAAAAATAAAATAAAATATTATATTAAAAGGAACTAAATGCAATCTTTGGGAAGTAGAGAATTAAAAATTATGATTAAATCTAAAATATACTGTATCGTTGAGGTTTATTGGAAGTTGTTTTCGACAATATGAGTACGCTTTTAAAACTCGGTCGTTTTCAACAATGGGGACGGAAAATAACGCAACAACTGTCTCTTCATTGTTGGGAGGATTGCCTGTGATGATTAATGATGATGATGCATTGATATAATTCAAAATTAAAAGAAAAAAACAGTAGAAAAATGACAAAATACAAAAACTTAATATAATTCAACTTCTAGTCTAATCTATCAACAAAGAGGTCATAATTCAATAAAAGAAATCAAAGGAAAAAATTATAAAGTGTTTGAAATTTTTTTAAGATATTTCATAATCTTCTTTCTAATTGAAATTACGTATTATCATAATCAATATATATATTCTTTATTCCCAAATAATTTCATAAAAAAAGGGGCAAATAATGAAATTTCATATAGTTGTATGATAATTATAATAAATACAAACTCTCTTATCTTATTTTCTTCAACACATTGTTGATACTCAAATATAAGATATTTATATTTCTTGAAAATTTCATAAAATAAAAGACTCTTGATTAAAAATAGAAAATAGTTATAAATTGATAATAATCCCAATTTGAAAAAGAAAATAATTTAAAATAAGAAATAGTATCAAATGGTAATTATTAGAATTTAAGTTAAACCTTAATACAAATTTCATCATAAAAAAATTTTAAACTCTAAATTTTGAATCATCTTCTTCAAAATCACAAATATTCTCAAAACTTTATCTTAATGGAGCATTAGCATCTTGTATGTGCATCAAATTTGCTTCATCTTTCTCATAAAAAGTTTTCTAGATAAAATCATCAAAAATACAAAACAATGATGTTGCTGAAATAAAATTCAGGATTGATAAGCTTCAAACAAATTGGTGTCAAATAAATTTCTTGGGTGATTCACCTCGTACTGAAGTGTTGAGTATGTTCATATTCATTCGTGGGGACTATGGATTGGATCGGATCTGATGGGCTTTCTAAAGTCTGATTCCTAGTTCTTGCTGCACAGTTTTCTGAGTTGAGGACCAAACTGTTGAAACTTGGACTGCACTGGCGGATTTCCTGAGCTACACAATCTTTCTTTGCAGACAAGCCAGCCCAATAGATGCTTCGAATTCTCTCCCAATTCCAAGAGTATATATAGTTTAAAATAATATCGATAAAAATGATAATGCTTTAACCAATTAAAAAAATTTACAAGTTTTTTAAAAAAATTTGAAAAGATCTATAATTTTAATAAAATTATGAGCGTGTATAAATTTTACATATAATGAGCATATAAAATGTTATGATTTTATCATAGAATTAATAAAAGTATTTTAAAAATTATGTATGTGTAGCTTTTTGTCATTAGCTAAAACTGTTTGTTTCTTCTTAAAAAGATAGTAATTAAAATTAAATTAGCATAAAAATAGGGGATTCTATCCTACACACTTTAGATTTTTGGATAACACTACCTTAACTTTCAAACCAATAATTTGAAGCCATTTTCTATTGGTCATGGGCTTATAAATTCTGTTTTCTCCCTCTTCACATAAATTCATTTTTTTTTCTCTGAAGGGCATACAGATAAACTAACTAATACATTACATGAAATAAACCTAGTAACACATAAATTTATTTAGTTTTTAGCGTCTCTAACATATAAACATATGATGAGTGGAACCCCTCGTGAACATAAGTAAAAGTGTTTCAAAAAACAAAAAGTGGATGAAGTTAAAAAAAAATTGTTTGATTTTGACAATAATACATATGCCAAAACAAAAGGTAAATATTACAAAGAGCATTTTAGATTTTTTATTGCTTAGGTCCTAGATAAAAACAAACATTTAAAATTATGTTTAGTATTAATATAAATTGTCATTTGAACTATCATGTAAATATTATGCATCCAACAAGGATTGCATTACTCTTAAATTTCAATTGGGTAGCATAGAACTTACTTAAGGAATATCCATTGTGTGTGTATATATTGAATTTATTAGATTAATTCCATGCACAGTTAAAAATTATAATTATTAGCACGGACTAAACTGAAAAAATAAGTTAATTGATATAAAATTTTGATAATTTGTACGTAGCATCACTCGCAGCCGTAAGTGGTCGGATATTGAAAATCGAAATACAACAGAGATTTGTTGTTTAATCCAATTCCAGCATAGCGGGAAGAGGACAATAGTAAGCAAAAGCTTGTAAGTAAATGGAGACCGTTTTCCAGAATTTCCACATGGTACTGTCCAAACTCATCAATTTCTCCGCAGTCTTCATTTCCAAGTTTTTCTCTTAAGCAGGTTCGCATATCCAACCCAGCTAATCAGAAACCCAGACGAACCTTCAGCTTGAAGATGGCGCAATCTGCAGAAAACCCCCGTGAGTGTTTGTTATTACTTTTGATTCGCAAAGTAAAACATTGATTAATCGCAATGCATAAGCTTTAAGCCCTCCGAAAAGCTCTCTTTTTCGGATCAATTGATGATGTTCACTGGATAATGCAATTATCAACTCAGCTATAGATTGTCAGGACAGCCGTAATTTGGTTTTCTTAGTGCTTTTTGCAGGTTGCTTTTATTTTCTCTGTGGTAAATTGATGATGGACGATAACAGTGATGTTTTCCTTTGCATAGTAATACTGGTTGGGGACAAATCAATGGGCAGTTTAAATTATTCGACATCTGATGCATATGTTTTATTTCAAAAGCACTATCATTCGAGTAGCACAGTGAATTTTTGGAAAACTTCAGGAAATTGATAATCGATCTGCTAATTACTTTTTCAGCTATCCAGCAGCAGAAAGTCATTGTACCCAACAAGCATGGTGAAAAACTAGTGGGCGTATTGCATGAATCTGGAACAACGGAGATTGTAATACTATGCCATGGTTTTCGATCCTCCAAAGTTAGTTTTTTTAGCTATTTTTACTTTGAATACAAATGTTCTATTTTACCATGAAAAGGAATATGACAACCAATGCTATACAATAGCTTGAACCAATTGTTCTCATTGATTAACCATGTTCTCCAGGAAACCAACACCATTGTGAACCTTGCTGCTGCTTTAGGAAATGCAGGAATCAGTTCTTTCCGCTTTGACTTTGCTGGAAATGGGTGAGTTATATAGTATTGCACTACAGCTTATGAATTGTGAATATATTACGTATGTACATCTTGATCTTTCTAAATATGTCTTTGATTCTTATAATACTATCATAGATAATATCCAGTAGGAGAAAATCAACCCTTTGGAATCTAACTTTTTTCTTGTGGAAACAGGAGATAGTCATTATTTTGGTTAATATCGAAAAATGAAAAAACATGGAAGAACACATCCTCTGCTGATCTTGAAAACTTTCCTTGGCCATCTGCTAAACTTGATATTTAAATCATTGAAAACTAGATGGAGATGTTGCAAACATGGTCAGCAAGAGTAACCAAAATTCAATGTACTTTTAGTTGGTCAGTTAGGACCTAAATTGCAAGTAGCCGTATACTAATTTTTTTTTGCCTTCTAATCTTTATTGTTACTCATTTTTTACTTTTTCCATTTTGATTTACCTGCTTGGTTCCCTTCTAGGGAGAGTGAAGGTTCGTTTCAGTATGGCAACTACTGGAGAGAAGCTGAAGATCTGCGTGCCATAGCTGAACACTTTCACAATACAAACCGTGTGGTTAGTGCAATTATTGGGCACAGTAAAGGTGTGTGGAATTTTGATGATGATTTTATTACTGTACATACGAGTTATGTTACATTCCATATCTGATAATATGATGATGGTTGTTCTGCCAAGGTGTTTGCCAGTCAACATTGTTTTGGCTTCAAGATATCAATATTCAGTGATACAGTATTATGAGCATACAATTAATTGATAGATAATGTTTATGCAACAAAATTGATTTCTAATATGATATTGCATCGTATTCAATTATTTGTTGTACTTGGTACAGGAGGTGGTGTGGTTCTGCTTTATGCTTCAAAATATCATGACATTAAGACAGTTGTCAACCTCTCTGGTCGCTATGATCTGAAGGTGGGCATTGAGGAACGCCTTGGAAAAGATTTTATGGAAAGAATTAACAAGGATGGCTTCATTGATGTGAAGAAAAGGTCAGGTAAGTTGTCGTTCAATGCCACGTGTCTGTAGGGACCTCTTTCAAAGAGATGACCTGACTGTTATCACGTATATACACACATTTAATGTATTTGACCACTCGAGGAAATCTAATTTTACAGGAAGTTTTGACTACCGTGTGACTGAAGAAAGTTTGATCGATCGCTTAAATACAAATATGCATGAAGCATGCCTTCAGATTGATGAAAATTGTAGGTGAGCGAAGAAGGGATGTCTGATAGATTCCTTTTTCTTGTTTTGCCATTTTGCCAGTTGCATTTCTTCATTCACCTCGTAGGTCTGTTTTCAGACTGTATATTGGTTGAAAATGTATAAAGCAAAAGCAATAAAAGCGTTTATATTGAATGACAGGGTCTTCACAGTTCATGGTTCTGCTGACACAGTTATCCCAGTTAAAGATGCATTTGAGTTTGCCAAGATTATACCGAACCCCAAGTTACATATCATAGAAGGAGCTGACCATTCATACACTGAACATCAAGACGAGTTGGCCTCAGTTGTTGTCAACTTTATAAAAGAAACCCTGCAGCAGGACAAGAATGCTGCTGTCTAAGTACTTATCTTTTATTGTTAAATTTGTTTTAAATGGGAGAGAATAATGGCAAGCAGAAATACTTGCCAATTTTATTTGCCTTCCTTCACATTACAAAGGCGAGAATTCCAGTATGCTCTTAAAAATTGTGATAATGTAAACAATTACCACATGATAAATTAAGCCTCTGCTTCTGTTTTCCTTCTGTATGTGCTCTGAAAATGATGAAGGCGTTGGCAAAATATTAAGATTCTCAGTAGAATGAGATTTTCATTTTTTTCATGGCTAGTGTGATGTATTTTTAACATCGAGAGCTCGGAATGGATATGAAAATTTTAGCTTCTCTTCAGCAATGCAGTCAATCCAAACCTCGTGGCCCACCAACGCTGAAAATAAGATTACAAATTATAATATAGGTCTTGCTTTGAAGATGTTGGAAAACAAATTGTATGCATGCACGTATTTGCAATTATTATATTAAATGCATATTTTTTTACAACTTTTTCGTGAAAAGCTCAAAGTTTTAAAACCTTTTGTGATGCTACATTTTTTTTTACAGAATTGTAACTCGTTGATATGTGTTGCATGCAGAATTCATATAAAATAGTCGTGAAAAAACTACAAGATTTTATACACACAATTTATAAATGTTGCAACTTTTTTCTTGAAAGAATTTGGATATGTAGGGAAGCCCTTCTCTTATATTCTCATTGCCAAAGAACATTCATCAATATTTACATGCGATCAGAACTGCTAATCCCGCGAATGGTGCACGCACCAAGGAAAACGGTGGTTAATGATCCCTGCGAAAGCTTGATAAAGCTTCTTAAAGAGGGCATTTACAGCAAGATTACGCATGCTTTCATCCCCTCCACCCCCCGGCAGCTTAGACGTTGTAATTCTGATCATTTGAAGCATCCCTGATGCCTTGCAACTCTGGTTATATCAATTGCAAAGCATCACCTTTGTGATTCAAGTGCTTTGATTTTTCTCATCACGTCCACTATCATCCTTGTGCATTATTTCATTCTGGGTCAACAAGAAAACAAAGGCGTCAGAGGAAATCAGTGAAACAATCCGATAAGGATCAAAACATAGCAAAATGTCATATCACTTATGGAAAATATTTCTAGTTACATATCAAATATTGGCAAAAGTGCACTTTGGACATGATAGGCATTCTATACTTGTACGCCAGAAACACTCATGAATTCACCTCTTTCAACTCATCATCAGACAAATTGGGATCATTTAAATCTGAATATAGAGTTGTGTCAACATCAACTGTCTTCTCATTTTTCATGTCTTCCTGAGATCAAAACCAAAAACAAGCAAATGCTAATAAGTTATCAAAATAATTAACATGATTGAATAAAAGATGTTAATAAAGCAACATAAAATCATACTAGCTCGGATTTCAGTAATTCAATTCTCTCCTCCAAGTCTGCAATATGATGTTTCAGTGCCTAAAAAAAATTAAAAATAAGTTTAGAAAGAAGAAAAAAAATTATAAAAGAAAAGAATACCTCAGTTTACCCCAAGTTATTGCTGTCTTACCTCACGTCTTTGAAGTTCAATTGATCTAGCCAAAGCCTGCCTTTTTGTCAACAAATTCTCAGGTTTGAGAGCAAGTGGCCGCTGATAGTTCTTCCCACGATAAACAATAATTACATAGCCTTTGGTAGTTTTATCCACAGACACTAGCACACCACCACTCTCGGCTTCCAAAGATATTGCAACATGCTTGACTTGTGCAGCATTTTTTCCTTTTACAATTATCTTGACCAACTCACGGTATTTCCAGTGAAGATGCATGTTTTCTACGGTACCAGAATAAACGCTTCGTCTCCCTGAAACAAAAATAGCATTCTTCAGACATTTTTAAGAGAAGCCATTAAGACCTATAGTAAAGCACTTACTCATAGAGCTCCAAGAAGTGTACTATTATTCTTACCTAGAAGTAAGTATGGTTTCATACTCAAACCAATTTTACGAAATAAAAATCTCTCTTCACTAGTTAGTGTTTCCAAATCAGTTGGCAGATCAGCTGGTTCCAGATCACTCTGCAGTTTTGCTAAAGCCCTCTCAGCTTTCTTGACCTTTCCCTTTGCCTATAACCATAAAAATGTTAGAGACATGGCAAGAAGTTTACAATTGTAATATGTTTGACTTGGTCCACTTGTAACTTACAAGAACTAGATTCTTCTCAAGGTTTCTGATTAAAGATTCAAGTCTATTCAAAGTAGACTCTCTCCTCATTTTCTCAACTTCTTGGCTATGTGGTTGCTGTCCCCAGTGTGTGGTTGCTTCCCTGGTTTCTGCAAGGGTTCCAGCAAGCAGTGGAACATGAGAACTCTTCTCATTTAATCTGATCATAGATGAAGCTATTTGCCGTGCTTGCTCTTCCTTATCATGTTGTTGAAGAGCAAGTTCCTGCCTCTCCGTCAGTACCCCTGTGATTCCAGGTGGCAAGAAGTCATTGCCCCTGTAAAATACAATATATTCCTTATTTCTAGAAAGTAAAATCCCCCCAGTCAAATTCTGCATGCAGAAAAAGTCACCATCATAAGACTGAAGAAATGAGCAGTATTATAACCTTTAAAAGCAACTACCTAAAATAAAAGTGTAATCAGACTCAAAATGCATATTGCTAGTTTTATGATCTTTTTGGTATGGTAAAATCACAAGACAATTTTATTGAATAGTTTTGTTCTCAAAAGTTCATCTTTGTACAGGTATTACCTTGAGTTCTTCTGCCATCCTCTCATTACGTGTGTTGAGCACACCACGTTTGATGGCAATTTTTGCAATGGTACATTTTTCCCATAGCTTCACCATAGCCTTAGCCAGACCTTGCAGATCTCTGTTTCTACCTGCATTTGTAAACAAAAAGTTCTTGTATTATCATTTTGTAAAGAGACATTTTGCAATATGAATGGAAGTAGATAGTTCCCTCTTGTATACCAAGGGCAAAGTGTGGAGATGTTCTTCTTGCAAGCCTTCTGAGAAGAGTCATTTCCTTGTCGTTTAAACAAGCTTTTACCCCATAAGGAAGAAGCCTGAATGGGGTTTTATATCCTGGAATCACAGCAGGCAATAAGTCTGCATCAACAGGTATTGGCTCACGGCCTGACCAATCTTTGAAACGTGGCCCCAGCTCATCTAACAGATGGTCGAGATCACTTAATTCCCTGAGTTCTTCTTCAGACAGATGCTTCAAATACAATTTAGAGTCTGGTATAACTGGATCTGCTGTTCTAACTGGTTCTTTTGTGATTCCTTGAGCATCACTCCCAGCAACCACTGAGCCTTGCACAGTATTTACATGAACGTGGCTTAGTTTGGTATATGATTGTACACAGGGAAGGTTGTAGGCCATTCCTCTGTATAATACTACAGAACCACCTGACCGCCATATCACTAAGCCTCCAGTTTTGCTCTAGTTAGGAGTGAATGTAACTTTGTCAATGAGATTATGGCATTTTTTAATATCTACGGTACTTGACACTAATAGGCAAGCTATGGATGAAAAAGATAGATCATACTCAATCACTATAAAACAGAATCAAGTTGCATCTCCATTATTCAAGTTCACAATTTGGTCCAATAAAGCTTAGGTAACCAACAGGTAAAATGTCCTCAAAATAAATCAAAAGACTAGTATCTGAAAGCGAGCTAATGAGGATCAAAATGTAATAAACGATACTGACCTCTAAAGTTTCGTGAGCCCTTTTCATGTTAACCTTGAGGGGACCTTCAAATTTCAATTTCACCACTTCATCTTTTCTCCATTTCTCATTAATAGAATCCACCAATTCCTGTGTGATGCCTGCATTCCCAACATCATATCTCTCCACCATCCTTAAGGCAACATTTCGAAGCCTCCGCAATACGTGTTCAGGAAGAAGCTCCTCTGCCAACTCCGTGTTGCTTCTAGTTCTCCTAACAATGTCACGACCCTCCACTCCATTTACTCTTTTCAAAGGAGGCAAATTGCCTGCATTGCCATTTCCTTCAGTAAATGTAGTGGAATAGCTATAACCTCCCCCACTACTAGCTGGTTTTTCATTCAAAGATGCTTCTTTTCCTTTCTTTAAACGTGTTTTTGTCTCTTTGCTTCTCATAACACTAACTGGATTTCGAACATCAAGTTTTCTATCAAATTTTCCACCAGCTTTAACATCTTCCACAATTTCCTCTCTTTCAACTACAGCATCAGCAACACTATCTTCATTGCAGGAAATAAACTCATCACCATATTGTAGCAATGGCTCACCATTTTCAAACTTCAAATTGGGAGGCTTGAGTCCCTGATGCCAAGGAGAACGACAATTTCGAAACTGAAAACTCTCTGTATGACCGGCAGAAGCTTTCAAATCAGAACTGGGTTCAGAAGAATATGCCACAGAAGATCTCTGTACACGCTCTTCCTCTTCCTCTTCTTCTTCTTCTTCTTCTTCCGGTTGCTGTTCCGGTATTTGCTTTTCTTCTGGTTCCTGCCACGGAAAATTTTCTCTCTCAGATCTTAATTTGACAGACCATTTACCTCGAATTTGTTCAAAGAAGCTTGGTCGGGGATTCCTCTTCTTCCTCGATTCTTCTAAGGCTACCTTGACTGGTTGAGGATGTTGGGTGTCAACTTGGACTGACTGACTAGAGCAAGAAACTTTAAATTTCAGAACTTTAGTATTGCAGGAAGGTTGGAGAAGAAGAAAATGTGGATAAGGAATGGAAGAGAAAGGGGAAGAGGCAGAATAAGAAGAATTCAATGGAATTGGCGGAAGCGCCATAGCTGCTTTGGAAACACTCGCAGTAACAAGCATTCTTAGCTGATGTTGCGGCACGATAATTGGGTTGGGCCATTAATTGGATTAAGCAGAAACATCAGGCCTACTTGAATATCTTGAAGGAGCATCAGTCTTGGACCATCACTTTGTTTTTTGGAAGTTTAATGGTTACAATAAAACGGCCCATAGTAGGAACTTAAATAGCCCAGCAAAAATGAATATGACCTACTCTCCGCTTTTTTGTAATTTACAGCCCAACTTCAAACACAACTTCGGTTTTGATTTTAAAATTTTGTAATTTGTTGATGCGTGATTGTTTAAGGATATTGTTATTCTTTACGTGTTCATCAGATTTCTCACCAATGGTCGAAAGAAGTGGAAATTGAGGTGCGATCTCTGGCGATGTCCTTTATAAATCCACTTGTTTGCTCTAAGGCAAGAAAAATTAACCCTCGGAATAATTTAAAAAAAAAATGCGAATTCAGGGTGTTTGAAATTGGATTTATATATAAAATTTTTTAGGAGTTGAATTTCAAATAAATTAAATTAAAACTTTTTTTGAAATTCCTAACGAGAAGTAAAGAAATTAGATTTCCTTTCTTTCTTTCTTTCATATTTTTTCCCAATCAACTTCAATTTCAATTTGTAATTGTAGTTACGTCGTGATAATAACAATTGTGAACACAAATGCGAAATCTTATTAATATTGCAACGTAATATGATATTGTGATTATATAATTAAGCTCAAGCACGTGTAATATAATATTGTGGTTATATAATCAAGTTCGAGCACATTAAAATTTTAGGTTGAAATTTAATCTACTATTATTATAAAATATTTTATATTATTAACTATTAAAAAATAAATACATCATTAAAAAAATAATTATAATTAAAATTTTTTAATAATATAAAAAAAATTTAATAATTTTTTATTAACATAATAATACATAAATTATTGATAGTGTAAAATTGATTTGCTTTTACAATAAATCGAATTTAAATCCTTAAAATTTTATGTAATGCACATTGTATTTTAAAATTATGATTATGATTTTAAATATAAAGTTTGGCGGTCACAGTTGCAAATTGATTCTCGAGTAAGGGGAGTCGTTTTACATAGGCCTTTAGTAGTCTAAACAAGGTGCCCAAAAGGTGATAAGCTCAACATTCAATATTTTCTAAGAAACTATAATTATTTAATATATTTGTTAGTGGAATAGATATTCTATAATTACAAACAGTGGGATGAGCCGAAAGTGGTTTCAAAACACCATAAATCATTTTAGGCACCGTTGATAATAATGAGTAACACTCAAGTGGGGTATTCCACACGGGGGTTTAAGCGGGAACCCAAATTTTTTATCATTGAATTTTTTTTTAATTTTAAAATAAATAAATCAAATAAATAATACGGATATCAGATTTTAAAAGATAGGTTAATGATAAAAACACTTGTAAATTCCTAAGCCTTTGTTAACTTATAAGTTAAAAAAAATTAGTATTCAATTAATTTGAAATTGGATTAATGTACAATTTTATACATAAATTTAATTTTAAATGAAAGCTTTATTTGTTTTGAAAAGATCTCTTCCATAAAAATATAATTATAATTATCAAGATGATAGAAAATAATTAATGTGTTCAATATTAAATGAATAAGTTTGGTGAAAAGTGACTTTCTTTTTTTTTTAAAGAGAAAATTATTTTTCTCCACTATTATATTTTTAGGAATTGTATTTTTTAACCACAAGATATTGAGACCCATGATATTCTTTTATTTTTATACAAGGAAATTAAATTTTTCTATAAAAAATATCTTTAAAAAAACAAATAGAGCCAAAATGAATTCTCATTTTTTTTATTTTCCAAATAATGGGTGAAAAATTATACTTTCCTTAAGAAGCAAGTGATTTTAGTTGAACTGCGATTTTTATTTTTATTTTTTTAGTACAAGGGAAAATATATGATGAAAGTATAGAAATATAAAGGGGAAATATTTAAGGAATTGCAGAAAAGTAGATAAAAGATTAGGCTATATATACGTGATGATTAGATGCTATCTTAATATGAAACATCTGCTAATCTATTTTAATTTCTTGTCAACATTAGTATGATTCACAGTGTGTGAATGTCGAGATCCTGTCTTCGATTTTCCACAACAATTAGACATCATTCCTTAAAGAGCTTCTACCATGTAGGCCGCCTTGAAAGTCAAAAAAATTATGTGTTATGCTCACTTTTATGTCTCCTGATGGCCTGTAAGCTGCTATTAAGTGTTGCAGAAACTGCTTTATAATCATTATATTCTTAAATAAGCTAATTTTGATCACTTTTGTGGCCGCAAAGCACATTAACTTTGTTTAATTAATCAATTTTATATATCTAATGTCAATAAAAAGTGAAAAAAAGGTTTTCTTTGTGGGGCAAAAGTCGGTGGGGATTGGATAATATATATACTGGCTCTTATTATCGAATCTTGCCTAGTTATTTAACAAAAAGGCAACAGACCAGACTCTTGTAATATCAAGGGTAACGGCGGAGCCATAGAAAATTATGGAAGGATAAGTATCAAAATTTTTATATATAATTTTTAAATTTTTGAAGGATTAATTTAAAATTATTATATATAAATATAAAACTATCAAAATTTTTAGAGTGTCGGAATTAGGATGGAAAGAAGTCAAGTTAAATTAGATTTTGACATAAGTAGACTAAAATTTAAATAAATTACCGATAGATTTATAAACTTAGTTATATAAATTTATCACTTACAATAAAATGAGATTATAAGTTTTAAAATTTGAAAATATTAATAATTGAATTAAAAAAAAGAAGGTATATTGATAAAAATGTAATAATAACCATAATATAATTAATGGACTAAATTACAATAATATATTACTTAAATAGATTGGTTTAGTAAACTAATAAGTAAAGTCTAAAGTTAAATTTTATTTAATAAATAAGTCAATACATTAGTTTAAGCCTGAATTTTTTAATTAAATAAATAGATCAAGCCAAGTTTTTATTCCTGGAGCTCTAGACTCTTTTAAAGTATGGAGTAAAATATCATATTTTTTCATAAAAAAATAAATATTCAAAACTTAATAAATAAAAATTAATTAGAAAGGAATTTTTAACTATTTATTATTTAATTTTTTATCAAAAACTATAATATCTCATCTTATCTTTAAAATGTACCTGGGTTCAATTTGCTTGCCCCCGTCCCTTCCCCCTAAAGAAGAGATTAATAAGTTATGACAGCTAAAATTAAAATGAACTTTTTATTTAGTAAAAGAAGTGGTTGCTTTATGCATGCTTTATGATAACTTAAACACTCGTGGGTGTGTATGAATCCCCAAAAGCCAATGTTTCTAACTTTCTATATTCCAGCCTTTTTTTTTTCCCTTACACTATCTTAACCCACATTTGGAATTTAAAAAGGTCAATTTTATAATGTACTCGGTAAAATTTAACATATGCCTAAATTAGTTTTATTGATAAGTTGCAAAGTATTAAATTATATATTTTTTGAAATTAAATATTTTTAGTCAAAAAATATATAATTTATATAAATTGTTAGATTTAATACATCGAATAAAATTTAATATACGAAAGAACTCATTATGTAAAAATAATACATGTACTAAATTTTACGTAGTTTATAATATATCTATAAATACAGTTTGTTCACGTAAGCCTACATAAGTTAAACTAGTAAAGAGATGTGGACATTCTAATTAAGTTTTGTCATCTATGGCTTTGAATACGAATAATTTTTAAACCACTTCCTTATATTTACTGTCCATCCACATCTTCTCATAAATCGATAAATCCTCAAATTTTGGAATTATTATGTGAGAGAATGTGGATGGGAAAGTGAGTATAAGGGAGTGAACATAGCTAGTATTATATTGTTAATTAAAACAACCGAGTATGTTTTATTATTTTTGTGAATTTAGAATATGAAACCAACCTGCAAGCGTCATCACCATGTTACGTCCTCATTAACTCATTATATTATATCTAATTCTAATGAAATTTCGGTTTAAGAACAGTATATTAAAAAAGATAGATCTGCTATCTAACATTTTGTTTTTAAACAATTAAACTACATTATATAATAAATTTTATATACTCTATTAAAGAAACGTGGAAATCACACGTTTATTTTTGGATGCGAGTAAAGAGTCGTGGTTAAAAAAAAAATTGAATTAACTCTGTTACATCAATCCCTACTATATTGATAATTTGACCTCTAACGTAACAAGATTTCCTTATGCTTTTAAATATAGAATTTGTAATTGAATTTTAAATTTTTTATATTTATTAGATTTAATTTTATAGATTTGTATAATTATTTTATATTTAATGATAGCTTTTGATCTTCATTTTGAATTTAATTTTAAATCTCATTTATATATATATATATATATATATATATATATATATAATATTGTGTAGGTATAAAAATATAATTCAAAATTAAATTCTGAATATTTTATATTTATTAAATTAAATTTTATAAATTTATATAATCATTATGTATTTAATAATAATTTTTTATTGTTATTTAAACTCTAATTTTAAATCTCATTTTTAATGTATATGGTATAACCAATAAAGATAATAAAGATTGTAACATTTGAAGGCATCTGCTTATGATATTAATCTAGCTATCTTTGATGATTGATAATAACTTTGTGGCATACAGCTAGGACTCCAATAGTATATAATTGGTAGACGATATTTCTTGTTAACATAGGATCTTCTCAATTATTGCAGCTGGCAAAAATCTAATTAAAAAACAAAGCCCTAATAATTGCTTTTTAAGCATTATATATTCAATGGATGGATTATCCATTTGTGCTTGATGCTGCTGGAAGGCAGCAAAAAAATGCTGAATTGTATAGTTTTCTCTAAATTTGGCAGTCTTCGAAAACTACAAATAATTTCACATAATTTTGTCAACCTAACACATCTAACGTATATCTCATGCAAACTTTAGAACTAATTATGCATTCCATTCCTTGTTTGTATTCACCTCTCATTCTTTCATTAAACTAGATTTTTATTTTAATTTTTTTAAGTAATAGAAGTTACTAATAAATCACAAAAAGCATGCACAAAAAATATTGAAATCAAATCCATAACACAGAAAGAGGCAATGCTATTAATGGACAGCACATCCCACTCGACCCAAATTTTCTGACACTAATCTAGTTTTAATTAAACTAATTAAGTGAAAATTTAAACACAATTTTAAGTGTAACTAAAATTTCTCAATAGGTTTCTAAATTATGTCATATGACTCATCTCCAATTATAACTTTTTCCCAAAATTTTACAATTTATATTCTCGCAATTGAATGTAATTTGTTAACCACAATATAATTACAACCACCACAACAACTTTAATTTAGAATCATTGTGACAATAATATTCTGTTTATTTTAATGAGAAGAGTTTTTTATAAAAATATAATTATAAACTATTTAAATAATAAAAATTAATTTTTATAATCAATATTAAAGTAAGGAGAACTGATAAAAGATAATTACTTCTTTTTTTAAAGAAAAAATAATTTTTCTTTATTATCATATTTTTTAAATATTATTTTTCTTATTATAAAATAACAAAATTCCTTCCTTTATATACAATGAAGCAGGATATTCTTAAGATTAAGAAAAATATTCTTAATAAAAAAAATGCACCCTAGGTATAGAGCTAAGGCTAGGTCTGGGTCGAGTGCATAGCTGGCTACCTAACTCAATAGTCCCACAGTGTACCCTCTTTTTCTAGCAGAATAATTGTGATTAAAGATCCTCTGTCCAGGTGATAGAATCATTCTTGGATCAAAGTGGTATTTTCTTTCTTGAAAGCTCCTCCATTTGGTCCCAAAATGATTCTTCCAATCTTCTTGCGTGCTGTAATGAGGAAGATACTGCTTGGCCTTTATCCCAGCTTCTCCGCAAAACTTCAGTATTTCTTTGTTTTGAGCGTCAAAGGCTTCCCAATTATCGAATCCACTCGAATGCAAAAACCCGATTGTGTAGAAAACATCCTCGTCTGGAATAGACACAGACATCCTATCTTCCCATCTGCAAGGAAAATAATTTCATATTAATACTTTTAATCCTTTAAAATAATGATCGATAATTATATTATGTGCTAATAGTCATGATTTTAATTTTTGATCATACTGTAATTAATAAAATTACTAACAAATGTAAAAAAAATGTAAATGATGTAAAAATTTGAAAAGTTACAATTGTAGAATGATTTGTAACAATAATATTGCATTTGTGAGGTGGTCTATAGATATTGTAGTTGCTATCGCAATTTTAAATATTGTTAATGGTATATAGAAAATATTAAAATTTTTTTTACTTACTTGCATCGGTTCATGGCATAAATTAAGACAGGCCCTGCGGTGATGTTTCGTTTGAGAACAATATTCTTGAATACACCCAATTCAAAATCTAGGATTTGAGATTTTGGAATAAATAGATTCAGCCATGGATGAGGAACATCCCAAAGTCCTTGTGATTGAAGCTTTAACTCCCCACTTCGAACTCTATTCAAGAAGTCCACATAAGAAACGTTTTTTTCATAACAAAATCCAGGCATAAAGTTAAGTCCTTGCAGCAAGACTTGAAGTTCCTACACAAATGGAAAGAAAGAAATATTAAAGTTTTCTTTTCCTTATTATATAATTAAACAACATAAATTATGAAAATGATATATACACACATGCTGAGAGCTTCGTTAGTTTAGTTGAAAAGCATTTTCATAAAAAAAGTTATTTACTTATGTTTATAATTAATTATAAAAAATAATATATTTATTCAAAGTTATATATAAAGTTGCACAGTAAAAAAACATCTGCTGCATAATAGCAAAAATTATTTTTTTTTATCGTAACATCATTATTTTATTAATTAAAAAACATATAAGTGTATGAAAATTTTTAATTTGTAAACACAAATAAATGAGAGATTTTCTTTATGAAAAACACATATTTTTTCAACAAAATAAACATATACTTAAGTTAACACATTTATTTGCATATTTAGTAAATCTGAAGACGTGATATTAATAAATAAGTAAAACAGTGTTTCAATCAGATTTTATATGAAGCAGTTTCTATGCATATACCTTGTCCACAGTTAATTGAGAATGATCATCGTAATATTTGGCCACTTCAAGACAGTAGATGATGCCTTGTCTAGTAATTTGAGAAATTATCCTCGGATGGTCAGGCAGTGGGAAAAAAGAAGACCTCCAATTATTTATGGGACCTTGGTGCATCAGAAGCATTCCTTCTAAATAATCCAATGCATTATTTTGCTTCCTTCCATTGATTGAGATCAATCGTTCTTGGTCTTTGCTAAAGGAAGAGAAGTCATCGTAAAGCAGTCTGACCCACTTAACCTACAATCAAGAATAATTCATTAAGGGCCTTTTACTGACATATTGATTAATATAAATGTAATCAACCACGGTATATATAGTAAAAACAAAATTTGAGATTAACTTTTAAATGTAAATAAAAAATTATTAATTAAATATAAAATAATTATATAAATTTATAATTTTAACATGAAAATTTTTAAATGTAATTTTAAATTTTATTTTTAATATATATAATATTTTTAAAATATAAGATATATTATATGCAATAATGCTTGCATGCAAAAAACATGATTCATGCGGTGAGTCCCATCGGAATAGTGCCAACATATGTGCTACATAATGTAGAGTTAATGCTAGACAGCTACACCTAAGCTACCGACTGTATCTGTGATAAATGCCCAGAATTGTTAATTTGAAGGTCTTTTCATGATCATATAATGCTAATGGGGTGCGCGGAGTGCAAATTCCGGTTCTTTCTGCCTGAAAAGATATATGTCTTTCAATCAAAATCACTAACAGTTATTTGACGAAACATAGAATGTCATTTGCACGTTGTGTAAACAAATTGTGGGTGCCTGTTTTTGTGTAAGATATATATGATAGACTGGGACTTTTGATGTTGTGTTGACGTAAATTTGACGGTTTGAATAATGTGTACACTAAAATTTAGGGACATTATCCCTGTGCTTATGCTTGCAATCAAAGAAAGGAAAGGAAAATAGGATAAAATTTTGATATTCAAAATTTTTCTTTCCTTGATTAGGTGAGGGAAGGAGGAAAGAAAAAATGAATATTATTATTGTTATATATCAAAATTTTAAATTTTTTATTTTTAATTAATTTTATTTTTTTATTTTTCTCACCACAAACCAAGGGGTATATGTCTTAGTTTACAGTATGTCTTTTACCCCTTAACCCGGTCGAAGGTGAAAATATATGTACAAGTGCGGGCGGGCAGTTTGAATATGTTGTCTCCAAGATTCAAGATCACTTGGTTGCGATGCCTTTGCAATTTGAAAAAGACAAGTTCAAAATTGGGAGAAATTTATTAAAATTTTAATATTATATTCTTTATTTTGATAAAATATTAATTAAAAATAATATTGACAATTTCAATACTATAATAGGTTTAGAATTTTTTTTTTTTACAAAATTCATATTCCATAAACACATACCATTTTTGGAGCGGGCTCCAAGGCAATTCTTGCTCTTGCTATAATCCCGAATTGGCCTAAACCTCCAAGGGCCGCGTGAAATAACTCAGAATTCTTGCGTGAGGAGCAAGTTACAAATTCACCCTTTCCTGCTCCAATTTGACCACCAAATCTCTGAAGTAAGATATGTGTAGTTGCATGCATGCAGATACTGTATCAACAAATTTTTTTCTAAAAATATTATAAATATTGAAAATGATATTTGAAATTAAATTTTAAAATTTTTATATTTATTAAACTAAATTTTATAAATTTACCCTTTAATATTATATTTAATAATAATTATTAATTTATATTCAAAATATGATTTCATATCTTTTATTTTTTATGCAAGTATTATTACTATTTTTTTCCTATACTAATAATTTCAACTTAAAAAAGATTATAAAAATTGACCAAATGAAGACTTGAACCATTTAACACATGTATACAAACCTTGAAAATCAAGTTAATCAAAACTGGCTGGCTTTGTAACTATATATATGAATAGGGCAAATATTCCAAGAGTCTTAAATCAAACGTGGGACCCATTGAAAAATACTTCAAAATTCTAACTGTTAATATATATATATATTGATAACCACTAATTTGTATTTTTAAGTGAAATAAACGAAACTTTCTATTTTTCATAAACTGTTAAAGGAGAAGAAAGAAAATTCATACCAGTGACGACATCCATTTCATGAACATTGCTGATCTGAGGTCCATACCGGAAAGTCTGGCCGCTTATCCCACCGTTGGAGAGGGTGCCGCCGACCGTCAAGTACAAATAGTCCGTCCACGAAACCGGTGCAAGTCCATGTTCAAGTGTAGCATGTAACACATCAATCCAGAGCTGTTCACCTCCAACATCAGCATAGTAACCGATCGACGGATCCTCGGAGACAGAAATTCCGGACCCAGCTCTTTGTTTTCTCAAGCTTGCCATGTCCACCACGACGCCATTAGCGGCCATGGCTTGTCCGCGAGTGGAATGGCCTTGGCCTCTGGCCGCTATGCTGAATGGGACAGCGCTGTTGTACGAGAATCTTATTAGGCTCGTTATGTCGTGTATCGAAGATGGCTGAAATACGGCTGCCGGAAATTCTTTAACGACGTTTCCGTGATCGCTTGAAGCTAATTTCATGGCTTGGGGGTGGTCATGGAGTTTACGGGAGATTTCAAGAGCTGAAAGCTTTGGTGGTAATTTTGTTGCCCATAGCTTGGTTTTGCCTATGGTGGTTATCAAACGGCTTATGGTAACTAACATTAGTATGAAATATGTAGGAGAGGCGAAATTCTCAGCCATTTGCGACGGCAGAAACGGTGCCAGTGGTGGTGGGCGGCAGCGGTGGAAGGTGATTGGTGAAGAAGGTGGAGGACTTTATATAGAGGGACTTTGCATGGAGAAAAGGTCTTGGATTGTACAAGGGGGAATCTGTCTTTTGAGAGTGAAACGACATCGTACGTGGGGCAAATAGATGGCTAAAAAACTTATTTTAAGTCCGAAGATATGATGGAAAAAGACAATAGATATTATTTTTTATCTCCTCTCTCCAAGACTTCATAAAATATTTTATTTGATATTAATAATATAATATATTTTCATTTTGATTTGGTTACGTGGCGATGTTTAGTAGAAAATTCTAATAGAGTTTTGCTACTCCGATCCAGTCCCTCTCTCACATTTATTTGGAAGAAAATTAAATCTTACAGTGGGATCCAATTATTCTGTGAGAAGATACAAGAGCAAGCATATGTAATAGAAAGTAAAAGTAGATTTGTTGATTATAATATACGCCGTGAAATAATGAAGTTTTTAAGCAATTTTTTTAATAATATGATTGATATTTTACTTAATTCACACATTTAAAATTTTAAATTCAAATTTAAAATATAAAAGAAAAAATTAACAATATATTAGTTCAATAAATAGTATATTAGTTCAAGCGAACTTGATTTATCAGTGAATTAAGATTTGGATTTTGAAAATGATTCTTATCAAAAAGAAAAAAATTATTAATATTCTAATTTATAAAATGATTATTTTACTTTATTATCATTTTAAATTTAGAAAAAAAATAAGAGAAAAAAATACTGTACCATTAAATGTATTTGTAGTGTTTAAGCAATTTTCTTCCCGACTTGTGGCCTAATATATACAGTATACTGAGACAAAATGGAAATTATTCAAGGCCGTTGGATTGTAATTTCATGGTCAACTTGGGGTCAATTCTAACAGAACAAAATAATTTTTAAAATACCCAATTGGTACCTTCTAATTTGTACAACGAAGAGGAGTCAAAATTAGGTAATTATCAAAGAGATCTCATAAGATTTTCTGGTGGGGATAAAATGACTTGTCATTGATGAAGCTATTGCTTTCAACTCGAACCTTTCTGGTTCATGGAAAACCAATGCCAGTGGCAACTGGGGGAGACATCAAACCCGATTTAATTTCTTTAAGCCAAGACTTTGTGAGCGTCTGAGGCTGCTACGAAAAGTCAAGAAGGGAAATGGAATTATAATTATGCCCACCTGTCTTCTCTCTCTATCTTAAAATGTCTCTTTATGACACAATTTTTGAACCCTAATGGTTAGTTTAGTAATTCAGGCTCATTTTTATAATATATGTGATTGGACGGATCTACATTTTATAGTCAATTATTATCAATAACAAAAACTACGTTTTGTGAAAATCAAGTTGAAGGAAAAAAATTGTTAATCTACTATGTTAAGAGAAAATATTCTGAATTCAACTTGTTAGAAAAAACTAATCTGTTAAGATTAAGATGTATACAAACTAATTTAAACATCATTCGCTTATTGTTGGTACTTTTAATGCAATAACACTTAATATTACTTTAAGAGACTTATTCTTTTTCATATTATTAGTTGGAAAGTAAATTTTGTATATTTATTGAATGAATTGTCACTGCTATTATTAAAAAATTATTACTTAATTGTTTATAATAAAAACATTGTTTACATTCTCAGCTGTAGCCATAGGAAATGAAGGTGTTGTTATACAGATCCCTTCCCATTATTAGACTGGTATTTGGAGGATCATTAAGTATCATGTTATACAGTAAGCTTCTAGTTAAACTAAACCAAATTGGTAAGTTGTTATGCCAACTTCCCTTGTGGGTCTAAAATGCTTACATGGTTTTTTTGAGTATATAAATCACAAGAACGTGGCATGCCTTTGTAAAAAATATTGGATAAAGAAAATTGTGGCATACCATGTACCCTCAGCGAACCGATATAATATAACTTGCCTGGCTTTCTACGGTTATTGAGTAGTGTAAGATTTATAATTTGATAAATATTCATGATTTTATTGTAGAAGCAAAACAGACTGATTAGTGATATCTGAAAAGAATGTTTAAGTTATTAATTATAGCTAAATATCTGTACCAGATTTGGGCTGGCTAAATTAACGATAGAAATATCATAAATATCGAAAATGATATTCAAAATGAATTTTAAATATGTTGTATTTATTAAATTAAATTTTATAAATTTATTATAATATTATATATTTAATGGTAATCTTTAATTTTTATTTAAAATAATTTCAAATTTATTTTTAATATATATAATATTATTGAATAAATTAGCCAAAGACAAGTCTGATCTTGAATCCTAGATAATAAAGATTTTGATTGGCAAACCATGCTAACCTAAAATGATAATTACACTTAATATTGTGCATAATAAAACTTTTACTTATTGTATATATATCAATTTTGAATATATATAAATAAATAAGTAAGATCATTTTAAATTAATTGAATAACTAATTTTTAATAAAATAAGTATATCTAACATTATTCCTTAACAAAACTTTTGCAAAGAACAATCTTTGACCTGTAGATCTCACAGGTAGGAAGGTTTATCTGAAAGCAGAGACCACCCACGATGCATGACGTTGTGAAAATAACCATGATATATTATGATTCTTAATTAATTAAGATTTTAATCTTTGACAAATGCATGTGCCTCATGCAAATATTATAATATAAACTGACTTAAAAAAAAAAAAAAAGCTACAAGGGTTTCATTATTAGGCAAACATACATAGAGCCAATGAAACTTAGCAATATACGAACTTTCCACATGTTAAAACAGTGATAGTTAGGTCTTCTGCCTAACGAAACGAACAATTTAAAAACGTGATGGTCTTGGCACATTTTGCTCTGATTAAATATGCCCTACTTTATTTAATGTGAGCTGGGACCATGATTCAATTCGAATCTTGCTGGAAATGTTTGGTTGAGTTCATTCAAAGTTTCCCATTGGGATCAAAAGAGAGATGTAATATGTTGCACCATTAACGAATAACGATTGAGATTACAACTTACACTTTCTTATTTAGTGAATTATTACGAGCCAATGAAATAAACTTGTGGGCATGTCAAGGTTTTCAAATTATAATTTGTAATTGTAATATCATACTTAATGTTGTTGTGTATCATTCCATAATTACAATTTTTTTCACAATTTCATATCAACAACATTACATTGCTAAAGTTATAGTAAAATTATTCTCGAATTTTTATTTAATATCTTAAATTTTTATTAAGAGTCTTTCGTTTATTCAATGTTTCTTCAAGTTTTGATACTTTCATTTGCGTTTAAAATTTGAACAGTCAACTAAAAAAATAATATCTTAACATTTTAAAAACATAATATAATATAAAAGTTAAGAATTTGAGCTCTGCCGTCTTCATTCTTTAATATTAAATATCTGAGCAAGATATGTAAGGTGTGTGTTATATTCACACATCGAATTTAAAGAGCTATGCATGTGTTGAATTTATAATAAAATTATTATTAAACCTTTTCCAAATAGATACACATTTATTCGTAATTTTATTAATAACAATGTAACCATAATTGCAATTTAAAATCCTGCTTTTCATTCATCTTTATAATTTACTCAAGTTCCAAAAAAACTGATCATTTAATATACAAAAATATAACTATGTATTATGAATTGTCTTAAGATAGGGGGATAAATATTTTAAAAGATCTTAAGACTGTGTTAGTATTTTAAAACATGCAGTGATATTTAATATTATTTTAAAATAATTTCTTTCATCATTATTTAAATTTAAATTTAAAATTTTATATGTATACATTCTAATATTAGAAAAAATAGTTCTATAAATGTAAGATTTAAAAAATTACAAATAAAAATTAAGCTAATCTATAAATATTAATGCTATATATATTAAGAATGAAGTTTAAAAATAAATTTTAAATGTAAATAAATTTTTTTATTAAATATAATAAAATATTTATAAAATTTAATTTAATAAATATAAAAAATTTAAAATTTAATTTTAAATCCTACGTTGAGATCTGTAACATTTTTTACCCATAAATCCGGAGGAGACAAATTGCGGTAACTTGAAGCGAGGGAAGAAGTGGTGGTCGCGAACTTGATTTATTCGCAGGACAAGATAGTGAAGATCATCATGGGGATCCAACCCTAAACCCACAAGCCCCACAGCGTCACGTGGTTTCGCAGAAACAAACAAAAACCATGCAAATTCCTCACTACTACCGTTATTGCGTCAATTCGCCTATTCTTTTATATTTGTAATTTTTAACAAAATTAATAATTTTATTTATGAAATTATATGATGTGAATGAAATAATCTTCAAATTATATGAATAGTCAGTTCTATTATTAAATAATAATTCATATAAATATTTTATTAAACTGTATAAATTTGTAAATATAATTTATTCATGAATATCGATATAAAGGGATACAATTTTAAAAGTAAAATTGATAATTTTGTCATATATAATTTTTATATTTTTTTAAAAAGTTATAAATTTTATGCAATAATTATAAATTTAAAAAAATTCTTATGATGTAACTTTTGTTTATAAGATACAATTATTTGCGTACTTAATTAAAAGTTATAACATTTAAAATTTGTATAAAATTTTATTCTCTAAAAGATTCACAAACAACAAAATCTTGTCACTTTTGATTGCAAATGGAGTACAGTCGTGCAATAATATAAAGTCGTAGACAAAATACTATTTTTCTCCCTTGTTTTTTACCCTTTTACTCACCTATTTTTATATATAAAAGAAAAAAGTTTCTATTTTAAATTTCATACCCTCTAATCTGAATCTAAGTTGAATGTTTTTATTTATTTTAGCCTAAGATAATGAGAAAGAAGACACATGCGGAATTCCTACAATCATGTGCTATATGATTCAATTTTATGTTTTTCTTTATTTTAAAATTAAATACAAATTTTCCTGCTTCAGGAAAAAAACAATCCAATCGATCCCATCTTCAAGTATCTAAACATGACAAACATGATTTTTTTTTCTAATAGTTAAATTATTAAATATACATATGTAAGAAGTAAAAATCAAACTCTGAATATAAAAAAAAATATTAAACTTTTGAGGAAAATCAAATGTCATTTAAATTAAAGATCCTTCACAAAAAAAAAAAACATGATTTTTGTTATTAGAATTTAATGAAAGTAATTAGTAAGGGAACATATTTAGGGATAAAATAAATTTCATGATTAACATGCACCATTAATGGTATGTTTAAAATAATTTCATGATTTTTGCACTTTTGAAAATAAAGTGACAAAATTATAACCCTTGAAGAGAAAATTGATGGTTTAGAATTTAATAAATAATAATAAATTAAAAATATAATTTTTAAATTTGTAATTGTTCATTTTCTTAATTTTTCATCAACAGTTAATACATTTAATTTTCCATCATCCTTATAAGAAAATTTGTTATCGTGGACAAAGATAATGAGACATCTATAAAAGTCGAACCCTGCCCATGTGAACTTGGGACAATTTCCAGATAACAGGTAACAGGCAAGGCAGGCGTGGCCTTTAGACTTAACAGGAGCACTAAATATATGTTCTTAAATGACTTGGTTGGATGTCGGTAATTCCCTGCTGCCTATAGATAACCAACATTCAATTACCAGTCTTTAGTTTGAAGGCCCCATGTCATCACTCTTAACAACTCGCCATTCTCGTGCTTTGACGCTGTCTGTACTATAGGGTTTTCCCAGATTGAATTTGGTGGTGGGAAAGCAAAACGTGAAGTGAAACTGACAAGCATGCAAAGGTCTTCAAAGGAATTAATTTCCTTTTGAACTATACACATCTACTTTTGTATTGTTCTAGAAATCTTGAAAAAATTTGTTTCATTTTAAGGATTTTAGGATAGATGTAAAGATACAATAATGAAATTGTGGTAGAGTGATAAGGAGATCCAACCAAACGAAAGCAGACCAATTAGAGCAGAATGAACACAAGAATTAAGCTGATACAGCGGGGAAGACTGTAGTTAAGTGGAGGAAACGGAAGGTAACCTTGATAAAGCAGAGTTAAGAACTTGTGTATATTTGAAAATCTGGAGAGGAAAGGATGAAATTCAAGGTAGTGGAAGAGAATAGAAGGCTGGAAAAGAGAGGATGATAGATGATGGAAAGAGAACTTTTCTCTATGTTATTTGAATATATATGTTTTATTAATTGGGACAAAGGAAACACTACAACAAAAAAGATTTTTAGCGGCGACATTTGTTGTCGCTAAAAAGTTCTCAGTCGTTGCAAAAGAAAAAATCGTCGTTAAAAATGTCGTCGGCGTAGGTTCGTGCCTGAAAAGGTCATTAGCGACGACAACTTGTCGTTGCTAAAAGGTAGACCTTTTGCGACGACTTTGTCGTCGCAAAAAACAATTTCAAAATTCAAAAAAATTTGAAATTTGATTTTTAGCTGCGACAATTGTTGTCGCTATAGGTTGAGGTCGTCGCTGAAGATCCGTCTTTCAGCGATGACAAAGTCATCGCTGAAGATCCCGCTTTCAGTGACGACAATAGTCATCGTTGATACAATAGTCGTCGCTGAAGGTTCCGCTTTCAGCGACGACAATAGTCGTCGTTGAAGATCTACCTTTCAGCGACGACAATAGTCGTCACTGTAGATCTAATTTTTAGCGACAACATTTGTCGTCGCTGAAAGTCTATGTCATCGCTGAAAGCCTAACCTTCAGCGATGACATCTTATCTATAGCGACGACAATTGTCGCCGCTAAAAGTTTTTTGAATTTTTTTTTAAAATTTTAAAATCAAATTGTCGTATATTTCAAATGATATATTCTTTATTTTAATTAACTTGACTTGTTTAATAATTTTTTTAAATTTAATTTAATATAAATTATACAATTATAATATATCAGTAGTATTATTAATAATGTCTAACAATTTGATCCAACATAAAAAATTAATACTCATAAAGCAATGGTAAAAATAATTTTTATATGAATAAACTAATATATATACATCATCTATGTAAATGTGCACATATAAAAAATATAAAGATACATAAACAAAATATACTATGGGGAAGTAGGGAGGTGCAAATATCACAGTGCACCATGATCGTCGTCGTCGTCATCATCATCATCATCCTGACTACGAGGATGATAAAATGACGGTGATGGCTGAGCGGTAGGTGCAGGCGCAAATCTACTCGGCCCAGGCGGTGTAGCAGCAGCAAATGGAGGCGGCGGTAGGACGATACCCTGCTGTCTAAGGATCGAGCTCATCTCGGTAAGATAAGTCCCAAGCTGTTGCTGCTGCTGCATCATCTCCTGCTGCTGTGTAATTTGCTGCTGCTGCTACTGCTGCTCCTGAATCAATCGCTGGCTCTACTCAACCTGCTCCCGACTCTGGTGTAACTACTCCTGCAACTCACCGACCTGAGACACGATCTGTGAGCTCATCGCCGTGCTAGAAGTCCTCATCGAACGATAAGTCTGACCAGCAAGTACATGCCCAACAGCCTTCTTGTACCTTCAACAAGTGCCAAGCACCTCATCGGCGATGGCAGCCTCATCTAACTATATAGGAGTCGTAGGCAAACTAGTGGATGATACACTAGACTGTACATGCTGAGTCATGAGCTCAGTCATTCTCGCCTTAAATTATTAAAAAAAAGTAATAAGAAATCTATCTTAGAAGATATATTTGTAAAATTTTATTTAAAATATGAAATTCAAATAACTTACATGTTGCCCTTGAGGGATCGGATGCACCCACTCTCCCGACCTGTATGTGTGTCAGTCCCTAAAGTTATCGGGCACCGACTGCAGCTCACCAGTATCTCTGTTTCTCTGTTCAATTTTTGTAACAGAAAAAAAGGATGAAGGGTAGTAATGCTATTTAACAAATGGATATATTTAAAAAAGATACAAAAAAATTAAATTACCTTATCAAAACGATGTGCAGCAATAGACTTTGACCCATGCCGGTCATTCACGACCTTCTGTGCTCTATTATTTGTATTTCTTGCAGATAACTCCTACAAATTAAGAGAAAAAAGTTAAATTTTTATGTTCACAATTTACTAATTATGAAATACTGACATAATACCATAAAATATCATACTTACCCTGTACTCGTCACTATAAAAGAAGTCCACACACCTCTGCCATGTCTGCGGTGAGACAGATCGAGGCACACAACGTCAAGCTCGATCCAAGTCATACTCCTGGTATCGATCACCTCCATGCTTTAAGAAATACTTATTCAACCTGTACTTCCAATCTCTGTACAGGTCGGCAGCAGTCCGCATCAAACCAGAGAGCGCTCTATTCTGATCACCCTCGGAGATGCCTTGGAACTCGAAATGGGACTGCATTAAAAGACATTTAATAAATTTATGAGTCATATATTTAGAAATGTCAATCTCAAAGACATTAATTCAAAAGGAAATGGATACTTACACAAACTTCCTGCACAACTCTATCTCGAATCTCCTAAGGTACAGCCCGCCATGACTTATAATAGGGCGGCACGTGGGCACGGATCATGCTGCTAATATCACGAGGGAGATGACTGGCATTCTCACCAACCGCATGCCATGTACCAGTCGTATCAAACTATACAGGCACCGGTCTGCCTCCACCCCTGTCTATCTTCTCGTGCAGTCTTAGGGACCTATTCGGTCCCCTCTTTTTAGCAGGTGCTACTTCATTTAATAAAGAAAAATATTAACAAAATAAACATAATATTTAATCAAGCTTAGGTATGCACAATTAATAACAAATACCTGAGCCCTCACACTGAGATGGAATACAGATGGGTCGCTCCGGTGGGTCGCCTCCAGCGTCACCTCCGTGGTATCGTGCCTCAACATCTGCCATAACTAAAATAATACACATCATTTAAGTAATTAAAAAGAACTCAATGTCCAGTTGAACGATGAAATGGTTCGACTTTTTACAATCACATTTATTATTTTAATAATCATGCTTACACAATTATGAGTTGTAGTTCAAATATGTTATTTTATCCCTAGTCAGAATCAGTGTCGGTGAACCTAACAGACTGATGGTCATCGGATTCTCCTTCATTATCAGATTGTGTGGGCTCCTCATCCATATAATCATTAATTGTTTCATCTTCAAGGCTCTCGTCATCATCGATGAAGGTGTCTTCTCCATGAGCACCAGGTCCAACATTCCTGTACATTGGAATGATTGAAGGACTATTTCTTTCATTACCTAGATGTACTAGATCGAAATCTCCCAGATCAACTGTGAGGTTGAAGCTGGATAAGTTACTATCCTGCAGAAATAACAGGTCTTGTGCATTATCTCCATCACTTGGTAGATCCCATATATCGCGATGCACCATATTATGGACGACCCTCCAATTTGGTCCATTAAGGAGATCCTTAGTGTAAAACACTTGTTTTGCTTGAGTAGCAAGTATGTAAGGATCATCCTTGTACCATTGTCCATTGATGGAGATACTTGTGATATTCTTGTCAGTATAAAGTTTCTTCTTTATAGGATCAGTGTTATACCACTTGCATTTAAATAAAGTCACATTGTACTTATTTAAATAAGTCAACTCAATTATTTCTTTCAGTACACCATAAAACATGTTACCATCAATCCCCGGAATAGAAATGCCACTATTTTGCGTTTTATGCTTCTCATCCCAAGCTTTGGCTACAAAGCGTACTCCATTCACAATACACGCAGAATATACCATATTAGTGAAACTGGGACCGGATGCTAATGATAATAACTCTTCGGTGGCCTCTGGGGAACCGTTCCTATGTAAATAGTACATCTACAAAAGTAACAATTATTCCAAGAATTAAATTAAAATATCAACAAGAGAAATGAACAATATTTAAGATATCCATTCAATGGATTTGGGAAGAAAAAAATCCTTACCTTCGAGTAAAACCACGAGGGGAATTTGGTTCTCTGTAAGTTATCAATATCTTCAGCACCACTTTGTTCGAGTTCCAATCGATGCTCACTGTAGAACATAACAATCTTAGTCTATTATAATCACAAAAGGGAGAAGAACACAATTGAAGTTTAAGATACTCACTGGAGATATTTTTCAATCTCAGTACAATTATTCAAGATGTACCATATTGCAATATCCCGATCCCTCCTATCGAAATGAGAAATAATCTTCTTCCCTATCGGTCGACATTGGGACCGAAACACTGACAATGTCCTTCTTGTTTGACTAGGTGTTACATCTTGATTTCTATCAGAGCGGTTGAATCTAGTTTCCACTTCTTCCAAATACATGGAGAAAAATGTTAATGCCTCAGCAACAATATATCCTTCTGCAATTGAACCCTCCGATCGAGCACAATTTCGAACATAATCCTTTAACTTTTTTATATACCTCTCATATGGGTACATCCACCGAAAATGAACGGGTCCTCCTTTCAATGCTTCGTCTGGAAGATGCATCACTAAGTGAACCATTATGTCAAAAAAATGCTGGGGGGGTATATCCTCTCAAGCTTGCATAAAATTATGATAATGTCTTGTTTGGCATGCAGAATATCCTCCCTGTTGAGAGTTCTAGCACATATTTGACTAAAGAAATTGCATAACTCGACAAGTGGATATGATAATTCCTTTGGCAAAAAAGCTCGGACACCTGGTCCTAACAGTCTTTGCATAATAACATGACAATCATGTGATTTCAACCCCTTCAACTTCAGGTCACGATCTGTGACATTCTTACTAAGACTCCCAGCAAAGCCATTTGGAAATTTCACATTCTTTATATACTGGCAAAATCGTTTCCGCTCTTCTTGGTTAAGCGTATATCCAGCATGTGGCTTGAAAAGTTGACCCCTCTGCTCATACAGATGCAAGTTAGGCCTTATCTTCATGTCTGCCAAATCTCATCTTGCATTGTCTGTATCCTTTGTTTTGTGCTCAATCTCCAATAATGTACCCAAGATGCTATCACATACATTTTTCTCAACATGCATGACATCAATGTTATGCCTTAAGTTCAATGTTGGCCAATAAGGAAGATTAAAAAATATACTTATCTTGCTCCAATTAAGTTCGTCGGCACCTCTCTTTCGCTTTACACCACTAAATTCAGCATGTTTTCCTGGAAGTCTCTGTGGCACTTTGGCCAACTGTTCCATGATAACATTATTGGTAAGAGGCCGAGGAAGGGTTCTCCTCTCCGACCTTCCATTGAATTCCTTCCTATTTCTCCATGTGTGACTTCTTGGAAGCCAACGACGATGACCAACGTAAGCTATTTTTCCTCTAGCTCGAATCGACGGAGTATCCGAATTACATGTAGGACATGCTTTGTATCCTTGCCCACTCCACCCGAATAGACTACTTTGAGCAAGAAAATCATTAATAGTCCAGAGCAATGCTGCCCGCATATTGAACACCGTATTTGTATTTGCATCTCGAGTTTCAACTCCTCTCTCCCAGAGATCCCTCAACTCTTCTACGACCGGCTGTAAGAACACATCAATATCTTTACCTGGCGATTGCGGCCCTAGGATTAATAGGGTCAACATGAAAAAAGATTGGTTCATGCATATCCATGGTGGCAAGTTGTAAGTAGTCATAACCACTGGCCATATGCTATAAGATAGGTTCCTATCACCAAAAGGATTAAATCCATCTGCACTTAAACCCAACCTGACGTTTCGTAGGTCAGCGGAGAAATTAGGATACCTCTTATCGAACTCCTGCCAAGCTTTTCCATCCACGGGATGTCGCATTACCCCCTCTTCTTTTGATTTTCCAATGTGATGCCATATCATGTTTTTTGTAGTATGTCTCGACCAATACAGACGCTGTAGTTGAGGAGTTAAAGGAAAATATCGAACCACTTTTTGGGGCACCTTTTTTCCTTTTGTAGTTTTATTTACCCATCGACTCTCCCTACAAATTGGACAATTATCTTTAGAAGCATGATCTTTCCAAAAAAGTGCGCAATCATGTTTGCATACATGGATTGATTCATACCTCAACCCCAACTTGTTGAGCCATTTCCTTGCACCATAGTACGATTCAGGCAATTTATTATCGTTTGGAAGTACCTCTTTTAATAATCGAAGAAGAGCATCAAATGACTTATTTGTCCACTTATGCAGAACCTTCAAATGCATAAGTTTCACCAAGAAGTTCAATACTGAAAATGCTGTGCAACCTGGATACAACTCTGTTTCTACTTACTCGAATAGGTTATCACAGTTACTATATTTTGTTCCAATGTCTTCGTCAGCTGCATTCTCACCCCTGTACTCGTCATTGTGAAAATCAACTTCAATTGCCTCAGGGCCAATGAAATCATGTATAATATCTGCCAGTTCATCTCTATTGTTAGGAGATATCTCACTAGTTCCTCTAGAAGTCGAAACATCTGTTTCACCATGGTGTACCCAATTTATGTATAATGGATGAAATCCATTATCTATAATGTGCGCCTCCAATGTTAGTAATGTCTGGAATATTAAATTCACACACTTTTTGCATGGACATCTTACCATACCCCTTTCGTCGGCAAAGTTTTTGGCTCTTTGAACAAATCTTACTGCACCATTCCAATACTCATCCGACAATCGATTTGGTAGGTGTATCCAACTTTTATTGACAGACATTGTATCACTAAACAGGAAGGAAATTGCTTTAGGTGAAATAAAGTATGTTGATTAATATTTGACAGTCACCCTAAATGCACCATATCACTCCAATTTTGAAGGGTAGGATCCTATCCCATTCGAGATATTTCTATAGTTATTATTTTTTTCAATTTATCCACGCTCATCGATTGACCCGGGCAGAAATTTCGGCAGTATCTCCCTATGGTTCTCCAAGTGCCTAAACTATACACTTGTATAGTTTATACCCGGAGAACAGTTAGGATGCTAAGATATTTTTACAATATCAAACAAGAGTCAGATAAATTGTTAATAATAACTATATGATAATATCCCAAACTGTCCAACTTTTCAGGACAATTCAAGGGTTGACTGATGTTCAGAAAACAATCAACCCTTGAATGGGTCTAAGCTTAACATTTAAATGTAAATGTAGTTCTAATTTAAATTATTGTAAAAATATATTTACAATAATTAAAATTTTACAATAATTTAAATTAACGATACAACAATTTATAAGTATCGTTGTTTAAGTGTCAGTACTGTTATTTACGTAACCTACTTTACTATATTGATGAGGTACACAATTCAGCTTCTTTATAGAGATGTCTATACTATGAATACGGACTTCCTAGTTGTAAATTTAAGTAAGTTTGATTTTATAAGGTGTATATTATTTATAAGATGCACAATTCAGTTTCTTTATTTAAGTAAATGTAGTTTTATCCAAGAGGGGTGTGATTTTCATGCGAATTTCCTAGTGTTTTGAAATTTTTTATTTTTATGAGATGTAAATATCATAATTTGAATTGTTAGGGTTTCATTTTTATGTAGTCTCTAGTTTAATTGAATTTTTCTTAGTATGTGGGGTAAATAATAGAATTTGAATTGTTAAGTTTCAATATTAATTAAAAAATAGACTATATTACTGTAATCTCTTACCGAACCTAAGATAGATTTATATATTTATTATAATTATCTATCTTACATTATTTCATTGAATCTAATAAGTTTGAAGTTTCCTAAATTGCATCACAAATTTTACATTTTGTGAATGGACTTCCTAGTTGTAAATTTACGTAAGTTTAGTTTTATAAGGTGTATATTATTTATAAGATGCACAAAGTCAGCTTCTTTATTTAAGTAAATGTAGTTTTATCCAAGAGGGGTGTGATTTTCATGCGAATTTCCTAGTGTTTTAAAATTTTTTATTTTTATGAGATGTAAATATCATAATTTGAATTGTTATGGTTTCATTTTTATGTAGTCTCTAGTTTAATTGAATTTTTCTTAGTATGTGGGATAAATAATAGAATTTGAATTGTTAAGTTTCAATCTCAATTAAAAAATAGACTACATTATTGTAATCTCTTACTTTTTAAGATAGATTTATATATTTATTATAATTATCTATCTTACATTATTTTATTGAATTTAATAAGTTTGAAGTTTCTTAAATTGCATCACAAATTTTAGATTTTGTGAATAAAATATCATAACTATTTTATCTTACATTAGTCTAAATGAATAATCTACACATATATTGTATACTTCAAATTTATAAATTGAGGGATGCATAATAATAATCAAATTTATATTTATAAAATTAATGCTAAGTTAAATTTACATAAATAAATTTAAAATTTACAACATACAAAATTAAATAATACAAAATTTTGTATTAAATTAAACACATTATCAATTCTATTAATTCAAATTAAACATACTATTAATTCTATTTATTAAACCCTAAACTATTTGAGTAAATTAAATATATTAGTACACAAAAAAATTATAATTTTTTATTTACGTACCTCAATGGTAAAAATATACTGATCAACTCTGAATACTCCTCGCAAACTACGCTAAGTGCTAATAATAACTAACAAATTAAAAGATACAACATATAAAATTAATACATATTAATGTATATAAAAAAATAAATATACTAAAATTAGAAAAAACTAAAATAGAGAGAAAGTTCAAAAACTTACCTGAGGTCCAGAAACTTCAAACGCACAAATGAGGGGGAGGAGGCGCCGCGAATAAATAGTCTCTGGCTTTCAGCGACGACAGAAAAAATTCGGTCGTCGCTGAAGATTTCAATGACGACCGATTTTTTTTTCAGCGACACATTGTCGTCGCTGAAAGTTCAGCCTTCACTGATGACAATGTCGTCGCTAAAGGCTTACCTCGGAATTCGCACAAAGCTTTTAGTGATGACAGTGTCGTCGCTGAAAATGGGAGGACTTTCAGCGACGACAAAGTCGTCGCTGATGCATCAACCTTCAGCGATAACAAAGTCGTCGCTGAAAATTGAACACTTTTAACGACGATTGTGTCGGTCGTTGCTGATGGGTGAAATTTTTGACCATAAATTTTTAGGGCTTCAGCGACGACAATGTCGTCGCTGAAAGCCAATTTCTTCTCGCCGATAGCTAAACTTTGCCGGCGAAATTTTTTTAGGCTTTTAGTGACGACTTTTGTCGTCGCTAAAAGCCTAAATCTTCCCACCCACATTTCTGTTTCCCTCTAAAAAGTTTTGCCTTTTTTACCGATGACTTTGTCGTCATAAATACTTTTAGCGACGATCGAAATTTTATCGCCACTAAAAGCCTCGTGGTTATTGTTGCTTTTTGTTGTAGTGAAAATCAAGAAAAAGGAAAGATAATGAAATTTTAAATTAATTCTTTTTTATTTAGGATTTTTGCTTAAGAAGGAAAGGATAATGTGAGTTTATATTAAATTTTCAAAACTCTTCAATTTTTAATATTTTGTATTCCTTTAAATTTAGATTTTTGAAAAGCTACATATTTATTTGACTTATTATTTTAACCCTGTTATTTTTCAATTTATGGATAACTTTTGCTAACCTTTAGGGACTTCATAAAACTCGACTAAAAGACTCGGAGTTGTCTATCTAAACCTGTTAAGAAAAATATATTTGTAAATTTTTTTCAAATAAAAAGTAAAAAAAAATATCTTTTATCTCATTCATAATAATTAGAAGAGATTCATGTCTATTTACCTATATATATTTATCCTTGTTATTTAAGAATCAAATTTAATTAATTAATGATAATTTTTTCATAAATTCTTTAAATAAGAATTATGATATTATTGTATATTAATTAATCATTTCATTTTTCAAAGAGAAAAGTTTTAAAAAAAAAACTTGAAAAGAGATTTTTTTTTGAAAAAGTTTTTTAACTGCAAAAACTAATTAATAAATTAATTTTTTTAAAGGATAAAATAGTAAAAAATTTAATTAATTATATATTTTTAATTTTATCTTTCATTATATAATTTTAGATACTCAAATAAATAAAGAAAGGAAAGTTATAATTTAGGCTTTATTTATTTTGATAAAAAATATATTTTATAAGAATATACTTATAAATTGTTAATATAAAAAATATCTTATATATTTAATATTAAATACAAAGTATTTAATAAAATAAGATTCCCTTTTTTTCAAAGCAGGGAAATATATCATTCTTTCATATATATATATATATATATATATATATATATGAAATCTTCTCATCGAAAACACCTTCCAAAACAATCGAAATTTAACCATTTGTTTTCCGCTCTTCTTCCTTCCTTTGTTATCTTATATTCCTCTTCACTCCTAACTTTTAATTATATCATTAAAGTATACTCTAAAATCTTCCAAAGGAATACAAGATAATAAATAATAAAAGTAAGTAATAAATGTTATTAGATAACTTCAGATTATTAACCGTAAATCATCAATCTATTTCACTCGTAAGTTAAAACTCTTATAACAACCTTTCTTTCCCACCTTTCCTCCTCTCCATCCCATCCAAACAATGCGATTTATGAAGTAAATATATTCTATGCTTTGTGTTTGTTTGCAAGGAAGAAGTCAACTCTCCTTGGTGGTAGATGGGGATAACTGATTATATTTTGTGCAATTTTTTTCCTTAATTTTTGTTTAAAATGTTTTTTATGCTCCATTAATGAAAGAAAATCTTACTCAATGAACTTTTATATAAATTTATTATATCAATTTCTTTTTATATTTATTATAAAAAGATCAAAATTTATGAGTTGAAGGGGAAATTCTTATTTGTCAATATTTGACATCCCACCCTATAATAATAACAACTAAAATCATAGAATCAATTAAACTATTTCAACTCTTAACAAGGTTAAAAAATTATTCGAAAAATTAAGCAAGGTTCTAAATTATCAATCGCAATCAAAATATTATTTCTAAGAACTGTATTATTATTGTAATTTCGTAACAAAACAATTGTATTTTTTATATTTACTTACCATTTTATTAATTATAATATCAATGTTACTGCAATTTATAATAAGTATCCTATCACGCTTTTTTTAAAAAAAAAAAAGTTTATATCAGTATTTCTCAATAGTAAAACACTTTGATGTCCACCTATCGTAATGATTCAATGTCCTGTTCTTTTAACACTACTGGGTGTCACTTTAAGCTAGAGCATCTTAGATTGCGACCGTGCTTTCATATGAAATTAGTCCCGTCCCAAATTTGGGATCGAGAATTCCATTTCAATAAATAAAATATTTATTAGAAAAATAAAAAAATTATACCTATTTTAAGTAGAGGTGAAATTTCCGTCACAAATAGAAAAAAATTTAAATAGAATCTTGAACCCAAAAAATTAAAAAAATATTTTTTTAAAAAAATTTGTCCCAAAATTGAAAAAATAATTTAAAAATTATAAAAAAATATTTAGTCATTACTTTATTTATCATTTTTACCGTAATCAGAAGGTTTGATTATATGAAGCTTAGCATTTACATAGAAAATAAACCAAATCAATATTTACTAAGAAAATAAAATTATTTACACGCTGCCCAAAAAAAAAGGACTGCTAGGATTTGAGTGAATGAGAGAGCCAAGTCAAAACCCTGCGGAGGATGCTTATATCCATCAAAATTCTAGGAAATTCAAAAACAATGATGGTGTATTTATCGGAGAAAAAAGTGGCCTTATTATATATGATGAGGCTTTACTTCACGAAAGGCTGGAGAGTCCAAAGGAGAATAGAAGATCTTATAAGGACACGCTAGTTTGAGATAAAGGGTTTGTGGTAGACAATAAGGATAATGATAGTTCAAATGAGAAAAGCATGAATGATGGTAACCACCTATGTCCTAATGTCATAATATCATGGAAGGAGGAGGAAAGGATAATCAAGCTATAAAGGAAGACTATTATCATTAAGTTGTTGGGCTAGAGGGCAGGGTATTGTGTGTTGAGCAAAAAACTTAAATAATTATAGGCACAAGAAATAATTTTGGATATAATAAATCTTGCTAAAAGATTATTATCTAGAGAAATTTAGCTCAATTGCCAACTATAAATTTGCAATGACTAGAGAGCCATGATTATTGTATGATCACTATCTTATGGTGAATATCTGGGATCCAAGATCCAGAATTTCATCCATTTTATAATGTCATTGAAAAGGTTGTGGTTTGGATTTGCATTCTAGATTTGCTCAACAAATTCTTTGATAAAAAAATTCTTGACATTTATAGGGAATCTAGTGGGTGAAACATTGAAAGTGGATGCAACTACAATGGAACAGGTTAGAGGAAAGTATGCCAAAATTTATGTGAAGGTGGATTTATCTAAGGAATTACTATCTAAATTTCCTATGCAAGGTTGAAAGTATTTCACGCAATATGAAAATTTCCATATGGTATGTTTTTGTTGTGGGAAAAATGGCCACTTGGCAAAAGGTTGTTCAAAAAAATTACCAGTTGAAACAGAGGAAATGATGTTTATGAATGCAAGAGGTAAATGTCACAACCCGATCTCTAGGACATATGACTAGCATAAGAAGTTATTGGACAATAACTTGCTGGCTTTTCTTACAATATTTCTAATATAATATTTTATTCTATGCTTTCAAAAAGTGTGCAATTTTCAAAATTTAATTACAATTTGTATTGAAAAATCATTATACATGTTTATTCGAACTACCCCAATATTTAACTTGGACCCAAAGTTCTTGAGTGGACCTATTTTCATTCCATTCGGTGCTAGCTAGACACCTAAAGGAAAATTTTCCAAAAAGGATAAATGAAAAGAAAAGAGTAAGTTTCTTTTGAAACTCAGTGAATAAACATTAATCAATAAAGAATTATTAAATTTAGATATATGTGCTTAAATATGGAAAATCAAACTTGTATTCAAGAAGAAAACTTTAGAGTTATTTTTGAAATAAATAATCATATCCTTGCACCTTTGTCAATGAAGGCAAAAGAGTATGCATAAATTCAACTTGTCTATCAAAAGATATAATACATGCATACACATTCTTAGATCCTAACTAAGATCTCTTTAAATAATTACTGTATCAAAACACATGGAAGATTCAATCTTATTTTTATCATAATTCATTAATGTCATTTGTACTCATTGGTTCCATCATTCAAACATACTCAAAACCACAATCTTATCATACCATACACATAATATCAAGATAAAGAAAAAACAAATAGACCTCCTTATAACTCCTAAGTCAACCTTAACTCTACAAGCCCATTTTTGCCCTATTAAGATCAACCTTATACCTTTCACAAGCAATCTACTAGATCCAATTTTCATATATTATGTTTCTTCCCTATCACCAATAATAAATTAAATACACATCCTTTTAATACTAGATTTCATACGTATGGTACTTGTTCACACTCATCATCATTCTCATACATCCTTTTGATATTAGCTCTTATACGTATATTACAATTGACAATTCATTATGACACATATTCCATTTAATTCCTTCTCATAGCACAATACCTCAAGCATGAATCACTATTTACATTTTTTAACAATACCATACCACTTTTGCATGGTCCCAAATACAAACTTATTAGTAGGGGTGGTAATTCAGGTTAATAGGTCGTGTTCATGTCAGATTGAGATATGCCTTGTACCTATTTATAATAAGCCCAAACATGACATGAATAATTATATGGGTTGACATGACATGACACATTTATTAATGAGTTGACCCAACATGATCTACATAACCTAAATCATATGGAACCCATTTATGCAAATTAAGATATAACTTGTTTAACTTAAAATTTTAAAAAATATGAGTATATGACCAATCTAATAAGAACCTGTTTATTAACCCATTTAACAAAAATTCCAATCAGTTGCCCCATTGATGAAAATAAACAAAGTTCTAAATTTTTACATCATAGTTAACATGTTTTCAACAGACATCTATTAATAAAACACATATACAAGGGGAAATCCCACTAATAAAAACTAGCAAACTAAATAAAAAACACATTCAAAGGAAAATTCAACTAATAAAAATCAACAAACTATATCATTATAATCACTCATTTTGAATATATGATCAATGATAATGTTGCATTCTAGAACTCCAAAACATTACACCTTTTTTATTTATTAGCAAATTAAAAATTATTTTGTAAGAAAAAAATAGCTAAGGTAACTAGTAAGTTCAATTAAGTTAGAAATTTTATGTGTGAAATATAGAATAAAATGAGGTAATCAAAATAAAAATATAGTGAAAATTTAATGGGGAAAGCTTATTGAAATCATAAAGTATAAAGTTTTGTATTGATATAAGTGAATATATGAATATGAAAAGGGTTTAAGAGTACTTTTTCAAAAATGCTCCTGTAACCCTATTTCTCTCATTTTAAACCCCTAAACCCTAATTTCCCTCATTTCTATTCATCTTTCTAATTCTTTCACCTCTTTTTAAGAATTTCTTCCACTACTTTATCAATTAAGCAAGAAAGACCTTCATTTTTCTTAATTTCTTTATCTAATCAAAGTAAGAACATTGCTTTTATCAAGAATTCCTCTTACTTCCTTTTACTTGATGAAGAAATTTCAGAGTTATTTGATTTTGTTAGGTGTTCTAAACCTTAACTCTAGAACTCATGAATTTTGATGTGATTAGGGTTGAAAGATCTTCAAACTAACTTTCTAGCATTCTTTTCCATACAAGGTGAGTGAATAATTTAACTAAACTTATGAATTTTATTGCTATGTGATGATATTGAGGAAATATGAGTTGTTTGTGATTTTGCTTGAATCATGTTTGATTTGATGTGGTGGAAGTAATAAATGATGAAGAGATATGATATGAGATATTAAATAGATGTATGAATGATTGTATCAAGATTTAGTGTGTAATACATGTGTTTAAAAGGCATCTAGAGTCTAATAAATAGTGAATTTTTCACAAAAAAATTGATAGTTTCACATGTTAATCGAGTGATCAATTGATTCTGAGGGTCCAAAGGCAAATTCATGATAGATGAATTGATTAATCAATTAATTCACCAAACTTAAAATTTTATACTAATTTTAAAGGGTTATAACTCCTTTATCTTACATCCGATTTAAATGAATTACCTATCATTTTAAAGGTATCATAAAAACAGTGGATAGAGTTCAAAAACTCAAGATTTTAAAAAAATGAACTTTTTATATCTACATTCAAAGAGGCGTAACCCTTTTAAAACTTAATTGATTTAGGCAAATGACATGTTTATAAAAATTTAATTGAGTCTATTTTCATATAAAATAAGTTTTATGAATAATATCTTCATAATTTTGAAGTTATTCATAAAGTATCACCTAAAGGTCACAAACATGGTGACTATATAATAATCTATAACCAATCTATTTTATGTCTTCATGATTTATAATGGTTCAATGTGAGGTGTTTAGTCTCTAAGCATTAAAAGTAAAGTAATTTATGAAAATTATAAAATAAGTGCGTGACTTAGGTAATGATATTAGGTATGTCGTAATGAACTTATTGCATTACTCATATAATAAAATGTGTTGAGAAATGTCTTATGGGTTGATTACTATGATATGTATGATTTTTTATAGCTATATAAGAGACATAATGATGCTAATATGTATTATAATGTACACTAAAATTAAATTGTGACTGTATTGGTAGAACTCAAGCTCTAGAATTTAAATTGCATTGTTAATCATCCTATGAGTGGTATTGAAACTGAGAAACGTGATTAGGGAGATGTTGTGAATATTAGATGAAAAATTCTTATTTATATGTTTATAAAAGGTATAAGATAGATCTTATAGGGACAAGAATGGAAAGTTTGCGAAGGGTATAAGGTTGACCTAAGAGACAAAATATGGATAAATGTATTTCATATATTATTATTTTTTAATTAAGATATGATCTTGAGCATAGTTTATCATAAGCATTTTTATGTGATACATTGAGAATGAAATAATTATGCATTGACCACTTTGTTATTGATTCTAAGTTACTAATATGCTTAAATGTAATATGAAAAGTAAAATGATGATAATGCGATAGGTAATTATTATGAATTATTATTGTTCTTATAGATTATTTACTCACTGAGTCTCGAACTCACTCTTCTGTAATTTATTTTATAAATTCCCAAGTTGAGCTCCACATTCACCTTCTTAGACCTAAATTCCATGAAAGCTCATTGATGATAGTATAATAATACAAATTTTTGTACATAGTATATTTTAGGCGTTATTTTGTTATAGATATTGGTAAAAGAGATATTTGAATTTATTCCTCACAAGTTAGTTAGACGTATTTATCCTCATTTTGGGAGGACTATAAGCATAACTAACTTCCTCATTTTTTATAGAATTTCAATGAATGTTTTCTTTCTAAAGTAACATTCTCTTTATAAATGTAAGACAATTGTTAATTAGGATCAAGTTAGTTAATTAGGAATAGGATGGTGGAAATAAAAAAAAGGCTTTCATGCTAGTCATGATTGGGTTAAGGTCATGATGAAGGTGGTATTAGAGTATGGTCTTGGTTCTTAGTGGGATAAGGCCTTTAGATTATATTTATATGCTACTATGATAGATGTTGATTAAAATTGTACTAGTGGTATGTGTGCACCTAAGATCATATACTACTAGTACCATTTCGATGGATCCTGTTATACCATGGCAGTAGGTGATAAAGTTTATGTGTAATCTAATGCATTATGAACTAAATGATAAATTGATTGATGAATTGTACAATTATTATCTGAATTATCATATGACTGTTTAAGAAACTTTATGAATAATTAGAAAATGGTTAACACATAAAGTTAATCGTGAGCCAATCGCCCTAAAGATAAAGAATCATCTAAAGGTCTTTAAGCTCATAATGATAGGCATAAGGTTAGTGAAGTAATTAATCAATAATTTCAACCTTGGATTGTACCCTTTTTAGAATATGTCTTAGACCAAGTTGATGCGGCCTTTACCTAGCACTTGGGGCATAATGCCTGAAAAGGTTAAAGTGAGTATTTAGGTAACCTTCATGATCATGATGAAAGCCATGATCAAGGAATAGAATGTGAGTATGAGCATACCCCTCTTGTAAGAAGAATAAAAGAGAGGTTTAGAATCGTACATAAGTTCCTTTGATTAAACCTGCCTAGATACTCCGAATTTAATCTAGTAGTGAATTCATATCAATTTCTTGAGCACATTGCAAGGTTAGGCCAGATGTTACAAAGCCCGACCTTTTTGTTGATTGAGTTAGTAGGCTACCAAATAGATGATGTGTCCCATTATTAGTTTACTGACATAGTGACTAATTAAAATCCATGATTAAAGCCTTTGATTTGGGAGGCTTTTCGTGTGCTATTCATGAATTGCTTTATGCCACTAAGTGTTTGTCAAGGAAGAGTTCGACAATTTAAGACTCTAAAACAAGAAAGCTTGTCTATTGCAGAGTATGATGCTCGGATTACCCAATTGTCCAAGTATGCTTTATATTTAGTTTCTATAAAAAAAAGCTAAAATTAAGAGGTTTATACATGACCTTAAAGATTTTTACTTTGAAAGAGTTCATGTTGATCGTAATGCCACTTATCAAGAAGTGGTGGACTAAACACTAGCACTTGAAATGAAAGATAATGAGAGAAAGGAGAGGTTAGCTAAAAAAAAAAGTAGAAAGAGAAGTCAATCTGAAGGCCTGAGTTAAGTACATTTTTCAAGAGGGATATCTCTTTAAGCTATTCTCAAGCATAATGAAAGTGGTTCCACTCGGGGACTATCATCTTTTCAAAGTCATAATAGTGGGTCCTCTTCAGGAAGAGGTTCTAAGGTGTAAAGACTTATCTTAATCCTTCAAACTAATAATAAAGTCACTTTCTAATGCAAGCTAATGAGAAGCCTTAGTGCTTATAGTGTTATTCTCATCATAATGGTCCTTATAATCATTTTGGGGGACAGTGTTTCAAATATGAGATAGTTGGGCATAAAGTAAATGATTGTTTTAGAAATGTTACAAGCCAAGGTGCAAGTTACTTTGTATCTCAGTGGAATAATTCAATTAGTAATCAGCCTTAAGTTTTAGAAACCTTCTAGAACCTTCAAAGAGTGCTAATATTTTAGGCCTAAAAGGAGAAGTAAATGGGGATCAAGCTCAAATGAATGCACTTACTCACTAAAGGCTTATGCCTTAAATGCTATTGTGATAGGTATTATCTCTATTGAAACTTTTATTGGTAAAGTTTTATTTGATCTTGATGCTACTTACTCTTTTATGTTAAAAAAATTTGTTACCATTTTATATAAACCCATCAAAGAGCTTAATACCATTTTATTTATAATGACCCCTATAAAGAAATCTCTTATAGCCATTCATAAATTAAAGGCATATCCCATAAGAATTCATGATCATGTGATGCCAATAGACTTGATCTTACTTGATATAAGTGATTATGATGTATTGGTTGTCTAAGTATTAAGGATAGATTGGTTGTCTAAGTACCATGCATGGGCTTTATGCCCATTGAATTCCAAATATAGAGATTAATGAACTCTATTATCATTATTTCGAGCATTAAAGCTTAAAGAATCATTCAAAAGGGAGGCACAACATACTTGGCATTGGTGAGAGATTTAAATCAACTCATTCTAGATGTCAATATTGTTTCAGTAGTGAAAGAATTCCTTAATGTGTTCCCAAAAGAATTACCTAGATTACCCCTAGATTATCAAATTAAGTTCCATATTCACTTATTATTGAACATTGAACCTATTTCAATTCCTCCTTATTAAATGGCTTGGATAGAATTGCAAGAGTTGAAGGAGTAGTTGCAAGATCTTATAGATAAGGGTTTCATTTGTCCAAACACTTCACCTTAAAGAACTTCAGTCCTTTTTTATGAGGAAAAAAGAAGGATCTAAGTGGTTATGTATTGATTTTTATTAACTTAACAACGTCACAATAAAAAATAAACATCCTTTTCCTCGTATTAATGATCTTTTTGATCAACTTCAAGGAGTGAAGTATTTCTCCAAGATTGATTTATGCATAGGTTATCACCAATTGAAAACCCATCATGGAGATATTCCTAAGACTATATTTAAGATTTGATATGGCTATTTTAAGTTCCTAGTGATGTCTTTTGGATTGACCAATGCTCCTACTGCTTTCATGGGTTTAATGAATCGCATATTCAAACTATATTTCGATAAATTCACCATTGTCTTTATAAATAATATCTTAGGGTGCTCAAAAAGTAAAGAAGAGCATGCTTAACATCTTTGAGTAGTCTTGTAAACATTACAAGAGCATAAATTGTATGCAACATTTTCCAAATATGAGTTCTTCACTATTGGTGTTACTTTTTTAAGGCATGTGGTGATACAAGAAAGAGTTTTAGTGGATCCCTAAAAAGATGAAGCAATAGAGTTTTGACTAAGGCTATCATCAGTTACAAAAATTCATAGTTTTCTTAGGTTAATTATTTAAGGTTTGCTAAAAATTTCTCCAAAATCTTTGCACCACTGATAAAATTGACATCAAATAGAGCTAAATTTGAATGGACAAATGCATATGAAAATAGCTTTTAGAAACTAAAGGTATGCTCGATGTTAGCACCAATATTAGCACTTTTTCATGCACCTAAGGATATTTGGTGTATTGTGATGCATCAAAGATCGAACTTAGGTGTGTTTGTATATAACACGATAAGATAATAGCTTATACTTCTCGACAATTAAAGCAACATGAACAAAATTATCCTACATATTATTTGGAGATAGCAATGGTAATCTTCACCTTAAAGATATGAAGACATTACCTATATGGAGAAACTATTAAATTCTACATAGATCATAAGAGCTTGAAATATATCTTCAAGCAAAAAGATCTTAATTTAAGATAAAGAATATGAATAGAGTTAGTTAAGAACTATGATTGCTTTATTTTATATCACCCTAGCAAGGCCAATGTGGTAGTAGATGCATCTAGTAGAAAATTCATAAGTAAACAAATAGAGGTACCAATTGAAGATTCAAGTGTGCTATTAGCTCATGTGGTCATTCAGTCCACTATCGTAAAAAGGATCAACAATGCACAAAAGAGTGATCCAAACTATAAAACTTTGGAGAAAGAAGTAATTAAAAAGGAAGAATTTGATTTAATTATTGATGGGAAAGGAGTAGTTCACTGTCAAGGGAGGATTTAGGTTCTGACAAGTGAGCGGAATGAATTAATGCACCAAGCGCATAATTCATCATACACAATGCACCCAGGAGCAATAAAAATATACCATGATTTAAAAGAAGTTTTTTAGTGGAAATGGATGAAAGGGATATATTAGACTATATAGTAAAGTGTCTTGTTAGCAAGTGAAAGTAGAACATCAATGTAATATTTTGAAGTGTTATTTAAAGTTTCATTATTAAATATCTAAAATAAATAAATTATTTGTACTTATATTAGAATAAAATGCAAATATTTTAAATTTTTACTAAATAAATATCATTATAATCTTATTACTATTTTAGTCTTATTTGATGAAATCATTAATTGGGTATATTTTTATATAATTAATAATTTTGGGACATTTGAATGATAAGAGAGTAAAAATAATTATATTTATATAAATAAAAGTGATGAAGGGTTGAGATTAACTATAGTTTGAATTAAAGGGATGAAATTTAAAAAAGATATGGATTTAAGGTGCATTGAAAAGAATTGTAGCATAACCTAAAGCTCTTTTTTCTATTTTTCCCTCTCCCTTTTTATAGGTTGGCCCTCTTTTTTTCTATTTCTCATTGCTTCCTCTCTCTCTTTTCTCTTCTTCTTCTTTTTTTCTCCTTCTCCATTTGATGTCAAAGCTAGTAGGCCATTTTGTTGCCACTATTCATCTTATTTCTTTCACAGTAGTCGATTACCATCAGCAACAGCATAAGATGGTGATAGTAATAGTTGATTATAGCAGAAACTGTGGTTAAAGCTAAAACACAGGGTCATTCAGCCCTTACCTCTGGCCGGCATTCCAGCAAGTGTTCTTCGTAGGTGAAACTCTAGATAAGTTTCCTAAGTAAAGGTAAGGTGGTGTATAACATGATATTTCAATATTACAATTGGTGTAGTTATAGCTTAGAAAAACTATTTCTAGATCTTTTGAGAAACATGATGAATACTATGAAAAATGAAAATTTCATGTTATAAGACATTAAAATATCATGCTTATAGTATTTTTAAGGTATTATATGTTTAGATTTCAATGATTTGAAATGGGTCAGAAGAAACTATTTTTTGTGTATGTTTGAATACATGATGACAACTTGAAAAATATAATTTTTATGTTATAAAGTGCTAAAATAAGATGATTAAAATGTTTATAGAGCATCACATCCTATTATTTTAAAATATTCATGTATGATCTTGAAAATCCATTTTTATGTATGCTTGAAATATACAGTAATGACTCTAAAGATGAGAGTTTTATGATATAGAATGCTAGTATATTATGATTAAAGTAATTATAAAGAACTATATTTTCATATTTTGAAAGGTTTTAACTTAATCCAAGCTAAACACCCATTTTATGTGATTATGACTTCTTAGTGGCGCTTTTGGAAAATAATATTCTTATACTACAAAGTGATAGAACCTTATGGTTGAAGTTTTTCTAGGGTATTATATTTTAATAATATAGAAAATATGAGCTCGATTCAAAGAACCTTTAATTTATCATCTTATTTTCAGAACTTGATAGAACTCTAATTAAATAAGGATCTTAAACTTAAAAATCTTATACTAACATACTTAGAGCATGATTATATCATCAAAATCTATTGTTTTGATGTTTAGAATTGATTTAGAAAGTTTCTGATAAGTGTAATTTTCTTATTTTTTTATAGAAAATGATAGCCTAGGATGGTTAAATGATGGAAAATGATTCTTTTGAAGTTTTAAGTTCAAATATTCTTATTTGTATAACTCCGAATTGAAAATCTCTGAATGATGGCATATTTAAATTACAAGTTGATATCAAGAAAATAAGAGAAATGGATACTAAGGAATCTTATCACATTATTATTAGAATATATATTTGTAATGTTTAGAAAGAAAATAAATAGAATACTTGTGTTTATAATAATATTATTATAACTGATGAATTAAGAAGATATGAAAAAGGTGAAAATGAATCACTTCGAGTTTTGCAGTGGATGCATACTACCAGGTGAGTATATATCCTATTCTAATTTAATGTTTTAATATTAAAGTATTTAAATGCCATAAATTATAATCCTTTTTATAAATGATATAGATCATATATCTATTCCTTTATAAATTTTAAATAAGGTGATTGTAAATCATATATATTATAAAATCAATTGTGTGGTTATATATAAGGAATTTGGAAATGATACATGTGACAAGTTAATACCTATCTGCTTAAGAGAATGTTGTTTAAGCATGGTGACAATACTACCGAATTTTAATTGATCATGATTGAAATGCAATGATAAGTGATGTTTATATTGTGCTTGAAACTACATTGTTATTTCTATACTGAAAACTATAGTATGATTCATATTGGAATGTGAACAAATGTTGTAGGTGTTATGGCCATGCGAGAGGGCATGGTGGTGGTGCTATTTATGTATTGTGTTATATGCCTCGATCGTGATGAATAGCAAATTTGCATTAAGATTATATTAAAACTATGATTTGTAAAGTTAAGCTCTATTATATATATTATGATATGAATTATGTCATGAGTGGCATTTGAAGTGAGAAATGTGATAGGGGCGATGATGTGAAAACTTGATGGGAAATTTCTAATAAAAAGATAGGTAGGGTATAAGGTTGGCTTGGGAGGAATAAAGATAGAAAGGCGGGTAAGGTATAAGGCTGGATCAGGAGATAAAAGATAGGATGCATATGTTATAGTTATGATTAATATGCATTTATGATGTGACATGGAAACTTGTTTGTAATTGAATATCTTTAATTAAAGTGATTGTTTGATATGATTAAGCCTTATTAGCTATTTGCGAATGTGATAGCCATCCAAAATAGATGTGAGTGATATGACGATAATATTGTGTGCTAATAAATAGTTAAGATATTATGACTTATAATAAGAATTATAATGTTTAAGCAGTGTGCAGATAAATATTTAATCCAAGGCTTAATTCTCTATATCTTAAAAGCTTAGGTAGTATAGATTGCATTTACCTTTGTAGCAAATACTTAATTGGAATATAAAATTTTAATGGATAATTGAATTTAAGATTTAAAAATGATAGATATATGCTCACTATGTTCTCATAACTCACTTTATTTTATTTTCAATGTTTTCAAGTTGAACTGAATGCCGTTAAACCTTACTACATCTGTGAAGAATGAAAGACAACTTGTTAAATGATTTTAATAGTTAAATTAGGATCAGGAAATATATATATATATATATATATAAGGGTTATATTGACTTAACATTTAATGTGTAGAATCATTTATATATATATATATATATATATATATATATATATATATATATATATATTTGGATGAAGTGTGTTATTATGTGTAATCTAAATACTGTTGCATCTATCAAATCTGTGATAAACATAGATTTTATATTTTAAGGTATATGGCCCTTGAAAAATATCTAAAAATAGGAAAAATTCTATTAGTTTTTTTGCTAGAATTTATGGTTTGATTTAACTTTCCTTGAAAAGGAAGAGATTTTCGTTAGGTAGAACTAGAGAAATTAATGGTAAGGCTAGTGGATACTAGGTATTGGGATCCATGCTGATCACGATCAGGTTCAAGTTGTGATAATCAATATCTAGCTAAGATAAACCTGTCACTCTTAATACTAAAATAAAAATCAAAAAGTATTATAATGAACTTCTTGATCAGATTGCCTAAAACACAGAAAGGATATGATTCCATTTAGGTTATTATTGACAGATTGACAAAGTCAGCACATTTTCTTTCTGTTAAGACTACCTTCACTGCAACCAAATTTGCTCAAGTGCATCTTGACAAGATTGTATCATTGCATGGAAACCCAATTACTATCATGTCAAATCATGGTGCTCAGTTCACATCTCGCTTTTGACAATTATTTTAACAGGCATTAGAAACTCAATTGTGGTTTAACATTGCCTTTCATCCACAAACTAATGGGCAATCCAAAAGAACCATTTAGATACTAAAGAATGTGTTTAAAGCTTATGCATTAGAATTTAAAGGTACATGGGAAAAGTATCCATCACTAATAGAGTTTATTTATAATAATAACTATCAATCTAGTATTCAAATGACATTGTATGAAGCACTTTATGGCTAAAAATATAAATCACTAATAGGATGGTTCAAACTTAGGGAGGTATAACTCTTAGGATTAGATTTAGTGAGTGATACCTTACAAAAAGTTTAAATCATATAAGATTAATTAAAGGCAGCTCAAGAACAATAAAAGTCGTATGCAGATAAAAGAATGAGAGAATTAGAATTTCAAGTGGGAGATATGATCCTTCTAAAAGTTTCACCTATGAAGGGTGTTATGAGATTTAGCAAAAAAGGTAAATTAGCACCTTATTTCATTGGGCCCTTCCAATTCTCAAGCATGTTGGAGCGATAGCTTATTAATCGAAGTTACTAGATAGCTTATAAACCATCTATCTTATATTCCATGTATTTATGCTTAAAAAATACTTGCAAGATGAGTCTCATATGATTCGAGACAGTCCCCTACAACTTAATCCTAAATTATCATATGAGGAATAACTAATAGAGATCTTCAATTACTAAGTTTAAAAGTTGAGATCTAAAGAGATACCATATGTGAAGGTTCGTTAGGAACTTCATGGAGTAGAGGATGCTACATGGAAATTAGAATTTGAAATACAGCAATGATGCCCTCATTTATTTAGTGAGTGAAGATTTTAACATAGTCATGTTTTCATACAAGCCTTAAAGTACCCGTATATATTGAGAATTCAAGAATGAATTCTTTTGAAAGGAGGAAGTATTGTTACACCTTTTTTATTTATTAGTAAATTAAGAGTTTCTTATGAGAAAGAATAACTAAGGTAACCAATAAATTTAGTTAAGTTAGAAACTTTATATGTGAAATATGGAATAAAATAGGCTAATCAAATTAAAAATATAGGAATATGAATTTGGTAAAAATTTAGGAGAGGAAAGCTTATTGGAATCATGAATTATAAAATTTTGTATTGATATAAGTAAGTATATGAGTATGGAAGAGGTTTAAGAGTAATTTTTCAAAAATGCCTCTTGTGACCCTATTTTTCTCATCTCAGCACCCTAAACCCCAATTTCCCTCATTTCTCTAATTCTCCCATCTCTCTTTAAGAATTTCTTCCATTACTTTTTCAATCTAGCAAGGACGATCTTTATGCTTCTTGATTTTTCCATCTAATTAAAATAAAAATATTATTTTTATAAAAAAATTCCTCCTATTTCCTTTTAATTGATGAAGAAATTTGAAAGTTATTTGGTTTTATTAGGTATTCTAAACCTTAACTTTAGCATTCATTAAATTTTGATGTGATTAAGATTAAAAGATTTTCAAACTAGCTTTCTAATATACTTTTCCATGTAAAGTGAATGGATAATCTAACTAAATTTATAAATTTTATGGCTATGCAATGATATTGAGGAAATATGGGTTGTTTGTGATTTTACTTGAATCATGTTTGATTTGATACTGTAGAAGTAATAAATGACAAATAGAGGTGATATGAGATGTTAAATAGGTTTGTTAATAGTTGTATCAATGTTTAGCATCTAATAAATGTATTTAGAGAGTATTAAAAGTCAGATGAATAAAAAAAAATTCGTAACAAACTAATATTTTCATATTTGAATTAAGTAATCAATCAATTTTAGGGGTCGAAAGACGAAATTGGACTTTAAAATGGAGTGATCAATTGATTTTGAGGGTCCAAAGGCAAATTCAAGATAGATTGATTGATAGTCAATCAATTCATCGATTCTAAAATTTTATATTGACTTTAAAGTGATATGAGTCCTTTATCTTATGTTCAATTTAAATGAATTACCTATCATTTTAAAGTTAATTGAGTATACTTTCAAATGAAATTAGTTTCAATTTAATACCTAATATATATTTTGAGATAGCATTAAAAAAGTAGATAGAGCTCAAAAACTTATAGTTTCAAAAAAATGTACTTTTTATATTTATCTTTAAAAAGGCATAACCCTTTCAAAACTTAACTAATTTAGGTAAATGGCTTGTTTATAAAAATTTAATTGAATCTATTTTCATATGAAATAAGTTCCATAAATAATACCTTCATATTTTTTTAGTTATTTATAAAGTATCACATAATGGTTATAACTATGGTGACCCTATAGTAACTCATAACCAATCCATTTTATGTTTTCATGATTTATAATGGTCCATCTTGGGGTGTATGGTCTCTAAGTATTAAAAATAGAGTAGTTTATGATAATTATAAAATAAGTACGTAACTTAGGTAACGATATAAGATATGTTGTAAAGAACATATTGCATTACTCATATAATGAAATACGTTAAGAAATGTTTTATGGATTGATTATTATGAAATGTGTGTTTGCTTGTAGCCATACAAGAGGGTATAATGATACTAGTATGTATTGTGATATACATTAAAATTGAATTGTAATTATATTGGATAAATCTTGAGCTATAATTTAAATTGCATTATAAATCATGCGACAAATGATATTGAAACTGAGAAATGTGATGAGGGGAGATATTATGAATACTAGATAGAAAATTCTTAATGATATGTTTATGAAGGCTATAAGGCAAACCCTAGAGGGATAAGGATGGAAAGTTTATGAAGGATATAAGCCCGACTTAGGAGACAAAAGGTGGATAAATGTATTCTCTCTATTGCTTTTTTTTAAAACAAGATGTGATCTTAAGTATAATTAATTTTGAGTATTCTTATGTGATACATTGAGAATGAAATAATTATGTATTGACCATTTTGTTATTGACTATTGGTTATTAATATGCTTAAATGTGATATAAAATGTTAAAGGAGGATAGTTCGATAAGTAAGCTATTATGAATTATTATTCTTTTTATAGATTATTTACTTATTGAGCTCTAAACTCATTCCTTCGTAATTTATTTTATTGATTCTCAGTTGAGCCTCCATATCCACCTCCTCAGAACTAGATTCCATGAGAGCTCACTAATGGTAATATGATAGTATAGATTCTTTTACATAGTATATTTTAAGCTTTATTTTATCATAGATATGAGTAGAGCAGATATTTGAACTAATTCCTAGTAAGTTAGTTTGACCTATTTATCCTCATTTTAGGAGGACTATAAGCATACCTAACCTTAAAACTTATTTTACTTGAATTCTATGCCTCTTAAAATTACAAGAATGGGGCCTTCTTAATTTTTAGAAACCTAAAACCTATTTGTACAAAGAAATTAACTCTAAGAGTTATAGTAGCGAATTCCCATAGGTCTAACTTCTAACTAGTGTAAGACCACAAAGACAATATAACTTGGATAAACTATAAATATAAAAACTATAGAGTTGGGTCTTATAAAGATTTAGGCATTGGTTCCACTTTAATTAGACCTTTGTAACTCTAGACATGGCTCAAAAATTGAAACTAGCTCAGTTGGGGCAAAAATAAGACTTCAATTTTTTGGTTAAATAAAAGTTTTAAAAAGTCTAAATTAGACTTTGACCAAAACACCAAAGTTGTAGAACTTTCTTTAAGCTTCCCAATGGTATAAAGATTACTTCAATCCAACATTTAAAGCTCAAGATATAGCTAAAAAATAAAAATAGTATCAAAATCCAACATTATCCAAATAAATTTAGAATATTGTAAAACCAATCCTAAATTACAAAACAGGACCAATTCTGTGAAATTAAGCATGTGTAACTTACTAAAAGACATGAAAAAAGAGAAAATAATATAATAAATATTTTTCTCATCAAATTTCCTTGTAGTTAGCTCTTGCATATCCTTGGGCAAGACACAACTTTATTAAAAACTAATAAATAAAAAGCTTTACTTTCTAAAAACTTCAAAATTACAAATCTACAAGCAAGAGACAAATATAAGCCAACAAGAAATATAATATATCATGGAGAAAAATCTTAACAAATTTGAAACTAACTAGTATAACAATTTCATTCAAAAAGAGTAAATGAACATGGTAGATTCTCATAAGATTCACTTTCTTAAACTCTCAAGTGTTTAGGGTAAGTGTTTCACTTAAGTTCTTTTCATGAAATTATCCTATCATAAACTTGTTAATCATCTAATCTTCATTACTCAAATCATATCCATAACACAAAATAAAAGGACTTTATCCAAGGTTGTAATGTGGCTAAGAAAAAAGGAAAGGAAAAATGAGGATATAAAATGTTAGAAACTAAAGAAATTAATAGAGCACTTGAATCAAATATATTTGAAAAATAAAAAACAATTGTAATTCAACATAACAAGCTAAATTCAAATTTAAACATTCATCAACTTCTTCATTAATTTTATTTTACTTTATTCTCTTATTTTCCCTTTTCTTTCTTTTTTTATTTTTATTTTCATTTTTTGTAATTTTTTTCTTTTTAAAAACCAACCTTTAAACTTAAAGTTGATAATTTTTCACAACACATAAACTCATACACCCTTATACTTATTCAAGAGTCTATCCCATAAAATTTAAATGCTTTACTAATCCCTAAGGTTAGGTAAAGATATTTATTTTTCATTAGAAAAATGCTCACGAGTAAATCAACAAAGAATTTGCAATTAAAGCTAAAAGGGTTTAATAATGATAAAAATTCAAGTTTGCTTGTATTGCTCTAGCTTAAACAAAGAAAAAATATTTTTATCATTTTTGTATATGCATGTGTAAATGTAATCCTAAAAAGCATTAAAGCAAGTTCTATAAAAATAAATCATGGAAGAATATCATATAAGAAAGAATGATAATAATATGAATTTTCAATATAAGGCTTAAAATCTTGTAAGATAAGTTATGCTACCAAATTCAATCTACTTATTCAAAATCCATTACTACATCTATCAATTTTAAGAAGTAAAATTATTCATTCAATTATGTTATAAATCTTATCTAACTTCAAGTGAATTCTACTTATGAAAATGCAAAATCTCCATCAATGGAAAGTAACTAAAATGATTGAAAATTGAATAAAAAACATGTAAAAAAATATAATTTTTTTAATTTTTTCTATTTTTTTGAAAACATTGAAAAGTATTGAACAAGGACATAAAGCATAAAGTAAATCCTAAAGTCTCCCTCTCACACTTAAATTCTACATTGTCCTCAATATAAAGCATGTTAACATCATCAAAAAAGATAAAAGATAAGGAAAATGAAAAAGAAGAGTAGGAGAAAGTAAATCTAAAATGGCTTGGGTTACCTTTCAAGAAGCATCTTTTTTTAATGTCTTTAGCTAGACATGGCTTCAGTTTCTTCAACTAGGATCCATTTTATGATTGGTTGACGTGGTCCCGCAAGTGCACGGGTTTAGTCGAGTTATAGTATAAAAGATATCGTCTCCACATGGATTGAATGTTGAATACTAACTGAATTTCGAGGCAAATTATCTAGGTATATCGATTGATATTGAGAATTAAGGGTAAAATGTAAAACAGAACTTAATTATCAAAAAGGTTTAATTCAAATGAGATGGAAGCGTACTCAGCTTAAGGGTTCCCTTGTTCATTTCATTATGGAATGAAGATAATCCTCTAACTTGGTTTACTGTTAATTTAGATTGATGGATTACCAAAAATAAGCTATACCTCATTGCAAGGCTACTAGCTACTAACCAAAAGATTAAGTGCCTAGAATTTCTCTAGTAATCACTCATCTAGGTTGCATTAACATTGCTTTAGAATCCATTCTTAGACATTTCATCCTGTGCAAAAGAATCCAATTAGCTTAATTCCTAAGTCTAATTGATATTCCCAATGATCATGCAAGGTCCGATTAATTAATTGGTCATTCCAACCTAGAATTAACTAATCTATCACACAAATACAATATCCCGGAAGTATTGAACTGTAGAAATACAAAACAGCATAATCAAATCATAAATCAATAATCAATCAAGCTAGATTATATAAAAATCGATTCCATAGATCCATGAATAAGTTTACCCCAGCTGAGCACAAGGGTTTAGTGTGAAGACATTACAAAACTAGAAGAAAACCAGAAAACAGAGAGGGAAATCAAACAAATCATAAAGCTCTACAAATTCCTTGCTTGAATCTTCAATCCCTTGCTTGAATCCACAGTTAGAAGTTGCCCTTAGTGAGTTTGGGTCTCTCCTAGGGTTTCTCCCAGCAGCTCCTCTTTTAATTTTCGGTTTCTCCTCCCTCCCCTTTTTAATTTTCGCACAAAACTTATACTGGTGATGTACACGGGTTATGACATGGCCTGTGTGGTACCTCGTGTTCTTCTGCGAAGGTTGAGCAGCATGATACATGGGGTATGACACTCCCCATGTTTACCTTCGAAGTGAAGGGCAGTATGGTACACGGGGTATGACATGTCCCGCGTTTACCCCCGTGTTCTTCTCTGAGCAGCTCAGTGAAGCTTCGAAGCAATCCAGAAAGATACACGGCCCTCCACACGGGGTTCCCATACCCCGTGTTCTTTGCCAGGTGAGCAACTTTGCTTCGATTCTCCATAATTCGCACGGTTTTGACTCTGGATCCTTTTCTAATGCTCAAATGTGTCACTCCAAAACCTGAAAACAAAATATCGAGCATCTAAGTATCCTTTTCAATCAATTTTTGCACAAGATACTAAGTAAATCAGTGATGAAACACATAAAATTTAATACAATTCTGCATTTATCAATTCCCCCACACTTGAATCTTGCTCGTCCTCGAGTAAGGAAGTAAGAGAACAAAAAAATCTATTCCAATTTTTATTCTTTTCTCTCTTTTTTTATATATACACATCAGGCAATCATTCAATGAAGCAAAGATTAGGATCAGGTTATGCCAAGCAACTAAATGAAAATAAAGCAACTAAACAAGTCAATCCTCAGCATAAAAGCAAAAGAGAATAGCCTCACAGGTAAAGTGTTTACTCACACTCTCAAGATACGGCTTGTGTATACTCTCAAATCAATCAACTCAGGACTTAATGCTACCATATGCTTACAAAAACTCTAATCTCCACTACTATATTGTAAAATGCATGCAAATCAGAGGACTTTATTAGGGAAAATGGTGAGGGTAAGGGAAAGGAAAATCAAGGAATGAAGAGTGATAGGGTCAAAGAAGGGAAAAGACACATTGGTTTTGAGTTTGACCATTGTCGAGTTCCATTGCTCAGCTTAACATATTACCTTGCTTCAACACCCATTCTCTTCTTTCTCCTTTTTTTTATCATATATATATATATATATATCAGCAAACACAACATTTTCTTCTTCCCTTTTTTTCTTTTTCTTTTTTTATTTATTTCCCAACAAGCTTTTCTTCCTTTTCTTCCCAAATTATTTATTTAACATCATTTTTTTTTATTTTTAATAGTCAAAGCTATAAATTAACTTATCCAACTAGCAACTCTAAGTAAGGACCTCTAAGTGATAACCAAACTCATGTAATGTGTCTAAGTTCCCTTAAACTCTAAGGTTCAAGTTCACTTAGGCAGTGGCTTTAGATGTACATAGTATGGGTTAGGCTAGAAATGAGGGTCCAAAGCTCAAAGTGGCTAACTAGGGGAAAAATTGAAAATGGTTTAGGGTATATCAAAGAAAAGGATTCAAATAAGCAAAACAAATAAAAAGGGAAAAGAAACATGGCCTCATCATTTTTGACATGCAAAATACATAAAATGTAGCCTCAAAAAGAGCAAATGCAAGTTCTAGAACAAAAAGTCAAGAGCGATGACATAATCCCTCAAGAAGATAAAAATGAGCTTTAATTTCTAATGTGAAAATTGCTCAAAGGCTCAAATCTCATGAGGGTCAATTATGCTTATTTCTCTTAGCTTTAAGCTTTAGATTTTCCTTATTAAGTTACTAAATAATCATTAAAGGAGCAAAGTATAAACCAATCACTTTATTCAAAAAATTTCCTTAAAAATTTAAAGTTTTTTTTTTTACATTTTTTTTAACATATTATAGAATTTGGAGTAAATTTCAGTACTCAAAATCAATCAAGCAGATTCAGGTGCAAAACATTTTAAACGCTGCTCCCCCACACTTAAAATTGGACATTGTCCTCAATGTAAAAGAGACAGAGAATAGATGGGGGACTGAAACTTCCCTGACAAGTGGAACATGGTTGTCCAATATAGATCATGACTGCAGGGAGATCCAGAAGTAGAGACAGAGTAGGAGAGAGAGAGGAGGCTGGTAATCTAAAAGAAAGAAGATGCAATACTGGAGAAAATATACTGTTAGTTATTACAGACATTAATATTAAAAGTGCAAGAAAATAGAAGAGAAATAATAAAAATGAAATGAAAGTGCATAGTCAATATAAGTACAGACTAAGAGAAATAAAAATAGAGAGGAGAAATGAGTAAAAGCAGAATATATAAGTAAAAAGGAAAAATAAACGGTCCAAGCTATTGAGCAGGAGGGTCCGGATCAGCTGGGGAAGAGGGGTGGAAAAGCTGGAACAGGGGCTCGACCATGCTCTCAATATGTCTGGATCGTCTGTCCAAGTCGTCATAAAGACCCTCAATCCTCGTCTGACGCTCGGAGATAAGCCGAAGCTCAACCAGAATCTGCTGCTGACCAGATAATATGTCCCGGAAGTAGGCCTCGGATGGAACTCTTCCCCCCGCAGAAGATGACGGACCCATATCAGAAGCTGTATCACGATCGCCATCATCTCCTGGAATATCGTGCTGTTCCTCATGGGGTGGCTGCTGCATAAGAAAATGGAGGGGTTTTAGCCATTAAAAGCTCATTCGCCCAGGAACACGGGGTCCGACACGTCCCGTGTTGTACCCCTGTGTTTCTCTCTGGAAGGCTCATGTTCAAAACTCCTATTCATTGGTTCAGTCAGTGAGGTACATGGGGTAGGACACTCCCCATGTTCAACACCGTGTATCTCATTGGAATCCCATAAAAAGCATAAATCCTTTTATACTAGCTAGACAGTGAGGTACATGGGGTATGACACGGCCTGTGTTGTACACCGTGTATCTCACTGGACTGCATTTTGAGCCTTTTGTGCACGAAAATAAATAGCAAACATGCATATATGCCTAATTTACCCCAGAGACAGAGACCAAGTGCAAAAATGAACATCCTAAATCAACAACTAATGACTTATATGCCTCAAACTACTCAGAAACTCAGAAAGAAAATGGGAAAACTAAAGATTAAAAGTAATAAAAACAGAAAAATAAAATAAGCTTGGGTTGCCTCCCAAGAAGCGCTTGTTTAAGGTCATAAGCTCGAGCCTTGTTTTAATCAGTCTGGTGCTGTCATTATCGGTGGCCCGGCAACATAATGTTTCAATCTCTGGGCATTTAGTGGGCTTGCCTCCAGAAATTTCGCATATGCAGCAGTTTCCTCATTTTCAACCACTCCATTTGTGACTAGACATGCTTCGAGTGGATCTTGGAGGCACCCCATTAGAAGGGTTTCTTTCACAACTTTGTCCACCACATCAATCCTGCATATTGAATCTTCACAAACAGGTAATTTAATTGATTCATTCAAATTAGACTCAACTTTTTCATCCCGAACAGATAATGAAAGTCTTCCATTTTTTACATCAATCAAAGCACCCGCAGTGGCTAAAAAGGGTCTACCCAAAATGATAGGGATTTGTGTATCCTCTTCCATTTCAAGTACAACAAAATCAACAGGAATGAAAAACTTACCAATCTTGATAGGTATATCCTCAAGTATACCTACTGGGTATTTCACCGAACGGTCAGCTAGTTGAAGTAAAACTGTGGTGGGCTTCATTTCTTCTATGTTGAGTCTCTTTGCAACCGACAGTGGCATGAGGCTCACACTTGCTCCCAAGTCACACAATGCCCGGTCAATAGGAACATTTCCAATCACACAAGGAATGGAAAAGCCGCTTGGGTCTTTTAGCTTAGGAGGTAGTTTATTCTGGATGATGGCACTACACTCCTCTGTTAGAGCTACAGTCTCGTGCTCCTCTAGCTTCCTTTTGTTTGAGAGAATGTCCTTCAAGAACTTTGCATATGATGGCATTTGTGAAAGAGCATCTGTGAAGGGAATATTGATATACAGCTTTTTCAACACTTCCAAGAACTTCCCAAACTGCTTATCAAGTTTCGCCTTTGCTAGTCTTTGAAGATAAGGGATTGGCGGTTTATATGGCTCTGGAGGGACATATTTTAACTTTTCAGGTAATTTCTCTTCTTTCACTTCAACATCATTAGGAATTGAGGCCTTTTTGCCTTCTTTCTGCTCTTCCCCCACACTTATCTCTTCTTCACCTTCTTGAGTGGAATTTGGATCCTTCAATAGCCTCCCACTCCTAAGAGTGATTGCCTTACAATGCTCCCTAGGATTTGACTTAGGTTGAGCAAGGAGTTAACCAAAAGTTCTAGAAGAAGAAGCAAAAGCTAGTTGAGCTATTTGGGTCTCCAACATTTTTCCATGTGTGGCCAATGAGTCAACTTGGGAAGACAGTTGCCTAATGGAATCCTGTTAGTGTATATGCCCTAAAACCAATTATATTGGTGATTGTAATTTTGAATCATGTTATTTTAATGGCAATTCCAATTATTATATTTATATATATTGTCTGCGTAATATATTTAATTATAATAATAACCTTAGAATAATTGTATTCTTAAATGTCCCTAGTCATATATCAATGTGGATTAGGTTGCTTTGATATGTTAAGACTAGCATGTGTGAAGACTTATATGGGATATTAAGTTTACACATGAGTACAAGTTAGAGAACTTGTATACTGGACCGACCCATATTAAGAACACTACATGGATTGTTATATGAGTGTCATAAGTGGTTCTTAGTGATCATTATTAATATGCTCCTTTGACTTGAGATTACCAAGGTTCCCTACATGTGAGTTTCATATTTTGATACTATTCTATGTCACTAATGGTTAAGTGAATGCAAGGGTAGATATTGGATATGTCACATATCATGCGGAGGGGTTTGTGTGATCAAGATGGGATTTGTCCCTCCTATATAACAGGAGTAACATCTATGGGCCCCTTGATTAAGTAAAGCTGAGAAAATGCATGGCCATGCTCAGATGAATTGACATGAGATGTCGATTACATTTGTTTCAGTCAGCTTACTTAGGAATCAAGAAACCTCAAGATTGGGCTATACTGGAATGACACGGTCCATGTCTCGTGCTCAATCTAGATGTATAGGACAAAAGGACATAAATGATGATCACGTGTAAAGGTTTAGTCAAATCACCGACTTTCTCATTACTTGGGTAACAATGATGTATTGCTAGACACCAATCTTTGTTTATGATCATTAATATGATTAATGGTCATTGCCAACGTAATGAGAGCCTGTAGGGTCGCACACTTAGAGCTTAGTGAATTTGGAATTAATGGACCAAATTGTTTGGGCTTAATATTTGGGAATTCATGTTATAATTATAAGGCCCAATAGTAAGCCTATAATTATACATGGAATAAGGCCCAAATAGGTTAGGTTTTTCTATGCACCTATTTAAATAGGCTTATTGGGTAATAATAGGATTACTATTATTCTTCACGCACCCCAAGTAAAAGCATAGAAAAACCCTAGCCACTCTCCTTGACTAAAATCTCTGAAGAGGCGTAGCTAGCACTACGAGGTCTAAGGAGATCAATTCCAACCGGTGTGTGTAGCAGGCATTCATCGGTGATTCACGGGTTCGTGTGGATACCACAAAGGTGCAACCACAAAACGTTGTACTGGTGATCTGATTTACTGGTGTCCATTCCGGTTCGTGATTTGGAAGCAGATCGGATTTGCTGCAGCGGTCAGAAGAATTTTGCCGAAAGGTATAAACCCTAATCCCTAATCTATGGCGTTCTAAATTCGCATGGATCCTTGGTGGAAATCGTGCAAAAATTTTATTCCGCTGTGCATGTATGATGCGCAATTTCCAGCAAATCCTCCATGGCTCTACCATGCTGCCTAAACTCTTCATTAGTTTTCTCTTGGGAAATGAGAAATTTCTCCAAGAGGCCTTCTAATTTAGCAGTGGAAGAGGGTTGAGCTGGTAGGTTGTAGGGTTTTTGGTTTTGAAAACCGAGTGGTGGTGGTGGTGGCCTATTGTGAGTGTTTTGAGTGTTGTATGGTTGGTTAGGCTTGTAGGAAAAATTTGGATGGTTCCTTTATGATGGATTGTAGGTGTTTCCAAATGGCTCATTCGGATTCTTCTATTTATACCCACTGTTATGCACATAGTTCACTTGCTCGGTGAAATCCTGCCCCAATGTATACTCAGTTGCCATATGACCTGTCATGCCACAAATCTCACAAGGAAGGTCAGTAGCACCTGTTGCATTTACACTATTAACTTGAAATTTATCAAACTTAGCCATAAGTGCATCTACTTTGCTACCTAGACTTCCTAGTGCATCTACCTTAGTTGACAAATGATTAAAAGCATCTAATTCATACTTACCTGAACCTTTCCTTGAAGATCCCCTCTCATTTGACCATTGGTAGTGGTTCAAAGCCATATCCTCAATCAAATTATATGCTTCATCTAACCTTTTGTTCATCAAAGCACCTCCAGCAGCAGTATCCACAGTAAGCTTAGTATTGTAGTTCAAACCATTGTAGAAAGTATGAAGAACTAGCCATTTCTCTAACCCATGATGTGGGCACAACCTCAACAGTTCCTTATATCTATCCCAAGCATCAAATAGAGACTCCCCTTCTCTCTGAGAAAATGTGATAATTTCATTCCTTAATTGAGCAGTCTTACTTGGAGGAAAATATCGTGATAGAAAAGCCCTCAATAGCTCTTCCCATATAGTGATAGACCCTGTTGGTAAATAGTGCAACCAAGCCCTTGCTCTATCCCTCAAAGAGAATGGGAAGAGTTTAAGCTTAATAGCATCCGCTGCTACACCATTGATCTTAATGGTATCACAGTATTCTAGGAAAATCTGAATATGGAGGTTGGGATCCTCCATTGGTAGTCCACCAAATTGGTTTTGCTGCACCATAGACAAAAGAGCTAGCTTCAATTTGAAGTTGTTAGCCTCAACAGCAGGCCTTCTTATACTGGATTGAAGCCCAGTGGCGTCGGGTGCTGCAAATTCTCTAAGAGATCTGTTATCCATGCCTTCAATCACTGGTTCAATGTCAATTGCTTCTTGGATATCTACTAATTTTTGCTCTCTCCTTCTCCTAAGCAGAGTTCTTTCAATCTCCGGGTCTAAGTTAAGAATTCCTTCAAGATTTCTCCTTTGCATTTACAAAGATTTTCGGCAAAAAGAGTAGGTAATACTCGAACAGAACAAAATAAGAAAGAAATACTATAAAAATAAGAAAATCAGAACAAGATGAATCAAGAACTAAAAGAAAATGAATTGCCTAGTCTAATTCACTCAAAAGTTTCTGTTAATATCAACCAGTTGCAATCCCCGGCAACGGCACCAAAAACTTGACGTGTGTCCCGCAAGTGCACGGGTTTAGTCGAGTTATAGTATAAAAGATATCGTCTCCACATGGATTGAATGTTGAATACTAACTGAATTTCTAGGCAAATTATCTAGGTATATCGATTGATATTGAGAATTAAGGGTAAAATGTAAAGTAGAGCTTAATTATTAAAAAGGTTTAATTCAAATGAGATGGAAGCGTACTCAGCTTAAGGGTTCCCTTGTTCATTTCATTATGGAATGAAGATAATCCTCTAACTTGGTTTACTATTAATTTAGATTGCTAGATTATCAAAAATAAGCTATACCTTATTGCAAGGCTACTAGCTACTAACCAAAAGATTAAGTGCCCAGAATTTCTCTAGTAATCACTCATCTAGGTTGCATTAACATTGCTTTAGAATCCATTCTTAGACATTTCATCCTATGCAAAAGAATCCAATTAGCTTAATTCCTAAGTCTAATTGATATTCCTAATAATCATGCAAGGTCCGATTAATTAATTGGTCATTCTAACCTAGAATTAACTAATCTATCACACAAATCCAATATTCCGGAAGTATTGAACTGTAGAAATACAAAACAGCATAATCAAATCATAAATTAACAGTAAATCAAGCTAGATTATATAAAAATCGATTCCATAGATCCATGAATAAGTTTACCCCAGCTGAGCACAAGGGTTTAGTGTGAAGACATTACAAAATTAGAAGAAAACCAGAAAATAGAGAGGGAAATCAAACAAATCATGAAACTCTACAAATTCCTTGCTTGAATCTTCAATCCCTTGCTTGAATCCACAATTAGAAGTTGCCCTTGGTGAGTTTGGGTCTCTCCTAGGGTTTCTCCCAGCAGCTCCTCTTTTAATTTTCGGTTTCTCCTCCCTCCCCTTTTTAATTTTTGCACAAAACTTATACTGGTGATGTACACAGGTTATAACATGGCCTGTGTGGTACCTCATGTTCTTCTGCGAAGGTTGAGCAGCATGATACACGGGGTATGACACTCCCCGTGTTTACCTTCGAAGTGAAGGGCAGTATGGTACACGGGGTATGACACGTCCCGCGTTTACCCCCGTGTTCTTCTCTGAGCAGCTCAGTGAAGCTTCGAAGCAATCCAGAAAGATACACGGCCCTCCACACGGGGTTCCCATACCCCGTGTTCTTTGCCAGGTGAGCAACTTTGCTTCGATTCTCCACAATTCGCACGGTTTTGACTCTGGATTCTTTTCTAATGCTCAAATGTGTCACTCCAAAACCTAAAAACAAAATATCGAGCATCTAAGTATCCTTTTCAATCAATTTTTGCACAAGATACTAAGTAAATCAATGATGAAACACATTAAATTTAAGTACAATTGTGCATTTATCATTGGTTACCTCCATTGCATCCAAGTTACTAACCTATAATTCATCTATAAAAAAGTTGCCTTAAAAATGAGGGTAATCTAGTAAAATTTCTCCAAAAGCTATTCTTAAATCACTCTTTTTCCTTTAAAAGTGGAATGTCTCCATCATCATCTTTTTCTATAATTTTTAAACAACATTTCTGTTTTCATCACTTATGAAAACATCAAGTTCAGCACATATGGCACACTTAAAATCATTATCTTTACAAGTGCATTCATGCTTATCCACACAATCTACAAATTTAGAAATTTCAAGAAGCTCAACAAATATGTCATCATGTGTATCATTAATATATAAATTAGAATCAACGAATGTAAAACTAGTGACATCAGAAATAAAAATATCAAAATAAAAAAATAATAGAAATAATAATAACAAAATCAAAAACACTAACATCAAAATAATTGGAAGGATGAACATCATGGAATAATAGCTCCAAAGTGTGAAAAAAGGATACAAAATTGTCTTGTATAACCTTAAAAATATCAAACTTAGTTGTAATACTATCAAACTTCATGGTTAATATTCCATCACAAATATTAATCACTATTTTTGTTATCTTGAGAAAAAACCAACTAAGAATAATTGGTAGAAGGACTTCGAATGTTTCATTTTCTATCTTCAAAATGTAGAAATCTATTAAAAAGATGAGTCTATCAACTTGTACTAAAATATCCTTAAAAACACCTAAGGTATAAATGTTAAATTTGTTTGTTAATTAAAAAACCACCTTTGTTTCTTTTAAAAATCTTAAATTTAAAGTATTAAAAATAGAAAGAGGCATGACATTAATTGAAGCTTTTAAGTTTAACATGGCATGTTCAATTTTAGTTTTTCCTATAACACATGGAATGATAAATATGACTAGATTTTTACATTTTATTAGTAATTTTCTTTGAATGATTGCAAACCCATTTCCCCTACTTTTATTTTCTTAACATCCCTTAATTTTTTCTTATTGATACATAAATTTTTCAAAAAATTAGCATACTTTGAAATTTGTTTTATTAAATTTAACAAGGTATATTAACTTTTATTTTTCTAAAGGACTCTAAAATCTAGTTTTCATCTTCAATTTGGTGAAAAACTCTTCTTCTTGGAAAAGGGAAAAGGTAGGAAAATTAGTGGGAGTTGAGGCTATAGGAAAAGAATTCACCTATCCGCCATCATGTTTTGTTTCTTGTTCTGGTTGTTTCTATTTGCTCTCTCTTAGTTTAATGCTTGTTTCTAGTTGTGAAAAGAAAGGCTTGTTTACTTGTTTGCCATTCTTCAACATAATGATATTGATTACTTCCTTGTTTTTTGCATTGTGTAAAGAAGGTTGGCTGGAACCTTGTGCTTTAGGCTCACTTAATGTAAAAGTCAATTAGCCAATTTGAGTTTGCAAATTTGTAATGGTGGCCTTTATTCTTTGTTAGAATTGTAAGATATTTGTTATCATTTGCTTAAATAATTCTTTAAAAAATGGTTAAAAAAAGAATGAATTTGCTTTTAGTTTTTAGGCAAGATTAGGTGGCATTCTACTATATGCAAGATGAGGATATTGATTTTGGCTTACATTACTGTTATATCTAAAATTCTGGTTATCTTTCTAACCAGAATGTTAATTATGTGCTAGTAATACTAGTTAGGCTGTTGCTAGTATGGTTAGGTTGTGTTGGAGCCAGTACTAGTTCTGTTACTAGAATTAAGGCTTAATATGATAAATGGCTATTGTATATGCTTAAGGAAGATATTTATCATCTTGTAATATGGGATAGGAATTTATTGGATAAGTTTGGCAAAAGCAAATGCCAAAAATTTTCATAAAAGGAGAAGGAACTTGGTGTTGTCCCATAACTATTTACCTTACCAAAGATGTTAATCTATCTAATCTATTTTCCATTCATTGCTAGTTTGAATTGGAAAATTTTAGCTTATGCATGTCTTTGATTGCAGCTATAATTTTGGTTTTAGACTATTAGAAGTTAGCTACTACGTTAGTTATTAAATCTTTAGCTACCATAAAGGTTTTGTCTACTAATGCACTACCACTTACTACATCTATCTTGCTCCTATTCATTAAAAATAGGCCTTCATAGAAGTATTGGATGAGGATTTACTCATTGATTTAGTGGCGTAAGCAGTTATCACAAAGCTTTTTGAATCTCTCCTAACATTCATATAGTATCTCAACATTTATCTGCCTAATGCCACATATTTCTTTCCTTATTGCAATTACTTCGGATATAGGGAAAAATTTTCAAGAAACAACTGCTTCATGTCATTCTACCAAGTGATAGATCCTCGTTGTAGGTAGTATAAGCAGTCTTTAGAAATATTAACAAGTTAAAAGGGGAATTCTTTTAGCTTAATATGGTTTTCTAAAATGTCTTAGGGCTTCATTGTTGAACACACCATATGAAATTCCTTTGAGTGCTTGTTAAAGTCTTCACCTACAAGATCATTAGAATCTTAGAAGCAAGTGTATTAGATTAGATTTAAGCTTAAAATTAGCATCTAATTCAAGGTATTGAATGCCTAATGGTTAGTGAGTAACATTAAGGGCAGCCAATTCTTTCAAAGTCCTATTGTTATTAGTCATAGTTTTTAGATTTTCAATAAAATCAAAATAAGGAGTGGGAATACTAGAATTACTTTTAGTTTGACTGCTACAAAGAAAATGGAAAATCCTATCTATTTCAGAATCAAACTTTAATAAATGGCCAGTAGTTCTCCTAGTCATACACTACACTATACTAAGTTATACTAAATAAAAGCATAGAAGCACCAACACACTAATGCATTATGAAAAATCATCCTAAACACATCTAATTAACCCATCTAGAGATTATTTAAAATTATAGGATTACTACAAAATGAAAGCTATAACCATGTGGAACCTAAAAATATAATAAAAAAATTTTAAAAAATTTTAAAAATGGTCAAAATAGTGAAATTTACCCAAAAAAATATCATACAAGATAAAGGCTAGTAATTTTTTATGAGAAAAATCAAATCTACCACCAAAAAGAATTTTAGCTCAATCAAAGATAATAAGACTTAGCACCTATCCAAAGGAGTAAGTTGCAAAATAGTGTAAAATATGATGAAATATGATGAATTGAAGTGGAGGAATATGCAGAAATTAAAGAATGTAAAAGAATGGAAGAAAATAGGTAGTGATGTGTACATCACAATGCCCTAAAATTAATCAAAACTAGTGTGTTAAAAGTATAACGTTGTATAATAACACAACCAGGTCACACTCCTAGTGATTATTTGATTTTACCTTTTCTAAATTAATTCCTAATAATACCTATACAAATTTTGAATTATTTATGCAGTGGAAATGTAAAGAACTAATGCTAATAGAATGCAATGCAACAAAATAAAACACTGTCACAAAAATAGAATGCAATATATGTTGTATATTGTATATATAATTGTGCAATAACAGAATGTAGAATTGGGGGGTTGGTTGCACAAAATTAAAATAGAAGCAATAAACTAAACAATCTTAAAATAAAAACAAAGCAGAATTAAAATAGAAAGAAATTCAATGGAATTGAATAGTTAATTCAAGAAAATTAAGAGCTCTAAATTAGATTAATCATAGATCAATTAGAATTTAACTTTTTCTAATTAATTCTTCAACCTTAAATTATCTAAAATCCCTACAATAATTCATGAATTTTACACTAACTAATTGCTTATGATTTGATTAATTAATATTAACTGAATTAAGCGATCGCTATAATTCCTACGCTGGATTGAAATTAATTTATAAATAAAATTCAGTTGATTTGAGAAACCAAATTAGAAATTTGTAATTAATCCCTCAACCTTCTATCCCTATGTATAAAAATATGATTTATCAACCACAATTTTATATCAAAGTAGCAAAGAAAGCAGAAATCACAAGGCTGAATATCAATTATATCAAATTAACTTCCAACACAAGTAATCTCAAGAGTTTCAGCACAAGTAAATAGAAAAAGAAGAAAATTAATTAAGAAAAGTTAATATTATAAATTATGATCTTATAATCCGTAAGAGGATAACCTCAACTCCTTAAATTAACCACGAATTTAAGCTTCCATTGATGAAAAGTAAAGAGAGCAAAAAGAAAAAGAAATCTATCTGCTGAGTTTTCTGTATGTAGTCTGAATGAATTCCTCTCGTTAGCTCTTTTGCCTTTTGTATAACCTAATTAGCCTAAAACCCTATTGGATTAGGATTATATGATTCTTAGGATTAAAATAGTAAGGTTTTCCTAATTTCTAAAAGTCCAGACCTATTTTTTACAAATAAATTAAGTCTAACAATTATATTAGTGAATTCCCATGGGTCTATCTTCCAACCCAATTTTGACAATGAAATTAATGTAATTTGAAAAACCCATAAACATAAAAATTGTAGGCCTATTTCTTGTGAGAATTTAGGTGTTAGATTCAGGTTAATCGGACCATTATAGCTCCAAATATAGCTTAAATATAGAAATGGGTTCAGCTAGGACAAAAACACAACTTCAGCTTCTTGACTAAATAAAAGCTTGAAGAAGTCTAAACTAGGCTTTAACTAAAACATAAAAGTTGTATTTCTCTCTTTAAGCTTTCCAGAAACATAAAGTTTATCTCAATTCGACATCCAGAACTTAAGATATGACTGAAAAATAGAAATAGTATCAAAATCTACCATTTACCAAATAAATTCACAATATTGTAAAATTGATCACAAATTATAAAACAAGGCCTAATTAGTAAAATTAAACAAATGTAAGACCTAAGAGATATAAAATAGAGGAAAATAAAATAGTAAATATTTTTCTCATCAGCTAGTTACCATAAAGTGCAAATAACACACTAACAAATGTAATTACTATTTGGATTACTTGAACCATTATGTAATACACAGCTAGTAATATGTAAAAAATAATTAATTCAAGTAGACCTTTAGCAATAGTGCTAAAATTTTGATTTGCATGTTGCAATGCACCAAAATTAGTTTACACCAGTTTGCTAAAAATAATATAATATAGTGAGATAAACCAGGTTGTATCCTTGTGATTCCTTGAATTTTCTTTTCTAAATGAATTACTAATAATGTTTACACAATTGTTTTAAGTATTTATGCACTAAAAATGTAAAGAATGGATACAAACAAAATGCAAATGCAAATCATACAAAATGTTGATTGAATGAAATAGGTATAGAATGTAAAAACAAAATGCAATATGCAGTATGTAGAACTAACATAGAATCAAAGTTAGGGGTTTTATGAATTGAAATTGAAATAAGCATATTAAACAAAACAAAGTACAAAGTAAATAACAAGGAAGAAAACTAATGCAATAAACAATCAATTTAAGGAATTGAAAGCTCTAATTTAGATTAATCATGAATCAACTGATATTTGACTTTTCTAATTAACTTTTCAATCTTGAATTGCTTAGAACCTCTACAACAATTCTTGAATCCTATACTAGATAACCATCTAGTAATCAATTATGATCAGCCGAATAGAACAATCATTATAATTCCTAAACTAGATTGAAATTGATTTAAAAATAGAATTTAGTTGAATTGAGAAATTAAATTAAAAACCTGCAAATTAATCTTTTAAATTTCTACCCCTATATGTAAAATCATGATTAACTAACCATAATTCAATATCAAAATAGTAAAAGATATAAAATCACAAGAATGAGTATCAATTATACCAAATCAACATTCAACATATGCAATTTCAAGAAAAAAGTAAAATTAATTAGAGAAAGTCAACATTTCAAATCATAATCTTATAATTTGGTAGAGGATAGCCTTAAAATCCTTAAATCAATTTCAAAATTAGCCTTTCATGGCTAGAGAACCAAAAAGCTAGAAGAAGAAAAGAAAAATTATCTACTGAATGTTGTCTAATCTCTTGTGTCTCATAAGTTTTCTTCTTTTATTTGACCTAATTAACCTAAATCGTTATTGGACTTGAATTCTCTACCTCTTAGGATGAAAGAATAAGGCCTTCTTAATTTTTAGAAGCCCAGAACCTATTTTTACAAAGAAATTAACTATAAAAGTTATAGCAATGAATTCTATAAGTATGACTTCCAACCAATATAAGACCACAAAAATATTGTAACTAGGTAAATCATAAACACAAAAGTTATAGAGCTTAGTCTTATGAAGATTTAGGTATTATTTTCACACATTAATTGGACATTTGTAACTCCAAATATGGCCTAAAATTTGAAACTAGCTTTCTTGAGACAAACATAAGGCTTCAAATTCTTGGCTAAATAAGGGCTTTAAGGAGTTTGAAATGAGCTTTCACCAAAACACCAAAGTTGTAAATCTTTCTTTAAGATTTCCAATGATATAAAGATCATTTTAATTTAATATCTAGAGCTTAAGATATAGCTAAAAAATAGAAATAGTATCAAATTCCATTGTTAATCGAATAAATTTATAATATTGTAAAATTAATCCTAAATTATAAAATAAGGCAAATTTTATGAAATTAAGCATATGTAACTCATAAAAGACATGAAGTAGGAGAAAATAATATAGTAAATATTTTTCTTATCAAAATTATAAATTAAGTACTAGTAAGTTAAAATTATTATAGATAAAAAAACCCATCAAAGGTTGTAAAAAGTAGGTCTTCCAAATGAAATGGATTCTTCTACATTTATTTTATGTTGTAAATTGGTATTTCTCTTTTAAGATTTTGCTCTTTTTCTATAATTTGGCAAACAACCATCTAATTTAGTTTTTCTTATCACATTATTTATTTATGTTGTAAGTCAAATTAAGATCCTATTCTATATTAATAATTCTAGACTTTGTTAATTTTGATTCAACTCACATCCTTCGTATTATGGAAGAGACTCTGCAAGCAACAAGCAATCATTTTATTGTTTAATATCTAACCATTTAAGTTATTATCACACTGACCCCTATTAAACATAAATTTATTAACAAATTAACTTCCTAAACATCTTTAAAAATGAAAAAAAGGAAGTTGATAAATTAGAACTATTAATCAAGTTTTGAATAGCCTCATAGAACTTAGTAACTATTATTGATCATCAACCTATAGCAATTAACAAAAACTTTTTGATTCTATCTATAATTTATGATTTCTATCTAAAAATGAATATAAAATATATCAATTTACAATTTTATACTTAATCTTCTTGGTACAAAACAATAAAAACATAAAAAGAACAATTTTAGTAAGTAGTAATTGAAAAAATAAATATTGAATAACAAAAGAAGAAAAAACCTACTAACCTTCCTTTAAAGATCACCATGAAAATTGCTTAAGTATTATCCTAAAACATTTTCTTCTTTTTTGAGTTCCACATTCATTATATCTTCAAGGAGCTCCTTTAAATTTGGTTGAATAAAATAATGCATTTGAACAATAACCAAAATGAATTTGTAACAATGAAAATCAACTATAAACGAATAAGGAACAATAAATTACATTCATTACATCAGTTATTTCTGAACTAAAAGATTCTTATCCACTTGAGGTACTAATACCTTTATTAGAAGTTGAAAAAGAATTCCCTATAGATGGATTTTCCACATACTTATTGAAAAAGGAAAAAAACTTATTTTGAACAATTATTAATTCAAAAAAATCATTCATCCCTTAAAAATTCTTGTAGCATAAGTCCATAAAATGAATTTTATATTGAGGATCTAATATAATTTCAATAGTTAATATTCTACTAAAACCACCCAGTACTTTTGGAACTTTCCAAACATTTGAGTAGCTATTTTTTTCAAGTACTTATTTTCACTTTCCATATGTTGCTTTAATATCAAAGCCATGAAAAATAGAAAGGAAATGCAACTTTCAAATAAGATACTTAGTTCTCGAAAAAACACAGGTGATTTCACAGAAAACTCCAAGAAATTTATTTATCCTTTTCACTTTATCTCATTCACTTCTAGATGGACAAGATGTATAATTAGAATCAAGTATTTCTAAATACTAGAAAGCATACTTGTAAAATAAAGCACTTTCAATCACAAGGAAGGTTGAATTCCATCTAGTAGGCACATCTTTCCTTAGGCCTTTTTTTTCCATCTAATTTCGATCACTTAATACAATCCAACCATTTTTGCTTTTTATCTTGTAAGTTTTTCATGTATTTGCCACTTTCATGAATCTTACACATTGATTCATCAATTTCTTTCAATCTATCTTGCACTACAAGATTAAGTATATGAGTGCAGCACTGAATGTAAAAATATTCACCGTCACAAAGAAGTGCATTTATCAAATTCAAATGTGTTATCAACAAGTTAATGCAAGCTTTATTGGCATTAGTATTATCCAAAGTAAGAGTAAACACTTTCTTCTTAATTCCTCACTCAGATAACAAACTAAATATTTTTTTCATACAAGTTTATGCCATTGTATGAAGGAAGTATGAAAGAAAAGTTTAAAATCTTTTTATGTAACACCTAATCTTTGTCAATAAAATGAGCAATCAAACAAATATAACAATCTATATTTATAGAGCTCTACGAATTAGATATTAATGAAATTCAACTGAGAATTTATTCTAACAAAGATTTAATCTTAACCTTTTCCTTTAAGTGTATTTTCAAAATATCATACCTATATGTATTCCTAGAAAGAGATTTTATCTCGGGATGTGCCTAATTAAGTGTTATCATAATGCCTTCATATTCAACAAATTGAGAAGGCAAATCATGCTTCATAATTATAGCAATCTATAACTCTCTAATTATTTTAGGATCAAACTTACTAATAGCTAATCCCATTTGCCTATTTTCTCTATTAATGATCATTTGAGCAATGTCATGTATATCTGACCTTGGACATTTTGGTATATGTCGCTTCATGTCACTAATTCCATATGTACCTTTAGCAATATATACTTGCCTATAAGTTGTACATTTTGCTCTTTTCTTTTCATCTGCCTTACAAAATGTATTAAAAAATTTCCAAATAGAGGAAGTATACTTCCTTTTATGTTTTCCATTTGCTCCTAGAATAGTTTTTGAACTACTAACTTCCTCTACTTTTGTTTGTTTCTCATTTTCATTGATAGTTGGAAGTGAATCACCTAACTTTGAAGTAACATCAAAGTCTTCAATTGTACTATCTAAACTCATCTATATACAATAATTAAGAATGAAATCATTGTAATTAGTAAATAATTAAATAACACTAATGTACCACTTAGTATACTATAGACATCTCCAATACAATAATTAAGAAAGAGGTCATGGTATGGCTTTTTCTTCTCCTAAAAAACTATGGAAGGAATCTTAATTTAAGCATATGGTTGTAAAAAGTAGAAATTAAACTAGAAAAAGAATGAATTCATCATACCTTTGTAGTAAAAATTCCATGGCTAGCCCTTTTTTTGAAATGGTAGAATACCAAACTTATGCAAAAAAAATATAAGATAATTGAAGAGGAAAAATAATAATTTAAAGATATTATAATGTATATATAGAATTAGAAAGCATCATATTCCCTTACAATACTTACAAAACAAAACCCAAAAATTAACAATTGAAATAACTTATGCTCTTCAATACCTATAATTCAACAAAGAAGTATTTTTCTTCTAACTATAATATCTTCTTTATGAGTAGCAAATAGTTAAAAGCTTAATCTATATGTGAATAATTATGTGAATTTCTAGTTAAACCTAAACATTTATTATTTTTTTCTTTAATGTCTCATATTGCAAACTTTTTCCTTTCCCATAATATTTCAACTTGAACAGAATACACCTTTTTTTAAAAAACCTAAAACATATCTAGTTATCATGTACATTTTATAAACAATTATATTATGCCATTAGTAGGATGGGATAAATACATAATAACAAGTACCTTTTACTTATGGTACATTCTATATAGATGTAATTTGAGAAGTAAAGTTAATATTTGACATTCTAAAACAATAGTATATGCTGACTTTCACAAAATTAAGTGATCAAAAGGTTATCTAATGATGTAAAATCATCAACATTTATATAGATGTATTAAGAATTAGCCTTGGGTTTAGTTAGTATCAAGTTCATGGTATAAAACATAGATTTTCTATTATTAAACATTGTTTATATAAAAATAAGGATTTGTGTATATCTTCTAGCAGATAAAAAAAAGATTTAGGTACATTTCTGACATTTTACATGATGTTGATCTCCAAACTTCTATATAAAAGGATAAGATAAGATATTTTCTAAAATCATCAACAGTTGTAAAATTAACTCTAAATACTTGACCCAATTTAGAGTTATAAAATCACTAAAAGACTCATTGGAGAACTTTTAACTTCAAGTAAAATAAGAGATCAAATCGAAATTGCCAAAACTTACTACTACTATATTGCTGCTTTACTATGTTACTAACTATTGAGTGCTGCACCTTACTATCTTCATAGGTCATGCCTACAAGTAAATATTTTTCAAAAGGCCAAATAAAGGAGGGAGATTACAACTTAAGACTGCAATTGCAACTTAGAGTTTGTTTGCTTTATGAGTCTTATGACTATGGAATGTGAAGTGTGAACTAAGACTATCCATCAGTCGATGGCATCCGATTTTCTAGTTTATTACCAGCCAACCAATGGCTAGTGAGCAGAAAACTAAGTCATCCATTTTTAATTAGTACAATTTCTGTAATCAATATAAACTGGTTAATTAAATTTTATAACAAGTCGAGTGGGTTAAGTCGATTTGGCCTTATTTAAGTTTTCTATATATTTCATACCAATATACCATTAGAAAGATATAATGTAAATTTTATACTAGAAGCAGTAAAGCAAATCTGAATATTTCTTGATAAATAACATTCTTACATTACATAAAGAGACAAAACAGCCTATTACAGTCATATATGACCATAAACTTAACATGACCGTAACACTGGTAAACACAGTAAAACAATATGCTTCATGGCCTTAAAATTTTCAAGCATGTAGTCCAAACTTACAAAATAATTTTACCATAAAAAATACTACAAGATTACTATAGATATAAGGGAAATTAGAAATTTACCTTGCTCTAGCTTTTCATATTGCTCAAGTTCTTTAAACCATTCATTAAAATCAAATTTGTTTGGTCTCAACTAATTTTAAGTACATATTAATGCTTTTGCAACCTTGAGGGACAAAAAGCTTTTAAAAGGGTCCAAGACACGTTCTCCAGTTGAAAATGCAGATTTTGAGGCCACTGTGGACATTAGTACAACCAATACATCCTTTGCAAGTTAAGCTAACACACTGAATCTTGAAGCATTTACTTTCTACCAAGTAAGAACATCAAAGTTATCATCCTCCTCAACACAAGCCTCACTTAAATATCTCTCTAACTCATTCTTTGCATCAATGGTATCCTATTCTTTCAAATGACTCTTGAAGGTAGCATTTTGAGCCTTTTGAGCTTAATTAGAAGTACATAACCATCCTTATGATTAATTACTCCTTTTTGAGACAAATTCATGACTTGATTGGAAGAAGAAATAGGCTATCCACACTCAAATGAATACTACTCATAAAACTTAACTAATTGGTCTCTCACTTTCTTAACTATAATTGTAGCCATCAAAGCCCCATAAACTTCCTCAAATGACCAAGTAATGTAAGCAAGTTTATACCTTGGGTCAAACATATTAGCTATGAAAATTATAGGATTTATGTTTTCTGGTTTTCCCCAATATTTATCAAATTTCTTCGTCATATCCAATGTTAATGACATACAAGACAAAACCAATATTATCATCAGCACTTCATTTACATGTCTCACTTTGCAATAAAGTAATTTGATTAAAAGCTCCATTTGAAAGGACATTCAAAGAGCCAAAAAAAGCTACTGTAGGATCATAAAAAATTCTGAGAAATTTGATGAAAACCTTAGCATTGTTCTAATCTTCATTGTTGGGAGGGCCTACCTTTCTCTCTTCCTCATTAAAGTATATTAAGAAATCAGTATCATCTTCTTTAAGCCTTTCAAAGGCTTTTTGGAATTTTTCAGCAGCCTCTAACATTATGAAAGTTGAGTTCCATCTAGTAGGAATATCAAGAGAGACAAGTTCTTATTGTGTAATACGTTCCTCCTCAACTGTTGTCTTAAACTTTGTAAGCCTTGAGGAAGAAGATCTCACATACCTCACAGCATTTCTTATAGCTGAAATGGAGGTATGTAAATCCTTCAATCCTTCACTAACTATCAAATTAAGTATGTGTGCAAAACACCTCATATGCATTAACTACCTATCCGTTACAAGATCCTTCCAATTTTTCACTCTTTTCTTCGAATATGCAATTTCTCCATCATTAGAGCTTGTATTATCAACCGTAACTGTAAAAACCCTTTTCAATCCCCACTCATTTAAACATGACTCAATATGTTTTCCTATAGTCTCACCTTTATGGTTTGGTATTTAACAAAAATTCAAAATTCTTTTTTGTAAATTCCATTCTTCATCTATGAAATGAGCAGTTAAGACTATATAATTTAAATTTTGAATTGAAGTCCAACAGTCAGTTGTTAGACACGCCCTAACACAACCGGATTTTAGTAAAGTCTTGAGTCTTATTTTTTCCTCAATGAATGACTTAAAATAGTCCCTAACAACTATTTGTCTAGATGGTACACTAAACTTAGGTTGTAATTTCTTGCATAATAACTTAAAACCATACCCTTCAATTGCCCCTAAATGGCTGCTCATCACATATTATGAAAATAGCTAAAGCTTTCCTACACTTTTCTACATTATAAGTCTGTGGAATAGAACTAACTAAGGTACCACCCTTTCCATCATTTTTTACCTCAAAGTTTAAGAGTTTTTATGTAGGGTCTAATCTGAGATGCATCGGCATTTTAGGACACTTAGCTATATGTGCAAGCATATTAAAGGCACCATACTCTTTAGAGTCACAGAGATACCTTATACCATAATGTATGCAGGCTATAGTTGGCTCACTCACTTCTTTTTCAGGTGTTCTTGCAAAATGTAACCAAGCCCTTAACTTCCTCTTTGTGTTTATGTTTATAACCTTGTTTGCTAATGGCTTTCTTTTTTTAGTTAGTCATTTCTTTTTTGTAACAATTAGTTTTGAAGCACTGGCTCCAACAGCAGCACCACTGCTCCTAAGTGTTACTTTAACATTTTCAGGATCTAGACCACTGCCTCCAATCACTTCCTTGCCTTTCTTTTGATCAGGAGCTTTTTCAATATCCATGAAGAAATTATAATCATAAAAAAGACAGAAAAATGAAGCACAGAGTCAGTTTATTTAAGTTTACAAAATCAGTAAAAAAGCATAATATCATAACCAAACAAGTGAACATATTTTTGGATTGAATTCAATAAATATCACAGAGTATATGATGCATAACCAAACAAGTGTACAAAGTTAGTCAAAATTCAAAAAGCATAATATCACAACTATCTAATCAAAATTTACAAAAATGTAGTTTTTTATTTTTCCTATGATGCATGATTACACGTTTATGTTACTCTAGTCTCAATCTAGTCCCCCATTCATTTTTTCCCTGTATTTTGATCTTTTGTCCTAATATATATCAAGACTAATATCTATGCTATTTTCAATTTTAATTATCTTATAGAAATTTAAGCTCTTGAAAGAAGATACAAGACTAATATCTATGTTGTTTTCAATTTTAATTATCTTATAAAAATTTAAGCTCTTGAAAGAAGATATAGGACTAATATCTATGCTGTTTCCAATTTTAATTATCTTATAGAAATTTAAGCTCTTGAAATCTATAAAGAAAAGTATATAAAATATATGTTAAGACTAATATTTATGTTATTTTTAATTTTAATTATCTTATAGAAATTTAAGCTCTTGAAAGAAGATACAGGAATAATTTTGTTATAACTCTTAACTTATCACCATGTAATATATATTGAGCATGAAATATGGACCTAAACAGATACCTCAAATTGCAATCAAAATAAAATCACTAATAAGCTTTCACATGTAAAACAAGAACAAATCAATCAACAAATGCTAAAAAAAATTATAACTATACAATTAATCAAGTGAGATATAAGATTGAAAAAAATTATTTACCGAAACTCAATAGTTCGCCTTCGCCTTACAGTTTGCCTTCACCTTTTTCGAGCAAATAACAATAAATGCACAAAAATAACTCCCAAATCCAAAGAGTTCAGAAATATTGAGAGACAAACGAAGATTGAAAAGGGAACTCTAGTCTTTAGACTGGAGAAGAATGAAGCGAGTGTTGAGAACAATGAAAAGAAAGAAAAATTAACTTTTAGGTGATAAGAATGAAGATATAATAACCCATCTATTGAGGGTGGCTGAGATAGTACAAAGAGAGACATTATAAGGCATCAAAAACTGATGAATCAATGATAGGAGTGGATGGGTGAGGGTGAGGGTGACGGTAAGGGATGCTCTGATCTGATTGATTGAGTCTATGGGACACTGAGACTGAATGGGTGAGCTGGTGAGGGAGGTTTGGTCTCTACAACTATGAGAGTGGGTGAGGGAGAGGACGCAGGGTAGGAAAGATTGCAATTCTAGTCTTCTCATCTATCGTTGTTAAGGATATTTTTTCCCTTTATTGCTACGACGTTGTTGGAGGGCACCATTGCACTACACTCTGCTTTCCTTTGTAATTGGGCTGATTAGTAACGAATTTGGTCGGATTACAAAGCCTGCATCCGATTAACCCGTCAAAAGTCAAGTTATTTCAGCAATTTTTTATTTTAAATTAATTAAAAACATGCAACCGGCCTAAATCACCCCTCTCACTATCGGGCCAGTTGCAGAAAATCTAGACAGCCTTAGTGTGAACTAAGAGTGAGAATCCTTTTATTTATAAATTTATTTATGGTTATTTAGTAATTGCCTGTTGCCATATTGTCATTAATGTTGGGCATTTGACTTATATGCTTTTGTACTATCTTATTTTGTTTATTTTTAATTAATAAAAAATAAAACGTGAGCATTCCCTATTTTAATAATTTCACATGAATATGATTAGATATTTGGACAAATATGATTATAAGGTGGAATTTACATGTTTTATGCAAAATTATAAATCAAATACAATATTACTTTTCCCATTTTAGAAATCTTTTTAATTATGTTATTAAAGATAATTATCCAATAATTTAAATATATTATAAAAGTTATATAATATTAAATATATATCATTATAAATTTATAATTATAATTTTACAAATTATAATTATGATAATAGTTATTTAGTTATTTTTTATTATAGTAGTACGGGTTACATAAGTTGTGTCAAGTTAAGTTGACTTGATTATCAACCTGTGTAAAATAAATAAGTTATAATAAATTAACTCGAACCCGACAAGATTTTTTGTGTGTTAAATTGGTTGACTTATTTATGACCTGAACCCAATTATAAATGATTCAAACTCACGTAAGTCATGTCATGTCTATGTTAGATTACCATGTTGTGTCTGTATCAGATTATTGTATCGTGTCAAAAATTGTCACCCTTACTTATTACCAATCACCTTTTAAATACAAAAGCAATTTTACCTTTCCATCAAATATATACTTAAAGAATATGTGCTTCTAAGGATTAAGTTCTTTTACTTTACTCGAACATTGTCACTTAGTTACTAAAATCCATGTGTATTCCAATAACATATCCTTTCTTTATCAAATTTATTTCATTATGTTAGTAGTTAATAGCGATCATGCAAGACAGAGGAGCTAATGATCAATTATTAGAGGGCCAATGGTTGACCATCAACTCTTAGGGAAGGATCCTTCCAATAGGCAAATAGTTAACCAATTATCAACGAATGATTGATCGTTCATTATTGAACTTTCTTTTATCCAAATTTCTAAGACAATGGTTAATTGTTTAGGTGGAATGATTAATCACTTTTATGGAAATTTGCAAACTACCTAACATATTTCACTATTCATCCAGCATTAATTTCTTCTAAACTCATTTATTTCTCAAGAAATCCATATTAAATCATTAATTCATATTTAAAATGCTTTATTTAAACCATTTTCATCATCCAATCAACCTAAGCATCACTTATAAGTATATTTCATAGATATCATCATCAAACCTAAAACATAACCTTAACCCGACAAAAAGCCATGAAATGCTTAAAATAAACTATGATTTCTCACTCACATATTATGAAAAAGATTTAGAAAGGCTAGATCTATTATCCTTTAACCCTAATTAATCAAAATCACAAAGGTTTCACTTTAGGGTTTAGTTTTCCCTTTTTTGAGCTATATAATTAAATCTTCTCCAAATTCAAAGAAATTCATGAAGAATTTAGTTATTATAAAAGGTCTTATCATGTTTGTACAAAGATTCCAACAAGAAATCATCTTAACTTGCTCAATGGAAAAAAATCCTAAATGATAGAGGAAAGGAAGTGAAGAGAATGGGAAAAAAAGGGAGGTTGGTTAAAGGAAATGATAAATAGTTCCCCTCTAAAGCTAAAGTTTATATTTTATAAAGGTAATGAGATTTTCATCATTCACCCTAAAACTCCCCTTACTTTCATACTCACTTTTAACTGTTTTTAACCCTTTTATCCAATAAACCTCTTCTTTTCCTAACTTGCTAAACTATCAAAATTTTAATTTCACCTAATATCTCATTCATACTTATTTATCAAAGTCTTGCCTTTATTTATATAAAATTTTATTTTAAGCAATGTCATACAAATTGAGTATTCTCATTACATAATAAGATTCTAAATTCCTACATTTCAAAGAAGACAGTAATGAATAATAAACATAGAGGCTAGATGGTAGCAAAAAAAATAGGCAACCACATAAAAGAGAGGAAGCTATTAGTATAAATTTAGGCCAATCAAATAAAACTAATAATGTTAGTTTTATAGGATTTAGTTTTATCGGATTCATATACAATATTTTTAATAATGCTAACTTTGAGATAATGAATGACAAAGATAAAAACATCAATATCATAGAAAATTCTAAAACTTAAAGAACTATTAATGCATAGAAGTAAATATTTTCTCATATTATATTAAGAAATAAGAAGTAGGCACATGCATCATGTGTAAATAATGCTAAATATGATATGTTTCGTGAATAAGGTGTGTAGGAAAGGAACTTACAACTACATGCAACTAAAAATCTACTATTGTAGCATATGTCCAAGATTGCAAAATAAACAAGTTATCCCACAACTTATGGATTGATTAATATTGCGGCCTTAAATTAAATTAACCACATTTTTTTCATAATAATGGATGTAAATTTAAGGTAGCATATAAATTAAAGTGACACTATGTAAGAAATGCATGCTTTACATGAAGGCACAACTCAAGTAACTAAGCACCCACATGATGGAATAAAAAACATGAATAAGGTGCATTCAAATAATGAAAATATGGTTAGCAGTGTAAAAAGGCTTACAATAACAATGGAAATTGCTTGACAAGGAATTATAAGAATTTTTTTATCTTTCTTTTATCAATTTTAATGATTTAGAAGATTCTAGTTTAGAATTGTAAAGGTGGTGGTAACTAGTTATTTGCTAACCAGGTGGATACAATCATGAATTCAAGCTACTAGGATATTTAAGCTTTATTAAATATAAGAATTAAAGTAAAGGAAGCTAAAAGGATTTTTAAAACTCTAGATTATGATTGTAAAGAACTAATAGAAGAATATGGGTTTTCAAAAGGTGTTTAGGTGGCTTAAACAGCTCACAAAGTAAGGAATAAGGTTATAAAGATAAATTTTATATATATATATATATATATATATGCGAAGATTTGCCAAGACCATGATAAATTTGATACCTTACTATAGTTTATGCTAATCCAAACTTAACAACAAAGAGCTTACTTGGGGAAGAACTTATTATTATGAACCAAACAATTTTAAACTATTAATTTTATAAGTTAGCAACTTTAATAACATTAAGGATCCCAATGACAAGAAAGGAAAGGCTTCTTTTAACTAGTATCACACTAACTTGTTTAATGAGAGAATTAATAAATGCAACCTTTTAGATGCTGAAATACAATGAGGTAGATTCACATGGAAGGGTATGTAACATCAAGGATATGACCATTTATTTCAAAAATTTGGATAAGGCTCTATGCTTAATAAAGTGGTGTCTAAAATTCCATAGGACATATCTTAAGATTCTCCTTAAAGCCTTTTCCGATCACCATTCTTTTTTTATTAACTTGTATAGCTTTAGGGGTGATACTAAGAGCCATCCCTTTAAATTCGAAGTTGTTTGGCTAATATAGGTGGACTTTCATAATTTTATGGACTAGAATTGGAAATATGATTAAGGCATTACAAAATATTATCCTTACTTCAAAAGAGTGGAATTAAAATATATTTAGGCATATAAGAAAAAGGAAGTAGATTCTATTGATAAGGATTAAAGGTATTCAAAAGTCCTAAGAAAAAATAAGTAATCTTTTTTTTTTTGAAACTCTAGCTCTAAAGAAGATTTTTTAGGAAAGGATAGGAATACCAATTATTACCACTTTAGAACTATCATTTGGAGAAGTTGGAATAGAACAAAAATGTTAAAAAATAAAGTAGTCAGTAAGTCAAAGAGAATAGTAAACTTTTAGAACAGGTCTCTCCTATCTTATTATATTTATTTATAGATAATCTTTTAGAACAGGTTTCTCCTATCTTATAATATCTATTGATCAAAATAATACTTTGAGAAAAGAGGTTAGTTTATATTAGGTAAGGAAAGCTATTTTTTGATAAGAGTTATGAAGTCCCTTAGGGAGGATATGTTTCCAACTATATTCTATTGAAAGAATTAGGAGATTATAAGTGATAATGTGGTCCAATTTTTGAAAAACATGTTTAAAAGGATAGATATTTGTCAAGTGATTAAAACTCTTCTTTATATCATGCCAAAGATAAGTAAATCTAAGTTTGTGAACCAATTCTAGCCTATATCGCTCTATAATGTCATTTATAAATTCATCAACAAAATTATAGTAAATAGGTTTAAATCATAGATTCTTAATTTATTGTCCTATTCAAGGTAAGTTTTATTCCTTGTAGTTATATTCAAGTTAATATAATAATAGCATAAGAAATGATTCACACTTTACAAAAAAGAAAAGGATGAGAGGTTTTTTGTTAGTTAAAGTTAATTTTGAGAAAGCATATGATTGATTAAATTAGAATTTCATTAGGGATGTTATAGGCTAAATTTAATAGGGGGAAGGAGTCTTGAATTTAATTATGGAATGCATTTTAACAATATCTTTAAATATGCTATGAAATGAAAGTAAAATTAATGGATTTAACCCATCTTGGGGATTCATTAAGAGGACCCATTTTCACCATACATCTATGTTCTATGTATAGATAAATTATATAATCTTATTTGTGAAGTAAAAAAGGATAAAAATTAGACCTTTTTGAAAATAGGGCAAAATGGACCAATTAATTCATATCTTATGTTAGCAGATAACATCCTTCTTTTTAGAGACCCTATAATTAACTAGATGGAAGTTCTTTTATAGATTTTAGAGTGCTCTGCTAAAATGTACAAACAAAATGTTAACACTAACAAAATCAATATATTTTATTCTAATAATGAGAAATAAGAGTTGAAAGCTAACTTGTTGATGAATGTGAATTCATAAAGTCTTTTAATTTGGAAATGTATTTAGGATTCATTCTAATCCATAATAGGGTAACCAAAAATACTTATGTGTATTTTGTTAAAAGGATTGAGGATAAGTTAGTGGGTTAGCAAATGAAATGTCTCTCCATAGCAAGATGAGTAGTTTTGGGTAAATCTATTTTGAAGGTTATTCTAACATATACAATGCAAGTTGCATTTGTCCTAGTGATAACTTATATTTGAAATTGAAAAACCTTAAAAAAAAAGCTTTTATGTGGGGTCACAAAAGTTTTGAAAAGAAGATACATACAATCTTATAGGAGGTCATGACATCTTCAAGGAATACTAAAGCCTTGGCCTCAGAAACTTAAGATTAATAAATGAAACTATCCTATGAAATTTGTTTAGAAGTTGCTTACTGATGGAAACTTGCTTTGGATTTAGATTATAAGAAAAAAAATTCCTTTCAAATTGTAATTAGCATGATCGAGTAATAATCTATAATTCAAATTCTCTATTGTGAAAAAACTTAGGTAAAGTTTGGAAGCATGTTGAAGAAGGTATAAGGAGAGTTATCGACGATGGCCAGGAAGCTTGCATTAATAGATTACTAGTGAATGTAAAGAAGAGTAAAAGAAAACTTAGGGCAGCTATATATGGTATCCATTATAGGTGCAAGAGGACGTTTTTGCACAATTTGCATGCTGCTATTTTACTATTATGATTTAAAAAATTATTGGATAAAAACATAAATTAATCTTCTTTGGTTTAGAATGCTTTGAGATAAAACTATGTAGTAAGTTTAGAAGGAATATAGAGGCAAAGTAGCCATTAATATAGGAAATAGCAATTTGGCATATGTGGAGATAGTGAAATATGATGCTATTTGAATCTGGCTTTATGTATCTAAAAAGTTCACAAGTAATGACTCTTTGTTATTTCCATAAATACTACACTATTTTGAAAAACACTATTGCAATTCAAAATTTTAAGTCCATACAACAAGTTTATATATACTAGGCACATCCTTCTCCTAGTTCGATAAAGTTAAACATAAATGGAGCATTTAAACACAATCCTAATTTAGTTGGATATGGTGATATTGTGAGGGATGAATGAGCCATATGGTTAAGTGGTTGTAATTATAACTTAGGTATTTGTTCATCATTATCAACAAAAGTGTGTGCGACCTTACGTAAGTTGCATTTTGCTTGGCATAAAGGACACTATTAACTAGTGTTGGAATTTGTTTCCAAAATATTAGTTGACAAGATATTGCACAAAAATAAAAGGCCCTAATGTCTAAAGACCTTGTTTTTTCAATGTGATATTATTTGGAAAATTTCCATCATTGATACTTATAAAAAGGATAATAGGTATGCTAACTAGCTAACCAACTATAGTCTAAGGTATCGTTTAGGTTTGCAATTCCTAGAATACATAGTCTTAGAGCTAAGAATATTGTTTCATGGTTATTGGAGTTTTTATCTCTTATGTAATTAAAATGTAATTTATTTCTTTGTTTAAATGTTTGCTTCTTGTTTTACCAAGAAATGAAAGAAAATAAGATTGATCCACCAATAAACAAAAAATTAAAATATCTAAAAAAATATTTTGCAAAAAAAAAAAGAGAAAGACATCTAACAAAATAAAAAAAAGGAAAAAGATAAAAAAATAAAAAATAAAGGCTTATATGAAATTTTTTCTACTTAAAATATAAATTATATGATTTTGATCTTTCTAGATTAAAATAATTTATTTTAGTCCTTAGTGTTAAATTGGTGTAGTTCTAGTCCCTTGTTTAATTTTTATCAATTTTTATTAATTTTTGTCAATTTTCATTTGATCTTTAAACATTCACTATATTATTTTTAAGATAAATCACTTTTTTTTAATTTTAATAGACTATTAATTCTCAAAATAATTTAATTTTTCACATGTAATTGTTTTAATTTTGTTCAAAATTTTTAAAATCTAGATAGAAAATTTCCTTTCATGCTTACATGGAAGCTATTATAAGTTAATACAAAGGAAATATTAGGTGGACATAGTTTTGTGAGATCAAAATTTGATGAAAGTCAAATAAAAGGATCAAAATTATACCAATTTAATATTTAGAAGGCCAAAATATATTAGTCTAAATTAAAGGAATTAAAATTACATAATTTATATTTTAACATATTAAAATTATATTTAAGCAAAAAATAAACTAGTAAAAAAAATAAAAATATTAGTAGAAATTTTTATCTATACCAAACAAGCTATTTCAACCAATAAAATTAACATTATAATCTAATACCAACAACAAAATTAGTTAAAGTGATAATTAAAAAACATTGAAGTTCTTAAAAAAAAGGACAAAGTATCAAAACTAACATTTAAACATAAATGTCATGAAAATTTTAAAGGAATCTAACCATAAACACTTGAAATGAAGGTAAAAGAATTTAAAGTGGTGAAAAAGGCAGCAAGAAGAATAAAAGATGAAAATTGTACAAATAAGGAAGAAGTAATAAGTTTTCAAATAAAAAAGAGCATTGAGACAAAATTAGAATGAAATTTTTGTGCCAAGCCAAAATAAATCATTTAACTAATTAGGTTTTAAGATAAAAATTCCATCCCAAATCCATGCAAAACTCATTTATGATAGATTTTTCTTCTCAAAATTAAAAAAATCCATCCCTATTTTAAAATTCAAATTTAATTCCAAAATTTTTTCAATAAAATGTGAGAAATTAATTTAAACATTTGGCTTAATTTTTTTAATTTTAGGTAGAAATACTATTATTACTTTGTCTTAATTTTAAAATTTCAATTCCATATCAATTTTTTTTAACAAAATTTAGGAAAGAAATTTTAAAAAAATTAAATTATTCTTTTTAGTTTGAGATAGGATTTGTTTAGGATGGAAATTTTGTCATAATTCTATCAAAATTTTAAAATTCACAATTCATGCTAATTTTTCAACAAAATTTAGAGGAAAATTGAAAAAAAAATTAAACTTTTAACATAATTTGCCATAAAATATTCCATCACGATATTATTTTTTTAAAAAGTGTTCAATCACAATTCCAAAAGTTAAAATTTTTGAGATAAAAATTGCAACAAAATTTTATATAAAAATTATTTTTAATCTAGAATAAAATTTCCACCCTAAATTCCATTCCAAATAAAAAATAATAATAAAATTGATAAACTTCTATCATAATTCCATCATTAATTGCATTGAAAAATATTTCATTTCAAATTTAGTCTTTTCTTGTAATGAGATTCCTTATAATATAATTAATAGATTCATCCATAATTATTAAAAATGAATTGGATTTTAAATCAGACAAAGGCATGATTCATTGAGTTATTAGTTCAATCAATGGGTTAATCTTTTAACAGCTCATAATATAAGAATATAAAAATTTAAATTTAAATTAAAATAAAAAAAATACACATTTAATAAGTAGAATAATAATAAGTTCATATTAAGATTTTTTAAAACATAATAATGGAAAAGAAATGACTTAAGATCACACAAAATTTCATAATCAAATATATTAGGAGTTTCTTTAAAGGTTACTGATTCAATATAATACAACAATTCAACAAGGTAAATTAAAAACCATTAGTTAAACCAAGTATTTACCAGTTTATATGTTACACCTAATAATATTAGGAATTAATAAATTGCTAATTATATTTGTAACTAAGAATTTTAGAGTGACAGTAAATTAAATTATTACATTAGGAATATTTAAATTGTTGAAGACTTAACTACATTATCAAGTGAACTGTGAATGGGTAAATTTATAAATGAATCATTATGATTAAATAATTTCCCTAAGAATAACTTAATAATATAGAGAATATGTGATGATAATTTATTAAAATTATGCATTGTCTTATATTATAGGATAATTTGGATAAGAAAGTTTGAAGGAATCCTATTATGCTATTTTCCATTTTACCCCTCTTACCACCCTTTTAAAATATAACCTTTTTACACTTCTCCTTCTCTTTATTTCCTCACCCAAAACCTTTTACTCACTTTCAAAGATGTCTCTTCCTTCATTTACCCCAAGTTTATCTTTTTTTTAATCAATTAATATATCAAGGTGAGAAATTTCTTACTTTTCTTTATCCCAATAATCTTTATTGTTGAATCCCATTAATCCCATAAGCAAATCGCTAATGATTTATTTGAATAATAATGATTTAGGCTTAAAATAAATTATGCCCTAAGTTTAGAAATCTTTTTTTTTTTGCGCATGGTAACTCAATTCAACACAAAATTCATATTAATCCTTCCTTATCTAGCTTGTGAGTAACATTCTACTTAATCCTTATTAATTTTATAATATCTTTTATATTTTAATTACTATAAAGATCATAAGGAACTTGAATTTGATCTCATGTTTTGGCTTGAAATTTATGAATATCATAATGAATTTTGTTGCTATAACTTAAATCTTGTAAGTTCTAATGATTAGGTAAAGAGATTTAATGTTATAAGCATTATTCATGCTCAATTTTTGTCAAATGAATAGTTCTTTCTTGTATTTAATTCTAAGAAATTCTTCACATAATCAATTATATTATTACACCCCCTTAGAATTTTAAATTTTATCTCAAGTAAGGAAAAAATTCTAGGTAAAGAATGAGCAAATTAATAGGAAAAGATCATGTAAAGGAAAGATATAAGGAAAACACAAGTAGCAAGTAAATAGAATTACACAGGTAAGTGTGGAAGAGATTTTAGGTAAAGGATAAAAATTCCCTCACACGTTATAAAACCTAACTCAGCCCTTTCTTCCTTTATTTTTCCCCATTTCTTAAACCTTCCATCCATCTTCTCCTCATTCTCATTCTCATTTTTCTTCTTCTTCTTCTTCTTCTTCTTCTTCTTCTTCTTCTTCTTCTTCTTCTTTCACTCATCTTCCTTCTCCTCCTTTTCTTATTCTTCTATGATTCTTTAAGGAACCATGATGGAAGAATGAAAAACTAGACAAGATTTTTCTTGCAATTGAGGTAAGAACTCTTTAACCATTAATAATCTTAAGTTCTTTTAATTTCTCCTCTTTTTATGTTTAATTGAAGCTTATCTTTGAGCTAGCATAAAGAAAATGGAATCCTAATGAAAATCTTTGAAACCATAGATGATCAAGATCAAGAAATGACAAATTCAACCCTTTTAACCTCTTTTCATACCAAGTGAATGGATATCTTAACATAAATTTCAAGAATTTGAATAAATAAGTTTATGTATAAACTTGAGGGATTTGTGGATTTATGGTGGGTAAAGGCTTAAAATGATGGATAAAGTGCATATAAGTGAAGGAAATCCATTAAACAAGGTTCTTTTAATAAGTATTGGGATTTTAGTAAAGATTAAATAAGGATTAAATAGGTAAAAGGTCATTTTGGTTGCAAATGAATAATGATTTTGTGAAGGGTGAGAAATATAAATCCTAATAGAATAGTCAACTTCTGGGCTTCAACAATTGAATTTTGTATTAGGAATTCGCTAAAATTCTCATCTAGTAGCAAATAGTTGACCATTGCTTCCCTATTGCTTGAGAAAAATGTATTAAATTGATATTCTCTCATTAAAGATTTAATGTAATGATAATCTAAATAATCTTCTAAGGAAAATGAATGATATAAAAAATAGTGTCATTTCCATAAAAGTATAAAATGACTAAAGTTATGAAGGATAATAGTAAATAAATCAATTAAGATTAGGGACAATTTCACAAGAAAGGTTTAATTGATGTTGATTAACTTTAAATGAATACTCCACTTAAGTATAATATAGTTAAACTCTATATTTCCTTACTAATGCCTAAATAAACATATAATTGAACATCTTTATACATGTTAATATGGTTATGAACATGGCACTTTGTTGATACCTATTTCTTTGTAGGATAACAAACAAACTTGAATATTGATAGACATATTTGATATGTTAGAAATATATATATATATATATATATATATATATATTCTTTTATGCTAAGGCTAAGTATATGCTCATGACCATACAATAAGGTATAGTAATATTGTTCATTATTATTAATTAATAAAGATTAAATTGATGTGACATATAAAGTAATATATTGTGGTTGACTTGCTATAGTAATATTGAAGTTGATTGTAATGTGACTATTGGATTATAAACTATGATTCATTATGGATAAGTTGCCATGGGCATGGTTATGAATGATAAGTTAGAGCCAAATATAACTATATTATAATATTATGCACTAAATTTGCATACTTGTTTGTAAAGAGATAATGTTGAGCTTAGAAGGATAAAGATAAGTTTGTGAAGGAATAAGAATAAGTTAAGAGTTAAAAGAAAATTTTATTTAATATATCTCCATTTTATTGATGTGTATTTTGTATAATGAAATTATGACATAGTTGAATGTGTAGATATGAATAATGGTATTAATAAGCTTGGATAATCAAATGATTGAAATTGCTTTTGACAAAACTTATGTTATGAATTATGTTATTTTAATTATTCATATTTTTAGGAAAGTAAATCCGATCGATAAGTTAGTAATATTGTCATATTAATTTTGTTAAAATGTTTACTCACTAAGCCTCAAACTCACCCTTCCATGGATTATATTATATAGATCCTTAGGATGATTAATCATTTCTATGGAGCTTTCAAGAGCTTATCTAGTGTGGTTTAGACAACATTAGATAGTGTAATATAGGTGTGTTAGGGCCTTAGTGCATACCTTCCATAAGGAGGGTAATAAATAGCTATTATACCTTAGCTTTATAAAGGAAATTACAACATTGTATTATTTTATTATTTTTATATCAATTATCTTTGACATTATGGTGTAGATCTTTTTTATATATAATTTTTATAGAAATAAGCTAAGTGAACATGCAATTATAGTTTAGGTTTGTGAAAACTAGTTAGAGGGATTTTACAATGGTCATGACTAGGGTGAGTCATGACATATATAGTTGATTATGTCCAAAGAATTACTATTTAAACTCACATAATCAATTACATAATCAATATGCCTAACAAACTACTACATAGACTTGTATAATCGATTATGTCTAAATAACTACTCTTTATGCCTACATAATCAATTATATAATTGATTATACATATAGATTTGCTTTCTAAACTTAAGTAATTTATTATATAATCAATTATACCTTACTCCTTTCAAAAAAAATTTATGTTCTAAGAATTCTAACCACATTATACCTATATATATGTATAGTATAAGGATGAATGATCTTGATATGAATAATTAGAAACAAAATGAGTGTGAATGCCTATGTTATATAATAAAAAAATATGATAAAGCTATATAAAGAGGCACCATAGTGATATAACTTGTGAATTGATGTTATAGTTGGTATTTTAATAATTAAACCTTGTTAATATCCTTTATGAAATGAACTAGATTAATATTTTATTCAATTTTGTATGTGTATGTGCTATGATTGTGATGTTAGAGTTATGCCTTACAAGCTAACTACATGTAATATAGGAGGATACTTCTTATAAATTTTCCTATTAATCAATTATTAATAAAAAGATACTTTATTTTTATCAATCATTTAATTATATTTATGTTTAATAAAGTCTAATATTAAGATGGTTCATGGAATATAGTCATACATAGAGATGGCTATCATGAAACATATTCCTTATAAGCCTGGATCTTACAATACTCCTAGTAATAGAGTTATTAGGTATGGACACTAATGATTTAGATAGACTAGTACATATGATACATGCCCAAGTAAGAAGATGTGTCATTTCATAGACATTGATGTGGTGACACTAATGCATATATATAGGTGCTCATTAAATGAATGAGTTCATTGAGCTAAGCCATTTAAGAATTCCTATGTGGATAAGTTAAATTGAAATTCTTATGTTCCAATGGCGCGGAGTTAATCCTTTAACCTAAGGTATTATGGTAATCTTATATATAGTACATTATACTTTATATTATCATGATTACAAAGAGCCATCCAAAGAATATTTATTAGGTATAACTTTATCATTTATGAAGATTATGAATGTCAATAAAGAATTCATCACTTCTTACAAAGAGAAGACAATATTCTATGTTATCTAATAAATCATAGCTTAGAAATAATTGGCCAAGGTAGGGTGAAATTAGAAAGTGTTTTTTGAGTTTCATAAAATAAGTTATGAATTTTAGATTGGATATACAATAGTTAAATGACTAGGGTTTTAACTAACTACCATGCCTTATGTTCAATTAGGACATTGTACAATGAAAGGATTGTACTTGCAATGGAAAAGGTTCATTTTTGGAATTTATGTTAATTAATTCATAACATGTTGCTAGACATTAATCATGAATTTTGAAATTTAGAATTAATGAGATTAATTTTACATATTAAATTAAAAGGGTTTAATTTAATCATGGCATACTACTAATTTAGCAGTGAACCTAAAGGGTTATACATATAAGATCAAATGTACTCACATTTATTTATTTAAAGAGAATAACTTAATTATGAGATAATTGATAATTTAATTATAAGATAATTAATGGGAAAAAGAAATACATAATAAATAGAGTTTATTTATTAATTTATTAGGAAATATTTTATAAATAAATTATTTATTTATTAGGTAATTTTTAAGATGTTTATTATTTTAATTAGGATTCCTAAAAAATCCTATTAATATTTTAGTAAGTTAGTCATAAGATGACTATAAAAAAGAGGTTTACAAGAGTTAAAGAAAAATCCTAAGAATAACATATTAGCCACCAAATGTGTGTGCTCATGTTTTGAGCTAATTATGAAAAATTACTTTCTCTTCTCACTTTCTTTCTAAAATTGCCCCTCATTAACACTACCATCAAGGTGTGTGGAGAAAAGGCTAATTATGTGGACTAACCTTAGATGATACTTGAGTCTCTTAGTTGAAGTTCCAAAATACATATAATTAAAAGTAAGATAAAACCATTTTCCTAATTATATATTTATGACTCGAATTAATTGTATGAATGATTCTTAGGAAGGAAATTCAGATTTATTAAATTTTTAAACGTGTCTAATGCAATCTTAATTTCCTAACATGTGACATGATGATAGTAAGGTGAATCATGCTTATGTTGAAGATTATACACTAGATTCATGTGCCTGTTTATGAAGGGATACTATTAACTCTAAAGTGAGAAGGTTAGGTTGGTGAAATGATAGAATAAATGGGAGTCATAAAGAGGGTTATCTATTTGTATATTTATGGGATGCATTTTATGAAATCATTATGTTGTTATTTCTCAGTAAGCCTTAATATCACAACAAGTAATTTAATTGTATTTTTACATTTAGCTTTATTGATCTTGCAAAAAGTCCATGTAGGGTTTGCTTACCTTATAATTAAATCTTTAATGTTTAATAAGTTATAGTCTTATAGATTTATATTTTTAAGTAGAATGTTATTTTGCTAAATTTTTAGACTTACTCTTTTTGTGATTTATATTTTAGATACTTAGATTGACGTACCTCTACCACCAATTCCATTGGAGTAGATAGGTTTACCTTTTTAAGCTATTCTTTTGCAAGCATGATAGCAATGAAACTATATCTATTTTGGATGTTATAAATATTTTGTAAACTTTTTAACAAAAGCCCCTATTAGGCTATTAGGACATAGATCCATATCGATATAGACCTTCAGTTGAAATATTCAACATTAGCTTAGTTAGGCCAACTAAGCTCTTACATAGTGTTGAATCTATAAATTGGTTTCATATGAATGTTAAAAAACTTTGAACCTAATGATGGATGAATATTAAATTTTTATCTTCATTTTTAACTTAATATAACATTTGGGTTCTTTACTTTCTAGTTATGTCACAAATATATGTTAATTCTAGAAAATGACTGACGGAATCATGATTAATATTTTCATATCAATTATGGCTATAAAAAGGTTGTAACATCATATGCAAAATTAATTTGATTATACGATCTAAATTGAATTGGATCAATTATTGATTCACTAATTTACTAATTAAACTAATTAGTCTAGGTTAGATTTAATAAACATTGATAAACCTCTAATTGGAAGATGAAAGAGAGTTTCTTTCTTTCTTTAAAATTAAAAAAAATTGTAAAGATATATATATATATATATATATATATATATATATATATATATATATATATATATATATATATAATCAATATTTAACTCCTCTAACAAAGTGCAATATCATAGTTCTTCATGAAAAAAAATTAAAGTTCATAATTTAATAAATAATAATAAATAAAAAATTTCATAATTTTGTTATTAAAGATCGTAAGGTTACATTTTTTTAAGTGCATCTTTTTCACCTATGTCAGTCATAACATGTGCAATAAAAATGAAGTGATAATTTTTAATATTTTTAAAACTAATTTTTTAATTTATATAATTTTTATAAAATTAATAATTAAATTTTTTATAAAGATTTTGGTACTAATGTAATGATGTACCGATGTATCACTAAATTTAATCATACATAAAATTTATTTTTTTCTAAAGTTAAACCTCACATGTCACATAATAACATATCAATGATTAAATTTGATGGTACATTAATAAACCACTATATTAATAGTATACCATAGAATTTTTTTAAGAATTTTTTCATGAAAATAAAAATATATGTTGAGCATGATTATGATGCACCACTAATGTAGTAGTGTATCATTACACTACTAAATTTGATGATTGATATATTATTGTGTTATATATCAAATTCAACTTTTAAAAATAATAAATTTAATGTTGAATTAAATTTGGTGGTCACAATATAAAAATGAATTTTTCTTTGTTGACAATGTAAAATAGCAAATTTATTTGTCCTTGGTAGGAAACAAGCTAGAATGTGCAACTTCCAATCAATTAGTCCATCTATCAAGACAGTTCATTCATGAGTACATGAATGCAAATTGTTGAACATCAATTTGGGTCTTAACTCCTCCAGAAGGGGCCGATGGCAAGCAAAAGTATATATAATTTGTTTGTTCGTTATTTTTAAAATTTATAATTTTAAATGTATAATTTAAAAATAAAAAATAAAATAATTTTCAAATATATTTTAACTTATTTTTTGATTTTGAATGTTAATTTTATAATTAAATAAAATAATTTTTTATTTATCACTATTAAATAATTTGTAGATTATATATAATTTATTAATGTGATTGGATTAATATTGATTAGGAACTACATAACATAATTAATAGGCAATTGAGTATTTAGCCTAACATTATAAAACAAGCACGGATCCTTTAATGGATAGAATTCACAACCTAAAATGGCTTTATAAAATAAGGTCCCTATCTCACATTTCTAATATCTTAGGTTTTAATGCTTCATCGAACTAACCTATTATGCAGACATAGAGACTACTAAGGGAGGTAATCCTTAACCTAACTTGTGGAGATGGATTTGGGTGAATCAGGTAAGTTGATCTATATCATCCTTTTTTTGTAAATTTAAATGATTCATGAATTTCTCATACTATAATTCAAAGCTTAAAACTAGGAATAGTAAATTTTGAAGAATAAAATTCTTACAATTAGTATCAAAGCCTGGTTAAGGCTTTGGATTATGGTTAAAAATTTGTAATGGCATTTAATTTTTCCTATTTGGTTATGGATGTAAGTTAATTTGTTTTTGAGTTTGAATACATTTGTAATAAATAAATGATTAAGTATGCATGCCACTATGTGTATTTTCTTTTTTCTTATTTGTGTGAACTAATGATCCACTAATGGGAAAATGTGAAATCAAGAATTAGTATGTCTTAATTTCCAGTATGAATGTGGCATAACTATGTAAGTTTGGATGAGAATGACAAATACATGTATGGCTTGTTAAAATTTTACTAAGTTTTGAAAATGGGTATGCATTGAAATTCATTTCATATACCACGTATTAGTTTGTTCTGGGCATATTACTGTATACTTCCTAAAAGTTTGTATGGATGCATTCCAACATACTCTAGATAAGGGCCTTGGAAATAGACGAATTAGGAATCATTTATAGATAGAATTACATAAAACTTCAAAATCGTAGAAACATGAAAATACTAAACTAAAAAAAACTCTTTGTTTTGAACCATATAAGATGTCAATTGATTACATAAAACACACTAAAATGAGAATCTCAAATAAGAAACTATTATTAGCAGTTGAAAGCCATGGATAAACCTACATGGACATTCGTAACATATAATAAACTGAGAGGGAGAAATATGGATAGATGAAATAAGGGCCTAATGGGGATAATAGTGATGAGACAAGTTATAAAAACATGTAACAAACCTCCCTTACAAAGTTGAAACCACCATAACTATCAACCTTATTTTTAGGAAAATTTGAAACTTTGAACTTTTGGTGATTCTGTGCTAGAAACGGTTAGATTACATAGTAAGAGATTAGGTAGGAAATTCTAGATAAGATTTACATAAAAAATGTGCAAAAAATGGAAAAATTGATTAAGTCCAATCCAAGTCAAAACCATGTTAGAAAATAGACTTGCGAGCACCATTTGCTAAGAAAAAAGATAAATAGTGGGCCTCGTGCATCGCCTAGCCACACAGCCAATGCATGTGGGCCACACACCACTATGCTCATGGCAGCTAGTAGCGATATGCATATAGTTATACTCTACTTTTCGAATATTCTTTTTTGGGTTTTTTTTAATTTTTTGAAATAAAATATTTTTTATTATTTATTGCCCAATTTATTTGGATAATTGTTTGAAATTATTTTTTAATTGAAAATTTTTCTAGGTAATTCCTATGTTATTAGCTACTTGTTATGATTTTTGTAACATTTACAGACACTATTTGTATAATGTAATAATTTTTAGAAAGTTATTACGTTTTTTAAGAATTACTTTATGCTCATGTTATATCATGAAATTTTTTATAATTGTATACCTGCCATTATGGGACCAATTGCATAAAATATGGTTCAAAAATAATTGAAAGGAAAATTTGTTTTAAAATTTGTAAGGGAAATGCTATATTAATGATATTAAATATCTTTCAGTATTAAATCATTAGTATAGTAAATTGGTAATAATGTGAATGTAGGGTTGAATGTTTTATTTTTAAAATTTTTTAAACACCCATTAATGTTAAGTTTTAGAAATATGATATTTGACTCTTATATTTATTATAAAGTTCTTAAATATCCCTTAGTATTAAGATTTTATAATATAATACTATATAAAATTGAAAGGAAAAATGTTAGCCTGATTAAATTTATAAATGCATTAACAGTTTGATACATTTTCCTTAGCTGCTTTGTACACGCAATTAGCCTTTATAAAGACGCTACATAGGATAAATTATGATGAATGGGCTGAATCTGTAAAATTGTATCTAGTGATTACTAGGTTGGACATGGTAATCAATGAACCAGAACCTAAGATTGAATTAAATTCATCTACAAATGTAAAAATAAAACATGAAAAATAGAAAGGATCTAACAAGATTTGTTTGATGATGTTAAAGTATTCTATAGACTTGGCCATCAAAGAAGGCATCCCTATGATTGATAACACAAATGCGAAGACTTTTCTAAAATTTATTACGAAAAAATTAAGAAATTTGATAAAGTACAAAAGGATTACTATCTCTCACTACATAAAAAGACTTTCTATAATGGAGTTAGTGGAATTCATAAGCAGACTTTAAAGCTTAATAATTATCATAACAAATTGAAGACTTGGGACTTCATTTAGATGATGATTTCTTCATTTGGAGAGTATTAGAGTCACTACTTTCAGGGTTTGATGTTTAAAAAGCTACTTATCAAGCTCAAAAGGATGAATGGATAATGAATGACATAATAGTCATTTTAAGCCAAGTAGAAGAGAACATAGGAAAAGGAAAATCCTATGCAGTTAACCTAACGGCTCATAGTTCTCCTTTTAAACAAGGAGTGAGATAACACTTTAAGGATAATTGTGGAGAGTCTTCAAATGATAGGAAAAAAGAGTAAATTGGTGATCGTCTGAAACCTAAAAAGGATGAGTTTAAGGGTAAATGTTGATTCTATAAGAAATTCAAGCATAAGAAAGCAAATTACTTCAAACTTAAGAAATGGTTGGAGAAGAAAAAGAAAGAGTTAGAGAAATCTAAAGAAGAAACCCACTACTAAGAGATAGTTATTTTCATTTAGCTTGTACTTAAGATTTTGCAAGAAATTCAAGCATAAGAGAGCATATTGCTTCAAACTTAAGAAATGGTTAAAGAAAGAGTTAGAGAAATCTAAAGGAGAAGCCTACCGGTTAGAGATGGTTTTTCATTGAGTTGTACTCAAGATTTTAAAAGAAATTCAAGCATAAGAGAATGGATTACTTCAGACTTAAGAAATGGTTAGAAAAGAAAAAAAAAGAGTTAGAGAAATCTAAAAGAGAAGCCCACTAGTTAAAAATGGTTGTTTTCATTAAGATTGTACTCAAAAAATTTTTTCTAAATTATTTCATTTTATTTTAATTTTCTATTAAGGACTTATTCTATTTATGTTTGATGGACATTTCATCTTGTTAAATAAAGTGCTTGGTTTGGTGTACAACTCAATTATTTTCATATTTATTTGAAGATCATTACTTTAATTTATCAAATTTTTGGAAACTATATCTAAAATTCAAATTATTTTATGATATTTTCTAATAGTAGGAGCTATCAAGTTGTCCAAATAGTAGGAGCAAAGGATAATATGTGTTAACTTTACTACAAATAAATTTATTAGCTACTTCCTATAGTTTGGTCTAATATGAATATATAATTTTGACTACAAAGGGAATGCGAAATAGAATTATGGGCTTTGGGTTAGGTCAATACTTAAGGGCTACATTTGATTGAAACATATAGATTGTATAGATTTTCCTCTTTAGACGTGCTCAAAATTCACTTATGATCTAAAGCAATTCATTTCAGTAGTAGCGATCTTAATTAAAAGAAAAGTATAGTTTGATGATAGGATAAAATAATGTTAAATATATATGAGATAGATGGAAATTAATAGAGTAAAACAAATCAGAATATATAAGGATCTTTAGTAATTCTAGGTCTGTATGATATGAATGCACATGTTAATTGAGACAAAATAGTTTAATCAAATCTAGGTAAAGGACTGGGAGTAAAGTGTGATAGGCTCAATATTACTGATGTGGTAGGCCTATCATACATAAGCCCTAGGGCCTTTTAACTTATTTCATTTTTTATATTAAAAGAGTCCAATATGTTAGTGCATTCCTATTTTGCTACTCTTAAATGATCAAAATTTATTAGGCCCAAGTATTTTATTAAGCGATAAGAGTTAGCCCATACACGTCAATCATATGTAACATGCTGTTTTTAGGACAATGGTTTTAAACTGCAAGCCATCTTGTATCCAGGTGGTACAATTAATTTCACACTAACCTATAGAAGATTGGGAGACATGATATGTATAGGTTACTTAGGTATAATTTATTAGTTATCTAGGTAACTATAAAATTATGACTGAACATGTGTTAGAAGGTGTTATATCATGGAATTATTGTGTAATTAATTGCAACAACCTCTATTAAAGGGTAAAGCATATTGTGTGTGATAATTTTCCTTATTAAGCTAGATAAAAGGTTTTCTAGACTTAACCAAATTTATGTCACGATAATACTATTACAAAGAGATTTTCTCTCAGTAATAATGAATTTGCTTATAAACGTTAGTGGCCATTTGAGATTGTGTTATCTACCTGGAATGGATAGTATATGATATGGTGATGTTATGAATTAATGGATAGTTATAATTTCTATGAATTGTATTATAAGATACATGGTTTAGGTCAGGTGCAAGTGAAATCTCATTACACGATATAGTTTCATATGTCTCATAAATATAAGAAAATGGGTTTCCTAGCATTTTCTAATTTACCTTATGATTGATCTACATCGATCACCTACTAGATAGTGGAAGTTATATACTCACTGAGTTCTTGTAACTCACTGTATGTAATTTTCAATGTTTTTAGGTTAAGATTTGAGCTTGATGTATCCACACAGAATCAAAGGCCATCTAAATTAAAAGATTTGATAGTTAGAGATCATTTTGAATTAAAATTAAAATTAGAATTAAAAATGATATTAATTTAACATTTGATGTGTTAAATTATTTATCCGTATAAGAGCTTGGAATTATACTTTACTATGTGTTGTTTGATGTTGTCATATCTAGAAAAAAAAATAAGTTTTGTAAATTAAAGCATGTAGCTCTCGGGAAGTGTCTAAAAATAGAAGAGACTTTACATATTTTTCTACAATAATTTAAAAAAAATTCAAGTCCTCTTGAGTTTTAGAAACTTCCATTGGATAAAAAGAGTAAAAATTTATTAAGGCTTGTGGAAACTGGTAATGGGATTCACATCATTCATGATCAGAATGAGTCGTGACAAGTGAAGAACTTCTTTAGGAACAATTGCTTCATACTATTCTAGCAAGTAATAAAACCTCGTTGTAGGCAGTATAGCCAATCCTTCACTACATCAACAAGTGAGAAAGGAAATCCTTTTAATTTTATGTAATCTTCTAAAATTCCATGAGGCTTTATGGTGAAGCAAACCATATGGAACTCCTTCAAGTATATCCAATCCTTAGCTATACTTGAAGTATAGCTAAACCATATGGAATTGCTTTATATCATTCCAGCAAGTAATAGAACTTAGTTGTAGGTAGTTTGGTCAATCCTTGGCTATATCAACAAATGAGAAAGGAAATGCTTTCAATTTAATGTAGTCTTCTAAAATGCCATAAGGCTTTATGGTAGAGCAAAACATATGGAGCTCCTTTAAGTGTTTATAAAGGTTCTCACTTGTAAGACCATGAAATTTAAGAAGCAAATGTATTAAACTAGATTTAAGCTTAAATTTAGCATTAAGTTTAGGATATTGGATGCTTAAATGTTAATAAGTAACATCAAGGACAGCCAATTCCTTCAATGTCCTATTATTAGCCATATTTTCTAAATTATTTAAAGGATCAAAATGAGGGTGGGAATGCTATAACTACCTGTATTTCTAGTTCTACAAAAAAAAATTAAAAGCTTTATCTATTTCAAAATCAAATTCTAACAATTTACTAGCAATTCTCTTGGTCATGCACTATACTATATTAGACTATGCAAGACAAAATTATAGAAACATAAAAACACCATAACACAAATGCAAAATGAAAAATTACTCAAGATACATCTAATTAACCTATCTAGATATTTTTTAAAATTATAGGACCACCATAAAATAAAAGCTATAACCATGTAGGACCTAAAAATGCAATAAAATTTTTTTAAAAAAATTAAAAAAGCAATCAAAATAATGGAATTTGGTAAAAAAAAAAGGGTACCTCACAAATAGTAAGATTATAATGAGTCTTTATTAGAAAAATATTTTCTACCACCACAAAAAGTTTTAGCTCAATCGGAGTTAATCATTGTGATACTTGTTCAGATAAGTAGGAAGCATAGTGTGCGGCTTCTTTAGAGGAGCCAAAAGCCTCTAATAAAGTGTAAAATAAAGTAATTTATGATGCAAGAGGATTAAAAATGCAAGAAAATATAGAAAATTAAGATATATCATAAAATGCGAGGAAACAATAATATTAATAGATACAAAAAAATAATGAGAAGGAAATACTAACAAAGATGACTAAAATGCTTGAATAATTATGCAATACATAGCTAATAAAAGATAAGAAAGGAAGAATTCAAGTGGATCCACAACAATGGTACCAAATTTTTGAATATGCATTATAACATATCAAAATTAAATATTATTAGTTTGATAAAGAGTTTTACAATAAAGGTGACCAACTAAGTTGAACCCCTAGTGATCTAATTGATATATCCTTTCTTAATAATTTACTAACAATAATTACTAAATTATTTAAGCATTTTATACACTAAAAACAAAAGGAAGACATGTAAACATAAATGAAATAGAAATGCAGACAAAATATAGGACAAAATGAACATAGAACTAAATTGGAGGTATTTTTTATTCAAAATTAAAACTAATAATAAAATACAAAAGTAAAATAGAAAGAAATTCAATATAGTAAAATAGTTAATCCAAGGATTTAAGAGCTCTTTTGTAGATTAATCATAAATCATAAAATATTTGACTATTACAATTAACTTTTTAATACTGAATTATTTAGAACCCTTACAATAATTCATGAATCCTATTTTAGATAAGTATCTAGGATTTGATTAATTAGAATTAGTAAAACTAAGCAACCACTATAATTTAAAAAGCTAGATGGAAATTAATTTGGAAATAGAATTCAACTGAATTGAATGACTAAACTAGAAACATTTGATTTAATCTCTTAAATCTTTGTCCTTACATGAAAAATTATAATCAACTAACTATAATTCAACATAAAAATAGATAAATATAAAAAATTACAAGGTTGAATATAAATTATACCAAATTAACATTCAACACATATAATTTCAAGCAATCAGTGTAAAGAATAAGGGAAGGAGAAAAACTAATTAAAAGAAGTTAACATTACAAAATAGGATCTCATAATTCAAATAGATATACTCCTCAAAATCCTAGAATTAATTAGATATTTAGCCTTCTATGTCTAAAGATGAATAAGTTTAAAAAGGAAAGAAAAGTTGTCATTGCTAAATAGTGTGGAAGTAAAAGTATTCTTTCCTTTGAAGGCATAAAAACCTTATATTTGACTTGCTAACCTCTAAAACCTAATGAACTTGAATCATATGCCTCCGAGGGTTACAAAAAGTAAGGTTTTGCTAATTTTAGAAGCCTAAAACCTATTTTACAAGATAATATATTACAAGAGTTACAACAATAAAATTGCATAGGTCTGATTTCAACCTAATGTAGGACCACTAAAACTATATAGTTTCACTAAACTCTAAACATAAAACTTATATGTCTAAGTCTTAAAAAACTTCAAGTACTGATTTCACCTTAATTGGACCTTTGAAATTCTAGATATCACCCCAAAACCAAAACTAGCTTTGCTAGGATAAAAATAGAGCTTTAATTTCTTAACTAAATTAGACCTTTTGAACTTGGAACTAGGCTTTAACTAAAATATAAAAATTATAGAGCTTTGTTTAAGCTTTCCAATAATATAAAAATCAACTAAATCTAATATCCAAAACTCAAGATATAGCTAAAAATCTGAAATAGTATAAAAATCTAGTATTAATTGAATAATTTTAAATCATTGTAAATCTAAATCCAAATTACATAACAAGGTCAATTATATAAAATTAAGCATATGTAACATATTAAGAGGTATAAAATAGGAGAAAATAATATTGGTAAAGTCTTACACTTTAGATTTCTATAGTTTAGAATTAGACATCTTTTAAGAAAACCAAATGAATTATTCATTATATTGATTCCTAAGGTGTTAAGAGCTAAAGATTTTAGAGAATTTCATCTAATAAGTTTGTGTAATGTGATATATAAGATTATTTCAAAATCACTAACCAATAGGATAGAGCCTTTAATGAACAAATTAATATCCTTAATATAATTAGCCTTTATCTTAAGGAGATGGATTGCAAAAGATAGATTACTTGTGCAAGAAGTGGTGCATCAATTTTCTAGGAAAAAAAGGAAAAGTGGTTTAATGGGACTTAAACTTGATATAGAAAAAGTTTATGATTGGATGGAAAAGAAGTTTGTCTTTAAAATCTTAAAATTGTAGGCGTTTATTAGTACTTTTGTCTAATGAGTAAGCCAATGTATATCTATTGTTTCTTTTAAGGTCCTACTAAATGGTTCTCCTACAAGAAGATTTCTTTCTAAATATAGGCTCAAGTAGAGGGCTTATTTATCCTCATTCTTATTTATATTATGTTAAGAAATCCTTTCTAAATTACTATTTCAAGTGAAAAGATAAAAGTTAATCTCATATGTTAAAATTTCAAAAGGTAGGCCTAGTACTAATCATTTAATATTTATAGATGACTTAAAGATTTTTTTACAACAAAGAGTGATGAAATTAAACCCATATAGGATATAATTTAACTATATGAAGCATGGTTTGGGCAATAAATAAATATTGCTAACTCAAGTGCTTTCTTCTAAAAAATACCCTTTATAATGTAAGAGAACAATTATTATAATTTATTAGGTGAACTAACTACAAATGGAGGCTAAATATCTGGGGATTCCATTATTCCTTTCATATTTAAAGTGCAAGTATTTCGAATTCCTAATTAAGAAAGTTTAATCAAGGTTAGTAAGGTGGAAAGAGAATTTGTTATCTTAGATAAGTCATATGGTAACAATCTTTATAATTATGCAATAACTATTGATCTACACTATGTCAATTCTTGGAGTTCGTTTATTTGTTTATGAAAGATTAGATAGAGTATGTAAACATTTTTGGTGGAATGTTTTAAAGGATAAAAGTCAATATTTTTTATTGAAATTTTAGGAATCTATTTGTAAACTAAAGAATGTGAATGGTTTAGGTTTTAAGTTATTCCACAATAGTAACGAGGTTTTATTAGGGAAGCTTTTTTGGAAGGTGTTAACCTTAAAAGATACTTTATAAACACATTGAATTCATCATAAATATTGAGAAAATAAGTACATTATGGTCAAATCAAAATTGAAAGGATTTTAGGTTCGAAAAAAGGTGATTTGCAATAGAGATATTATCATCAATTGTAGCTATTTTTTGGTTTAAAAAGTTATTTAATTTAAATTTTTAAAGATTCGTATATCCTTGATTTACCAAATTTTAGGCTTTTATTTAAAATGGGAGTTATCCTGTAAAATATGCTAAAGTATCAAGATTAATCATTCAAAAGCAAGAGCAGTGGAATAATATCATTATTAGGGAATTATTTCACCTTGATTCAATCAACACAATAAAAAGATTAGAAATTAGGTAAATTTTAGGGGATGAGCTCGTATGGACAAAGATAAATTCTATATTTTTCTTAAGCAAATCACTATATAAAACTATCATTTCATACTCTAATGATCAAACAAATTATATAATGAACAACATGTAGGATTTAAAAATACACCTTAAACTTTAATGAATGCTATGGAGGGTAATGAGTAGGGTTTTACCTACTCGAATTAAACTAAGTTAATTGATGAATATTGGCTCCATTATGTGTCATTTATGTCTTTTAGATCCATGGATGGAGGTTCATCTAATGGAGCATTATAAAATTATTATATTAGTATGGTCTTATTTCAATGGTGTCAACATCATGGAGCTTCAATCCCTTTTGATACTAAAGGTGCTTCGAGGTATAGTCATAGAAGATGTTTGATTGGAAAAAAAATCAGGATAAAGAGTAATGGTGTTCCACGATAGCTTTTGTAGTGATTGCTTTTCTATGAACTTAGGAAAAGAGGAATAATGCAGTCTATTATAAAAATCTGTGGACATTAAAAGGCTATTAGGTCTCATGATAAATGATTTCTAAGTAGAAGAAAGGTAGGTTAAGTTGTAGGTTATAAATATTTAAGGTATATGTTAGATAGAGGTTTAGTGTCTATTGTGCCCAAGCAAGAGTTTTGGGAGCCTTCTATGTATAATGTAATTAAAATTAATGTTGACTTAACATAGGTCCATGAAAAATCCTTTATGGCAGCAATTATGTGAAACTGTGAAGGATAAGTACTTTGAATGTAGTGTGAAAATTATAAATGCTTATTAGTCCTTAATGCTGAGTTATTGGCTATCCATAAAGGTATCTTAGTGGCAAATAATTTTCGTTACTACCAAATTCATGTAGAAAGTGATTCTAAAATTATAGTTGATGCATTATGATGAATTAGCTATTTATGAAGTTGTTAAAAGAGCTTTTAAATAATTTGAACTTTGTAAGTTTAGGTTGATGCCTTATAAGATGAAATAAGATTGTTCATAAGGCAATTAGTTGGGTGTTAAAAGTCATTAGAGATAAGAAAAGTAGCTTATCTTAGGTTTCACTTCAAACTGAGGAAGCTATTCTTATAAACGTAACTTATATTTATGGTTGAATAAATACATTTCCAATAGCATTAAAAATGAATTACTAAGAGTTTTTTTTTATTAATTAAGTAGCTCAAGTTATTAAAGTAATTTTTTTATAATGATAAAAGTAGTAGTCCATTTTACTTACATATATAAAATCTGGAGTTTGAACTCAAAATATACCAAAAAGTAAAACTCTTAAGGCAATATTGAGTATCATACAACATTAAGATACTTACATAATTAAAATATTTTTCTTGTGATTATAATTAGGGGTGGGAATTTTAGGTCGACTTACCCCAAATCAATTGACCTGCCTTATAAATTATTGATTTGAGTCAGATAGAAACAACAAAACAAGTACTGACAGATTGAAAAAGGATTCAATTTTGCCATTAAGTTAGTGGCAAGTTTGATCTGTCATAACCAAATAGAACTAAATCCACTAGACTTTAGGATAAAAAATGGCATTTTTTATATTAGTTTAATTATTGATTATTGATATTGTAATTTGCAATATGAAATTATTTATGTTTTGTAGAGCACTTTTGCTAAATGCTCAAACTCAATTTTATTTTTTATGATGTTAGACTACAAAGTGTGGAATGCCTAATTGCTAATTAACACAATCTACTCCTAATCAACCAAAACCAACTTGGTTGGATTTGTTCAATAAGGAGTGCATGTGTAGTCGAATTCAACCATAAAATTAATGCTTTTAGGTATGTTTAGTTAGGTTTTTTAGGTTATCAAACTCAACTCAAATTGACTATTTCTCATCCTAGATTATAATTAAAGAAATTTTGATAAATTGTAAAAATTATGAATTGATTATAAAAAATTTAAATATTTTATTTTATTATCATCAAATTAATAATACTTTTGAGGTTTCTCGAGATAATTCATTCATTTATTAATAGATGGCTATTAAAATCAAAACATTCTTCTTTTAATAAAATATCTTCAAACTATAACTCTCATAAACATTATTTGTAAATATTAGTTATGAAAATAATTTTGTTGGTCTCCCATTTGGCATGATGAGAGGTTTAAGTATACTTACATTAGAAAAGCATAGATATACATTAATGTGACCTTCTTTACTATGAGATGGAATAAAATAAAATAAACTAGAATGGATAAGAATTGATAAAAACTTTATTATTTAATTTAAGTAGTATATAATATTATTTGAAGATTTTACTTTTCACTATATCTTGAGTTTGATCTCATGACTTTGCATGTGTACATCTAATGGTTTAATCATTTGTACATTACAAAAAAAATATTGACAAAAACTTTGTTATCTAATTCATCTTTCATATATTTCAATATTACCCTTTATTAATAGGTAATAAAATAATATCAATTTTTAATATTTTTATAATAAAATTATTTTAGGAATTACATATTTAATAATAAATTTTGAAATAGGATATTTTGTGTTATATATAAAAAATTATTTAATATAAAAATGTGCTAAATTAGAATTTTTATACATTACCTAAAATATAATAATTTTTTATTTTTAAACATATTATCTATTTTTATTACATTAAATGAATTTATGTAATATTTATTATTTTTATCATAAGGATATTATTATCATTTATCACTTTTATCTATTAATCGTTTCTTAAATACATTAAACATAAAAATAAAATGAAATGATCTCCATTTCTGATCACATCTAGCATAACTATAGGATGACTATTCTATTTCATTTTCATTCTATTACATCATATCAAATGCAATATAAATGAATGGTGGGCATGTCTTCTAAATTTTAATTTTTTGCATAATTATATGTTAAACATGTTGGTGCCCCTACCATAGTGTCTTGTAAAATATTTTAAACAATGTGAAATTTTAAAGTGTAGAAAAATGTTCATTGTCTTATTTTTTTTAGAAATTATTAAGAAAATAGAATTCATAAATGTTGTGCATCATAATGTTGCTATTGTACATTACTTTGCAATCATAATTCTTTTATAATTTTTAAAGATATACAAACGAGAATATGCATAATGCTAACGTCTTAAGTATGATTATTCATTAAAGCTTGGTACTTAGTCATGGTATTCCTCCATTTAGGTTACTTGGCTATTTATGTATAGGAAGTACGTTCGGGCATCTGATTAGGGTTAAAAGGTAAGTGATATTTAGAGTTGATAAAAGTTTTGGTTTAAGATTATTTATCTTAGCTCGAGTGGTTATAGTATGAGTGCAGGATAAAGCAACTCATAAGTGGGTCAAGGGGTGGGTGTGCGATCTAGTTAAGAGATAAGCTGGGGATGATGTAGCGTGTTAAGTGGTTCCGGACATAACAACAAAGGACGATGCCAATATAGGATCATTTGATGATAATGCATGGTCCGTAGCACTAACAAGATTAGAGGATGACGTTAGTGAACTAAAGTGGAAGGAATGGAAGAGAGATTAAAGGAATTAAGTGTAGTAAAAGGTTTTGACATAAAGTAGAAATCATATGATAGTGTCAGTAGAGGAATGAGATTTAGGGTGAACACGGAACTCGAAGATGTAATGGGTTGAGTAAGTGTGATGCAGGAGAAGTTGTTTTCACCAAAGATTACATGACGCACAATGAAGATTTTATGTGGTTGGATGAAGGCATTGATAGCCTTTGCATTTAGAATTATACCCTAAGAAAATGCAAGGATGTGAGTGAAAGTTTAGTTTAGTTTTGTCATGAAGGTAAAGGAAAGGGTAACAAAGACATCTAAATGTTTTGAGAAATTTGTAATTAGGAAGGCATGAATAAAGTTTTTGATAAGGTGACTAAGTGTTAAGGACTGGGGTAATTGTTCAATTAATGGGGTAGACAGATGTGAAAAAGGCATGTCCCTAGAAAATTAAAGGAAGTGAAGCATGAGCAAGCATGGATAAATCATTTTCAATAATTTCATGATTTTTACATTCAGGAGCTCTATTTTGTTTCGATGTATGGGGACAGGAGAGATAATGAATGATGTCTAAGGATTTTAGATAAGGGAATAAGTTATGATATTCACCACCCTAGTCTATTTGTAATATATGAATTTTTTTATTAAATTGCATTTCAATCATTGTTTGGAATTTTTTTAAAATGTCAAAAACTTAATGATTCATTATGCATAAAATAAAACTAAATAAATTTTGTATAATTATCTAGAAATTAAACAAAGTACAAATTTTCATTGATTGAAGTAATAGGTGCAAGACCCAAACATTTGAATACACAATATTAAAAAGAGACTTAGATAACTCATGACTAGAAAGTAAATGAAACATATGACTTTTGCCCATTTGGCACGGACCATAAATGGAATAGTCTCTATTTAATGATATAGGAAAATTAGATAAGGAAATCATTTGATGGCCTTAAAAGGAAGTGCGTTCACCTGGCAAATTTGTGATTGGATAAGTACAGACTATGATTTGGAATTTTGTAGAGATCATCATCAAGTATTCCTTGTAGTAAGATTTTTCCCTGCATGTACTTAACAAAATAATGGTCAAAATGAAATTCAAGATACATATTATTATCTTTAGTAAGTTATGACACACTAAGTAAATTTTTGGTGATGTGGGGAAGATGTAAAATGTTATGAAGAGATAGGTATTGCCAAGAGTACCAATACTAATTTAACTTATAGGAAGAGTCATACCATTACCTACTATGACTTGATCATCTCTAGTGTATTCAAAATGAATGAAGAGGTTGTCGATATCTAAAGTGAGATAATGAAAGGTTCTAAAGTCAATATACCAACTAGGATTTGCCACAATATTGGGAGAAGCAATCATGACTGAGACTTTAGACACCTTTTTAGAAATGTATGAGTGATTAAACTTGTTTTAATAGTTTAGTACAAAATGCCCATTTCTATTACAAATTTAACATGTCAACTTTAAGTAGTTGAAGTTAGATCACTGAGAAGAATTTCGAATGTGGCTGCTTAAGTTGAAAGTGGTCTAATTGCCATGATTTTGATGATTGTTAGAGGTATTGGAAGGCTTTTTCTTTTATTTGTAGTTCCCATGTTGTTTTGGGAGCTGTTCTTGTTAGGATTGGTTGTTTTGATTAGTAACATTAGCCATGACAAGAATAGCTCTTGATTGTTCTATTCATTTTTCCTCTTGCAATAGCATGCCTAAAATTTCATCAACAATAATAGGATCTCTTTTATGTTTATGGCAGTTTGGAATGATTTATAATTTGAGTCCAATCCATGCAATGTGAAGTTCATGAGGTCATCCTCTGGTACAGGATTTTGGATGGCAGTAGAAGTGTTTGCAAATGTTCTCTTCTTTTCAACATATTCTAACATAGAAAGTGAGCCTTTTGTGGAGGTTTATAAAGTCCATCAAAGTTATATAACTTTAGCTTGGGACTAAGCATGGAAAATTTTCTCTAATGTCTCCCAAACTTCTCTTGATAAGCTTGCTCTAGCTATATTGCCCAATATTTTGTCATTGGTAAGGGACTTGATCCAAAGGAGAACCATTTAGTCCTTTTTCTTCCACACAATGTACTCTGGGTTGATGGTGTGTTGAGTAGGAGGTTGACATTCATCGCTTCCTATTTGAGGATCAACATACTAGGCTAGTGTAGTGGCTTGACCAGTTACGTGTCGATCTAGGTCAAAGGCTTCTAATGCTAACAATACAATGGTACACCAAAGGAAATAATTATCATGATCTAACTTGATTAACAATGCTAGAAAAGAGTTAGATGTGATAAAGGCAGTGGTGATATTTGGTGTGATGGCCATGGTTACATCAAGAGAAAAGACATTAGTCTATTTGCTTTAATATCATAAAGATATATAAATAAGAATGTGTATAATGCCAACGCGATGCTATGCAGATTTCATTAACTTGAATTTATAAGTACAATACATATAATTACGTGAGATAGAGATAGAGGAATGTTATAAAGATACATAGGATTGGTTACAACAGATAAGGATTCTAGGGTAACATGAGATAAGGATTCTATCCTAGGCTATCAAATAGATAAATATATATTTTGAGCTAACAAATTGATGTTGACTTGTTTAGCAGATAATAAGCATATGCTTACCCTAGTAATTTTACTAAACAATAACCATATTTTCTTCTATTTAATAAAATTTTTTTAATCATTCATAATGCAATTGCATCCCTAATCATATCATAATAGCAACTTAAAAATATTAAATTGACAAGTGCCCACCATACAAAAAAAAAAAACTATGTATTTGACACTGATGTAAGTGAAAGAAATTTCTTAATTGTTCTATATATAAAGAGATATTAGACAATAAATACCAAATATTTTGTATACGAAAGATCAACAAGCCTTACTTCTTTTTCCTTTGCACCTGTCTTTTCTAATGGAGTAATAATTTTTATTTACTACTTGTTGATGCAATTTTGTTATACCCTTGTTCTATTTTCTTCTTCCTTTCATCCTTTCTTCCTTAAATAAATAAATAAAAGCATTAATAGTATGAAATTAAAGATGATAATTTAACTCATATTTGATAGGTACCCTCAATCTTCATTTATTTGGGTACGGATATGAGACCTTCAAAATATACATAAGTACAAGTAAGAAAGTTTTTACAAAAATTTTATCATGTACAAGTATTGAGACTATACTACTCAACCTTTTCTATACCTGTATTATACAATATATAATTATATATAAATTTAATATATAATAAAAAAGTAAAACTATGTATATAATTAATTAATTTAAATATAAAAATTTTAAATATAAATATTAATAAAATAATTTATGTTATTTTTACTGTATTAATATTATTAAAATTTTTAAGTAACTATTGTTTTATTAAAAATAATAAGATAATAAATATAATAAGATATAAATAAATTATAATTAGATGAATATGATAAAAATAATTGAATATATTTAACTTTTATTAAAAATTATAATAGGATATGGATAAATATGTATCATTTAAATAAAATGAAAAAATGAAGACAAATATGAGGATTCAGATATTTGACAAAAATGGGGATGGATATTGAAAACTCTACTTATACAAATATGAAAATGAAGAAGGCTATAATATTTTAAAATAGAGATGGAAATCTTAATCTTTCTTGTCATTCTTATTTGAAACTTTATATTTGAGCCATTTTTTGAATAAAATTTTTCACTAAAGTTATTAGATTTGAAGTTGGCTTTAGCCAATGTGATTTAAACATAGGGGGAAAAAATGAAAAATAGAAATACAATTGTTCCATATTAAAGACTGTAATGGATTGGGTCTAGATAGATTCAAATCGATTTGAATTAGATTCAAATTTATTAAAGACTCACTATCTTGGATTCTATAAAGATCTAGATTTGTTAAAAATTTGAGAAGATTCGATTAAAAGATTCAAAATAAATCTATTTGAATTTGTTAATATAAATATAATTTTAAACCTTTTTTAATAAAAGATAAAATGTTATTCTTTTTTATTAATAATAATTGTACCTAATAATTATGAATCCTATTCATTTTTATTTTGATTCACTCATACTATCCTTATTAGCTTTAGGATGAATGTGGATTGTATCATTATTGATTTTGTTAAATAAAGAGTTGTATTGAATTAACTTATAGATAATTATTTATCCATTAATATTATAATTAGATTAAATATTCCTTTATTATACAAATTAACATCATGACATAAAGAAAATGTTACTTAAAAATATCTTTATAGTTTAATACAAATTTAAATATTTTTAATATTATTTATCTTAAATAAACTATAACAATATCTTTATATATGTAATCATATTATTTTGTATATAATAATAGGTTAATTATATAATATATTATTTAAATAAGTTTAATGTAACACTCAAAAGAGATATAAGACCCATGAATATTTACAAAAGATACACTCTTGCATTATACAAATTAATATTAATAGATATTGAAAAAGAATTCAAGACTCATTGGATATTTATTAAGTAGATTCAAACTCAAAATATTAAGTAATTGATCAAATTTGGATAAGAACACATTAAATAAATACACATCAATTTGGATCAAATATATTAAGTGTGGGTATTCTTGTCATCCTTATTTCATTTCCACTTTTTGGGATGGGTTTAGACCAATTTTATAGCACATTTTTTAGTTTTTGAATGATTAGTATGTATTTTGTCCCTGCAACCCAAGTCTTGGAGAGAGAAATTTTTACGTGTAGGGTTTTTGGATTTGAGAAATACCTTGTAGATTTCTTTCGGAAAATGTATTATACACTAAAACTATTAAAATGGGTCAAAATTTATGATGGATTAGCCATTAATTTATGAATTTTGAATTATTTGAACCTTTATTTTAGAAATTTTATGAGTCAAGGGCCGTAATTAGCCCAACTCATGAAAACTTGCAGTTCATGTAGATTAGTTATAGACAAGTCAGACAACCCATGAATTATTATTATTTTTTTATATTTTTAAGTTTTATATATGTTAATATTTTCAATTCATACAAAATTTTGTTTTTATTTTTTATTTTTAATTATGTAGGATTGTGTTTAGATAATATTTTATTTTGTAAATATTTTATAACTTATATTTTACATATATAATGTTTTTATAGTTTTATATAAATTTAAAATGTACCATAACTAATTTATAAATGAATATATAGCATTTTTAAGTGATTTTAAAATTTTTTAAAATTATTTTTTAAATTAAAAATTAGAAAAAAGCTTCCAAATTAGTCTAGGTTCGTAAATACTAAACTAAAACCTCCGTATCAAAAAATTCGTGAAAAAAACGGACAAGTCTAGTCTGACTTGTTTAATTACCGATCCCTTCAGACCAATCGCATCCGTTCGTCTCACAACTCTATTATACACAAATCACATCTTTATAAACGTCATACTCTGTTAACACAGTAAGTTTTGGAGAGCGAAATTATCATAACTATTTTGGATTTTATCTAACTGAAATGCATATATCTATCTGTAATTACAGTTGGGTGGCATTAACTTCCGATAGTAGAGCAGTATATTTTCCATTCCGATGATTTTTCCAAATTTACATCGCTGACTTGATCCGACTCATTGAGCAATATAGCTGTCCGGGAAAAACAGTACTAACTCAAGCTCGTTTGTTGCAACTTTTGTTAAAGAAAATATATATATATTAATAACAGAGTAATATATTATTTACATTAATAATTTAAAAAATAATACTTTTAATATTAAATAAATAATATTTTTTATGAAAATAATTCGAAGTATGAGTCAGTACTGTTTTCCCTGGAAAGCTACATTGGTCAGATCAAGCCAGCGATGTAGATTTTGGAAATATCTTCGTAATGGAAAATATACGGTTCCTCTGTTGGAAGTTAGTGCCTGACAACTGTAGTCAGAGTTAGACATATGCATTTCAGTTGGATAAAATTCAAAGAATAACGATATTTCCTCTCTCCAGAATTTACTCTGCTTTTACATACCATGAGATTTATTATAAACTGGGAGTTCCATTATTTATTAAAAAAACAGAGAGTACATGATATCCTTTCCAAAGGCAAATCTATGGGGTATCAAAGCCCTGCAAGTGAAGATTCTTCTCTCCATTCTAACAAAAAAAAAAAGATTCTTCTCTCCAAGACTTACTTGGGTTGCGGGGACAAATTACAGTGCATAGGTTGGTGTCAATTTATTTCTGAAGCCAAACAAAGATGCAAGCATCATTCCAAAACCGAAAAAAGCCAAGGCTTTGTTTGGATGAAGAAAAAAAAAATATATATATATATATATATATATTTTATTTGAATGAAAAGGAAAGAGAGAGAAAAAATATTAAATATAAAATTTATAATTAAAATTTTTAATAATTTAAATTTTAAAAACTTTTTTACTTTAATTTTTTTAATTTAAATTTAAAATTTTTCGTTTCAATGACCACATCTTTCGAAGGATTCTGCACTTCATGAACTCTGCCAATTTGAACCTGAAAAAGCCAATTTAGAGGCTTATTGTCATTTCCCATCCTCTGCAGATTTGGCAATTCTATCCTTCCGAGGACAATATATTGAGGTGACAGACAGATAAGTTGAAGCATCCTGGTAACATTGTACGACGAAATCTTCTACAAAAGACATTATAGATTTGTGCATCGGACAATATACGAAGCCTTACTTTCTCGCCTCCCTGTGTTACGTACATGCACGCTCAGTACAGTAGTTAATAGTTGTACTTTTAATTGATTTATTGGATTAGATTAGATAAATCCGCTGGATTATATGAAATCTCCATCCAGTTTTACAAATTAAAAAGGTGATGATTATAGTGTTTCCGGAAATTTTTAAATTTTAGATATATGGTATAATTTTATTTATTAGATAAAATTATTAAAAAAATTAAATTTAAATAATTTTAATTAATAAATGAGGTTGTACTACACCACTCAAAATTTAAAAATTTTAGGAAACTTTAAAATTTCCTGATTAAAGATCGTTTTAAAGATAAAAGATACTATAGTTACGTGTCTAGTTTATGGATTTGATGAGAATAACAACCCCAAACGTTATAAATCAAGAGATAAAATCTCCCTTCAAACCAGATATTATTATTACACAATTTATTAACCCCATCTTTGATTGAAAAGAAATTAAAAGAAAAAGAAGAAAAAATTTTAAATTTAAATTAAAATAAATAGAGAAAATATTTTAAAATTTGAATTGATCATAAAATGATAATAACAAATTTTGCATTTAATATTTCATTTTTCTTTATTTTCTCTCCACGTAAATAAAAGAAGAAATTTTTTTAAAAATGTGGAAAAATAAATAATCTGGGCAACTGAGAACTTTTAGCACAATCATAGATTCAGATTGCGGATCTCAACATGCATTATACTACAATTTGGCTTTTGAAAATCAGAAATAACACGGTGAGTTGTGATAATAATGTTATAGCCTATTGTAATTACAACAACCGCATACACCCACTTAGAAGTTTTTGTTAATAAAATAGAAGTTGACAACTTTAATATATTATTTGTAAATAGATTTAATTTATTTCGTGATAAATAAAAAAATTAATATTAAATAATATAATTTGTTCACACAAAACAAAATCTTCTGGCCATAACCACAACCTGCATTTTTATTTTCGAAACATTCGTAAGCATAAAAAATAAATGATAAATCGTTGCAACCGTAATTAAGAAATAACAAAACTATGCAGCCATCGCTCCGTGATCTTGATGGAATGTTCTGGTGATAATTAGAAGTTGATCTCAACAATTTAGCTGTCTAGATATAAACTGTGGGAGGAACCAGAATACTGTAGTGGCACATGATGTTGCTGTGAGATAAGGAAGCAGATAGACTCTACTTTAGTTGTGGGATTCCAACTTTCCCAAGTTGGGAAGGAATCAAAGAAATGGACAAAAGAGGAAAGAAATGGATATTTGCTTAAATAGAAATCTGGCATCGTCACCATTCCTTGGAATGTGAAAACCAGTTTCCAGCACACAGAAAACGAAAAAGCTTAGTTTGCACTTTGCATATTATCCCTGCTATATAGTCATATGCAGCCCTTGTCAAGATTCTAAACATGATAATCATATGCATAAATAATTTTCCATTGATCAAGACTTCATTCGTCGCTTATATATCAGAAAAGCTCGGCTTCGAATTCTAAACAGGACAAAATATATACAATCCACTAAAATATAGGTTTGTATTAAATTATTCTTTTAAACTTTTAAATCTTATAAATAATTCTTTTAAATTTCTTTATAATATGAGAATGTTAAAAAAATAAATAAAAAAATTTAGCGTATTTTGGCATTACTTAATGCCAGTAAATGAAACATAATTGCAATGGTTTCTATGATTAGTTACTAATAACTCTAACATTTTTATATTTTTAAGAAGTTTAAAAAATTTATTTATAAGATTTGAAAGTTTAGGGGATAATTTGACATAAATCCATACTACAAGGATTTACGTATATTTTGTCCGATGTAATATAATTTGCAAATGCAACATTGGATATAATTCATAGTTGGGAATTGCAATTTAAATCTCGATACCATAAAAAGTGAAAATCACATAGATATATATGTACAGAAAACAGCGTGTAAGATATCTCTGAAGGCAAGATTGTAGAACTCAGAAACGACGAAAGCACTCAGGCAGATGGGGGATGCCTTTGTTGTTGGTCGGTTGTGTTGCGCACACAGCAAACCCTATCTGACACTACAGGAAGTTTATGGTATGACTTGATGCAAGTGGGGCGGGTCAGACGATTCCGTTCGGCTATGATAGTTTCTTTATATATATATATATATAATGGAAATCACATGCTACCTAATGCAATAACATAATTTTGAATTCAAACGCAAAATAAGACAAGACGATAGAGATTTTAAAAACAGTATTAAACTTTACTGTATCATTAAAAGTACTGCTTAATAATGATATAACTTTCTAATCCCATTGATTTAGCACAATTAGTCATTCAAGTTGCTAAATGTGATCTAATGATAAAAAAAAATTAAGTAATTTATTCGATATTTTTAAGTTAATTTGAACATATATACCATGGGTGGAAAAAAATAAAATTAAAGCATTTTATATGTTTTCATTCTTGCCTCCAATATATTTTTGTTATAAAATCAGTGCGTGAAAGTAATTTTTTCATATAAATTAATATATACTTTTATTTTTATCAAGACATATAAAATTTATGCTAATTAGCACATATCCTAATGCATATCATTATGAATCTAAGAAAGATTTTAGATTTTATTTAATATAAGAATTCTATATCCCTCTTTTTATTAAGAATGTTAAACAAATTCAAATTCATAAATTTTAATGAATTTAAATTATTTAAATTAAATTTACTTTTTTAACGAATAATATAGATTAGTCAAATCCATTACGAACTGAACAAATATGAATTAATTTGTAAACTTATAATTAAAATTTACGAATTTTAACCAGCTTCAACCTGTCCAAATTGAATCTTATTTTTCTAGGACATGATGAGAGGAAAGGGAAAAGATTCTAAACTGTTTTAGTAAGACCTTAGAAGTTCACATGTTTAGGAGCCAAGTTGAGGTGGAATCAAGTAACCAAGTTGCCTGCCCAGTAGGGAAATCTAATGGGCCCCTGAAGAGTAGGGCTTATTGCTGCACAATGGACAAAGGTTATTGCAGAGAGTGACCAATAATGAATGTCAAATTAAATTAAACCCACGTGCCGCGTGGTACTCCACTGCACGTATCTAAGGGAACATATTTTACCGATTTAATTATAACGCTAAAAAATATTAATTATTAATTTTAATGCTCATATTTTAATTTTATAATATATATAATTGTATGATATAAGTTTTAACACATTAAGAGCTATAATTAACTTATTACTACTAAATGAAAGTCAAAATATGAGAATAAAAACATGTAAGAATTTTTTCAATTGGATGAGAGTAAGTTATCCGCTATATGCACGTGATAAAATAAGAAAAAAAATATTCTTATACGTACTATGGTACAATAAGCAGATTTATGCATCTTTAATTTTAAAATTCAACGTTCTATGTAATTTTAAAAAGAGAAAATTTATATATAGTTCTATAAATGTCTGTTATGAGATTTTCGATCAAATTATATATATATTAATTTTTTTAACTCGTTACTTATAATTATAATCTAATAGATATAATTATTAATTAATTATTCAATTAGTTAGGAACTAAATATCCATATAAAAATATGATTGAAAAATTCACAATAAATACTTATAAAATTTTATCTAAATTTTTTTATTTTAAAATTATAAAAATTAATTTGATTAACAGAAAATAGATGGAAAATAAAAGAGAAATGAAGGATCAACTAACCAAAATTACAAAAAAAAAAAAAACAGATAATTTTCTCTTTTAATTTTATAAAATGTGATTTTGAAAGATAAGGTTGTTATTAAGCTGGAGGAGATGGCATCTTATTGATGAGTGATGTTCCAATTTCCCATGTGTAGCAATAATTCTGTCGGAGGGCCATACTGTGAAGAACAAAAAATGGACGAGATTCTAAGTGGCAACTACTTCTGCCGTCCATAATAATTAATAATGTGATTCAAATTAATAGTGATCATATTAATATGGTAAATTTTACAAAAAAAAAAATTAACTCCTTCAGATTATTAGGAATACGCTCATTACTCCTAATTCCCTCTTTGATAATTTTATTTGATTTATAAATGAATTTTTTAAAATAGTATTTAGATTTAAGTAGAAATAGATTTCATTTAATTTTATTTATAATTTATATTTTAATTATAAGTTTATTGAATTTATCAACTATCTCCCTAAAATTCATTTCATTTGGGGTAAAACACATTTTATATAAAAAAATTATTCTTTGCCTACTAATGCCATCAAAGTCTAGTTTCTAATTGAATTCAATACATTTTTTTTATTTCCAAACAAAATAATTCATTTGCAAACAAATCAAAATTATTATTATTTATATATTTTTTAAAGAATAGAATGCATTTGTAAATAAATTGAAATAATTTTTGTTGAAATAAAATGAATTTAATTCTAGCAAGGAAAATTTCTAAAAGAAGCCTAAATGTGTAAACAATCTACTTAAATTTTAGGTAAAAAAAAAACTTTTGATCTCCTAGTTCCACTAAAGTTTCTTATCCCTTAAATTTTATTTAAAGCAAATCTATCATCTTTCTAAAAATTCACAATGCTACTTAACAATCTAACTTTATTAGGTCTTTTAATGGAGATTCTAATATGACATCCAACTCGGTATCCTACAAAACCCAATTATAAGTTTCCTTAACTTCCATTTAAGTTTCAACCTTACCTTTTAAATTTTTATTTGAAACAAATATACTCTCTAACCTTCCAAAAATATGATGGCTTTCATAATAATTAAGGATAAAATGTTACTATAATATGATAACTTCTACTATAGTTAACCAATAAAAATACTTAACAAATCCAAATATGGACAACATATTATTCAATACATTGGAAATAGTATATAAGATCGGTTATCTAAAAGTGGATCACAAAACATTAAGATTCAACTCTAAATTATATATTAAAAATTTGAATTCTTAAAAATTACACACTTAATATAAGAGCAATTCCACCAAAGGGATATTGGTTTAATGGAAAGCATGTTGGCCCCAATGAACCTGACCTATTAATGAATATAAATTCGAATATTGGATTGGTAAGAGAAAAATTATTAATACTTTAATTCCCAGAGTGATTACCCCATTTAGTCACCATTTAGTATAAAAGCAATTCCAAAGGATTAAATTACATCAAAATAAGGTTCTACCATTATATTATTTCAAATAAAACTTAAATGATAAGAATGAATATTACATCTTTCTTAAAATTTTAAGATTTTATATTGTGAAAGGAAAATTTGATTAATCTTGGCTATGGTAACTTAAAATGGAAATTTTGAGTCGAATAAATAAAATTTGATAAAGAAAACATGAGTGGAATATTAAGGAAAAGAGAACTAATTAATTGAATGAGTCTTCAATAAAAATTAGGATAAGGATCATGTATGAATCAATTCAGGAAAAATGGATAAAAATAAAAAGAATTAATAGTTATGAGTGTTCAGAGATAAATATATGAATATAGAAGAGATTGAGTGTGAGTTTTCAAAAATGCTCTACCCTTTATTACACCTAAATATTAGTCCCCAACTCCCATTTCACTTTATTTTTTTAAACCCTAACTCCCTTGTCTTTACTTTCCTCCTTTCTTTCTTCTTCCTTTTTAATTTCTTCTTCGATCAAAGTTCAAAGGGATTTAATTGTCATAAAATTCTTCATACCAAAGTAGAAACATCTAAACTATCATTAATTTCAAGCTTCTTTTCCATTTTTTTAAGACTTGGTGAAGCTCAAGTTTTGAGCTCAAAAAGGAGAATTTAAGCCTTAAACTTAAATATGTTAGTTTTGGTTAAGAACAGCTATCTTATGATTTCTTCTAATTAGAAACCTTCCCAAACTAAGTGAGTGGACATAGCCCTAGTTTAAAGATTTAAATGATTTTGGTTGGGTTTGAGCATAAGTTTTAAGTTTTTATAATTATGTGAAAAATGTGATGATTTATAACGTTTAATTAAATTTTAATCTTGGAAATGGCATAATTAAAAAGCCTTTAATATGTAAATATGATTTATTAAAAATTAGTAAAGTAATAAATGTGTTTAAGTAGTGTTAATGGTTGAATAAACAATATTTTTTAGTTATAAATCTTTAAAAACCCATGATAGTCAATTACGTAATTAGTTATGGCCTAAAAATTTACACTCTAAAAAATCATAATCGACCAAATAGTCGACTATCTAAATGTAAATTTGGCCTTAAAAGACTTATATTTGACTATACTAAAAGGTTTATCCTTTAGAAGATCATAATCAAGTCTATAGTCGACTATTGGATAGGACCTCGCTCTTTAAAGGTCCATAGTTAACCATAACTCATATGTTAAGGATTCATAATTGACTACTTGACATTCAAACCTATCCTTGGACTCTTTGTGGTTAACTATGCACCATTTTAATGGTTACATAATCAATTATATCGTTGAGTATCCCTTGTAAAGTTTAAAAAGTGCAACATAAAAGGAAACTTGAACACTAATTGTGGTATGTTATTATATGAATTATTTATTTGGTGTGTGTTGAGAAAAATGAAATGTGTAGCTTTGCAAAGATGTATGGGATAATTGTGAATTGAAATATGTGATCTTGATGAGAAAATTTATATTAAATTATGATGAATGTGATGGGGGATAATGTGATACATGAACATTGAATCTAGTAACCATTTGTGAAAGGATAAGGCAGACTAAGAAGGCACAAAGATGGACTTGTGAAGGATAAGGTTAATTGAGATTCATATAGAGATTTATATGCTTTCTTTATTTGTATATGATATTATTGATGACTTATGTTAAGTGTAAGGTTGACTATTCCTTGTGCTTATAACATGGAAATGCCTAGAGAGGTCTTAGTTGGAATTTAAAAATGTGTATGCATGTATTGGACCTTTTGATAGATAGATT